>OU452229.1:19076382-19399521 GCA_911728455.2 Marthasterias glacialis
CACATCAAGTACAAATTAAATGAGAACAAAATCAAAACTATTGTGTAGAGACTTTGATTACTTTTATGAGAAATTTGATTAAAAAAAAAAAAATGAAAAAAAGGGACAACTGAAGGTTCCCTTTAGTAAATTTATGTGTGCAAAATCAGGTAAAATTGTGCAATGGTTGTGTTGCTGCGACTCACAAATAGTATTTCTTTTCAGTTGTGTGGGCTTTTGAATATTCCCCCCCCCCCCCCGAAATGCCCCTGGCACTTAGGATTAAGTTTATTTTCATAAAGATTTTTCAAAAGGTTGCAGCATGACCATGACATTGCAGTCAGACAACATGTTTTCAATTTTTATTCATAAAGATCTCTTTCCGTAGCCGACAACAACGTTAGGGAACCTTTGACCCGAAAAGTTTCTCAAACAAATTGTTCAGTTCTCCTGGTCTTTGGAATTGCGCTGTACCTGATTTCAAACAAAAATTGGTACTTTACCTGCTGGGTTTGAATATCGGCAGGTAGAAACTTCTTGATCAGAGAAAAGTCTTCGCAAACAAAATGGTGTAAATTCTGTTTGAACTCGGGGACAGTGCATTGTACCTGAATTCCACGAAGTAAAAGGTAGGAACATTTTACCCCTTAAGTTCAAGTGTTTCCTGTGCTGTCCCTGTGTAGTTTGTAAACAGAACCTTGCTTCTCTCCTGCAGTTATTTCTGACAGGGGTATATGGCAGGACATTAATCACTTTCTTGCTTTGACAGCCAGCCAGGCAATGTCTATTTCGTCTGTATGATACACGGTTAGCATTTTTTTCCTCCCCTCCTTTCTTCAGGATGTAAATACTGGCTGTACCGTGCTGGTCATTGAACCAGGTAGTCAGTCATGAGGCAAACTCTTGGGAAAATGCGTAGGGAGAATTGTGGATGTAGAACAGATGGCCAGTTGACTAGTCAAAGAGTTGGTCTTCATGGATGGGTTGGGAAAAGAACAGGGGAAGAGAACTGATCGAGGAGATTCTTCTTTTTTCGAATTGATAAAAAGAAAGAAAGGAGCAGACGATGGAGATTAGATAGTTTTTGATTGCCGGCAGCATTTCAATCAAAGCTGCAGTTTGGATGTGTGTTTGTTTCGAGGGAATTTAAGGAAGAAGCCAACAGGATATAATGATGATGGTAAATAGGCATCTGTGTTTTTATTTCCCACACCGACTTGTCCAACCAGACAGAGTCTTGAAGTAGTCTGGCCCCCATTAAGGGAATTAACATAACTGTACATTCTTGCAGGTTCTTATGTGTAGCCTAACAGAAGCTTCTAAAGCCATCATGTATTTCATGTCATGTTGTCATTATAAAATAAGTAAGTTTTAAAGTTAGTCTGGTGATCTCAGCAAGGCTCATGTGGCTTTAAGTATTAAAAGTAAGAATGGCTTCTGATTTGTATGTATACTGTATGTAAGAAACAGAAAATTGGAAACAGAGACTGAGTAGAACTAAAGTAAACTGGTTTAATAGTTGCAGAAATTGTCAGCCGAAAGAGGAAACTATTAAGGGATGCTGTAGGTGAAGGTACCTGTACCATGTAAGCTGCAGTTATCACGTAATAAGCCGTCATTTGTTTAGCTTGTGTTGAACACTACCTTAGCCCGAGTCACGCTAACATTGATAAAGACATGGATTTGCCCTATTGGGCATATCATGAGTTTCCTGTATCACCAATCAATTGACACAAAAAGCCTACAAATTGTGCAGCTTACAATCAATTTCCTTAGGAAATCTCCCTGAGGATGCACCTGTCAGTACCGGTCAGCTCCAGGCACTCGTTATGCTGACTACAGGAAGATCAAACCCTGGACCATGTGCGTTGTAGTCGTCTAACTATACCAAAATCAGACCAGTCTTTGTATATCACCAAATACAAATATTTGCATGATCAGTACAGCCTCTCCAATCCTGGACACCATGAACGTAGAGGGGCCCAAGCTGCCATCTCTGTTTATTTATTCTTGATAATTGCCATTTAGCCAAGTTTTAACCAAACAGAATCAGTGTAGTTTAAAAGGTTGGTAATGGATGAGAGCATTTAAAACCAGGAGAAAAATCAGAATGGCTGAAAAAAGGGGCACGAAAAAAGGGATGTATAACGAGGAAAGCACATCAGATTTCATAGTATGATTAATACAAGCAGTTTGTTAAGTGCCTGAAAAAGGGTGGGGCACAATGTGGTAGGTGGGTATACGCGTGTGTTTTGGTTTGAGAATTACACGGAATAATATGGATTTATCACTCGACCTGAGGTACATGTATAATCAATGGATCGGACTAATATACATTCATAAATACCTGGGACAGTTTATCCATTCTGATTGGTCGAGAGGAGATCACGTGGCCATGTTTAAATGTGCGATATAGACATGCCACACAGAATTTAAACATGGACTGAGGAAATTGAGTCAAAAGAGGGCACTATCATGCGGTTGCGCAGAGCGCGCAAATTGCACGGCCCAATTTAAATTGGTAGCCATATGGAAGAATAAATTTGGCTCGCACAAGGTTGAAACTTGCACGCACAATTTTGAAACTTGCTTGAGGCACTCAACATGGATAGAAATTTAACGCAGACCCAAGTGAGGTGACCTGTCAGATTTGTTCTCAACTTTTAAAGGTTTTTGGATGGTTTTTAACAGATAGGTATTAATGGGAATAAAACTGTTTTCAATAATTTTTACAATAAGTTGCTTAAAGAGGGTGAGGCCAGGTTCTCGATAACTTTACTTTGACTTCGTCTGGGTAAAATCATCGAGAACCAGGCCTCACCATGTTTAAACAACTATAGTTGAAAACCTCTTCACTACACTTTTGTTCCCTTATCATAACAAGGCCCAACTCATTAGATCTCAGCAACCACAAATACCTTTTTTGTTTGGTCCAGTCTCATTGTGCCCCAAAAGGTCATGGTGATATAGGTCATGCAAAACATTACCAAGTTTCAATGGGAAGTAACATAATAAGATGTGTCTTATAAAATAAAACCAACCAAAGGAAAAATGCACACACCTAGATTAAGTTTTAAATATTGTATTTTGTATTCATTCCCCCCTTTTTTTTTTTTGGGGGGGGGGGGTGGGGGGCGGGGAGCTGGTAAATAATTGTTTTGAATGAAATTGTTTAAGTGTTAAACAATCTTACATCTGTAATAATCATTCATATCATTACCATTTAACCATTGAACTGCTTTCTGGACCTGTGGGGGAAAAAATGTTTTATTTTTTTATTTTTTTACTTTGTGAATCTATTTGAAATTTTGGTTGTATTATAGATATTTTATGGGAGGGAAAAAATTATTATATTCTAAGTTATGGCTGCTGTTAATTTTTGTATACATGCTGCAGGCCGTCAGCTATGTCCTCACAGTATCTGAATTAAATGTACAATTTACTTGTAGTCCGATTGAAACGAATGAATTCAATTCCATGCTGATGGTGACTGAATTATTCCCTTCAAATCTGGGTCAATTTTGTTGTAGATGGTGAAACCATTCAGACTAATGGAAAATAATTTTAGGGTTTGGTCCATTCAATGTCCATTCATAATAAACCCATTATGGTCAGGGAGCCGAGGGGGGAGACCACGTAATTCTAATGCTGTGAAATGGAATTTCATCTTGCTGCATCCATCTTTGTCAAGCTCCCTGTATTCTATAGACAGTAATGAATGTTACCTATCATCATACTAAAAAGGGTCCAGACTGTTTTTTCCCTTCTGTGGATAGGAAAAAACAAAACAAGGCTTTACCTTAAGAGCATAAATCCTGAAAAGATTACAAAGTCACGATTTCTTGCTAATTGCCAAGTGCCATCCATGGTGAGCTTTTACTTGTACTATGTCCACTGTATGGTAACGTACATCATGGAGCTCCATAGCCATACAAACTAGTACGTAACTTTTCCAGGTGCATGTGGGCTACTTGATGGACATTTAATCCTGTATTCTTCAGAGGATCGGTGATATTCTTCTCAAGCTATTTGAACATCCCTATGTTCAAATTGTAGAGGTCTACTCAGTGCGTTACTTGACTTCCAGATGAACCCAGTCCATATACGCGAGTACTGTACTGGCCAGTATCTCATGGTCCTATCAAGCTCTCAGTAAGTAGTAGATCACATCACCTTGACCATGTCCTTGGGGGAGTATTCTTTCTGATAGGACCAACACCAGAGGCGAACATCTTGGGCAATTTGTCCTTGTCACCTCGGTTGTTTATCACAAGGCACTGCAGGAGCTAATGTGAAGATACATCGTGAGATGGTTGTTCATCCTGTGAATAAACTTCCCTTCTCTTGTAGTTGTCAGATCTGCGATTTCTTATTTGTATGATTTTTTTGTCGATGTCTCTATTTGCTATGAATTGTAACACTCAGGAGGTTGTGTGGGCTTGATCCTCCAGACCACAGGGAAATCAAGTCCCACTACCCAACTTTTGTAGTTGTGAGGACGTAGTCAGTGAAAAGTTTTCTGAAATAATACCCCAAAGGGAGGGTTTTGAGACTTTATCCTGTAGATGTAGGAGTAGACCTTCATCCTCTGTCCACTTTTTTTTATGGGGATGCTGGCCTGGAATTTCATCTTTGAGAGGGCAATGCCATTGTTTATTTTACAAAAGGCACTTTCATTGGAAAATACTAAAGTCTATGGGAAACTTTTGAAGGGGCACCAAGGCCAAGACCAGGGCAACGGAGGCCATGTCCTCCGTGGCCTCCGTTTAATTCCTGGCCTGGGGATTTATAGAGTCTTAAGGTCCTCCAGTGTAACATTAAGGAGATTCAAGAGACTTCATCCTCTTGACCAGGGGGGGGGAGACCCAGTCCACTATTCTGACGCTTTATTTCACAGGATGCAGAAAAAAACCCTGTGAATCCTGAGATCAAAACATGCAATCCATTTTCCAGGAGTTTCCTTCTTTTTCCCATCAAAATTGTTGGCCTCTGTTTGTTTACAACAACTTTATTAGTGTGTGACAAGTCAAATATTTTTGCAGAAAGTTAGTAATGTTTTCTTTTGGAGGTAGTTTAACGCAGGACTGTTTGGTCACTTAGGTTGGGATTTGAAATTAGTGGGAAATATTTTTTTATGCAATTGATTGATTTATTACAATGTATTTTGCTATATTTTTCCCCCAATATTTGTTTGAAAAGTCAAAGGTACATCAAACATTTCTGCTTCCTGGAACTAACCTCCCCAACTAACTAACCTCCATAAATATTGTGTGTTGTTCAAAACATACATCAAGGTTGTTATGGTATGATTTTGTGTAACGTCAGCTTGTCATCAGTTTTAAATTATTTTCTTCCTTTTCTTGTTGTCTTTGCAGTGATGGCCAGTGCTACAATGCTCATTTAGAGCAACTTATCGGATCGTTTTCATCAACAGGTAAGTGGAGCTAAAAGAGTTGATTTAGGCTGAAATCCTGAGGTAGTGAATTCATTCATTCTTTAAATTACAAAATGTTTTACAAGGTGAATATCAACATTTCCGGCTGGTTCACAAAATAAAAATAAATTTGTGCCGTTTTGGGATCCTAGGCCTCCATCCCTTTCTAAAAATCTAAAGATAAAAATAAAAAAGAAATATGATTTTGAGTTTTATTTTGAGACTTGTTAAGTGGAACATAAAAAGCACCCAGATTTAACAACATTTAAATACTTCAAACTCAGGCAGATTCCATAAATTTTGTAGGTTTTCTGTGGTCAAGGAAAATCATTGGAACTAGATATTTGTTTGACTAAACTATAAAATACCTTTTACCTGAATGCAAGGCATAATTTATAGATGAGACTTTACTCACAGTGTGGTCTATTCTTGATACCAAGAGCTGCTTCATAAATACACCTGCAAAAATATTTCATACAAAAATTGTCACTTCCCAGCTTGTATCGTAAACTGGGCGTGATCCCTGGCAATACGGCAGTATACGATTGTATGACTTATGACTGCCCTCGAACAAAGATATTGACAAACTAGGGAGACCACCAACATGGGGCTAGATGGCTCAGTTAGAAGCACACCGACACTTAAGCCCGGAGGTCGCAGGTTCAAATCCCACTCTAGTCAATTTTTCTTTGTTCGCCCAAAATTAAAAATAAACAAATATACAAATACAAAACTAAAAATAATAATATGGCCGATAATATTCTTTTGCGAACAGTGATGTTATTCATTATATCAACATTGCCTTGAGATAATGTAAACCTAATGCTAACAACAAATACCCTGAAATAAGCGACCCAAGCTGAGTTAATCATATCCTAACATGGAAGCTTATTTTCTATTTTTCTAAGCTCCCACTGTCCAGCCTAGCTCACTTTCCTTTTATTTGTTTAATCTAATCACGATGAGATACCCTCACCAACGGAGCAATCTCCATGTAGGACATTATGAATACACGCACCGCACAGTCATTTCCGTCACGTTGCTCGTTTGTGAATTAAAAAAAAAAAAAAAATGGTAAGTGCAAAGTGTGCTGGTATTTCATGCCGTATGTCCACACTCCTTGGCCCTTGTCCACTCTCATCATTGATTAAATTATAATTTTGAGGAATGCCAACGGAACTGGGTCATTTCCGACGAGACGTGCTTTGCGTCATATCGCTGAACAGCTTTATTTATTCATATTTCATTTCAATTTTTTAAAACAGTTGGACTCATACATGTAACTTCATTATAGTCATCTGTAATATAATTTATTTCTCAGGCCTCTTTTTGGTCACACTTATTAGGAAATTTGTTTTCGCTGTATTTAGTTGTACTGAAATAATCAACGTTTTATTAACTTGACAGCGGTGTGGTGGTTGGTCATGTGTATTTCTATTGAATGTCTCCGTCCAGGATGGCCAGAGCTTAGAAAGCTTCTAATTTTGTCTCATTTTAGTCAATTGTTTATCAGGAGTTTATAAGTAATGGCCTCAGAGAAGTTTTGTATTGATTTGATGTCTGTGTGTTTGTTTCGAGTGTGAAGAACATTTTTTTTTCTGACTACGATTGATTGGTAATTGGTGCTTGTTTTATTGTGAGGGCAAAGCTGTTTGATCCAGAAATATTCTTGGGAAGTGATCTTGTGTTACAGTGTGGAACATTATTTTGCTTCTTTCAGAAGTTATGTAACAAATTTTGGTCAACTAAAAGTTCTTGCAAATTTGACTTGATAAAAGATACCTAACAAACACCTTGACAAATATTAACACTTAAAAACAAAGTGCATGATTAGTTGTTGTTTTTTTGTTTTTTTTTTCATGAATAAAAACTGGAAAATAAAATGTAGGCCCTATTTGTTTCAATCTGAGAATTTATTTGATTATAAAGTTCATACCTGGTCAGAAGCAATCCTTCAGAGAAATATATCCATCTGAAATATTGTCTAAGTTGAGGAAATAGTGATCAAAGATCCCACAAAACACCATTGCTCATTTCGATTGCTGCAAAACAAACGAGCCCAAGAATTATGTGCAATAAAATATGACCATTCAGTTTGGCTAAGTGGTTTCTTTCCCTGCCTTTCACCTCTGTGGACCCCACTTCGAATCCCGGACTGGAGCCTTGCATGTGGATTGGGTTTTCAGTCCCTACCTGAAAGCTAGAAAATTAATTAACTCCTCTAAAATAATAATGTTCTTATGGGCAAAACACCCCAAAGGCACAACCAAATCCTTGTCAAATATGTAGAATCTGGAATAGACATTTAGCCAGTTTTGTTTTATTTTAAACATTAGTAAATACAACACTATTTAAACACAAATTTGCTGCAATGGCATACACTTAGGAAAGGGTGACTCCTGCTAAGCAGAGAGGAATAAATAGTCCTCTTCTACTTGCTCTCTCATCTTCCCTCTGTCACCTCCATTTTCTCTTTCTGGAGAAGTAAACGACTGAAGACGTGTCATGTCTCTTTTGAGTTGTGAGGTGTTTTTCTGAAAGGAAACTCTAAGTATACTCAATATACTGCGTGACCCTCCAATTTATTTCGGTCAGTGTGCTGTGCCTGTTCCTTTCGGTCAGTGCTCTGGCCATTCATTCCAGTCATATCAGCCCGTTGTTCCATTTCAATCACCATACTCTGTGTACTAGGCAAAGACCAGCTGTATAGTTTTGTTATTTTTTATTCAGCGCCTTGGGAGTCCATTAAGGGAACCTGTGCCTCAGTTCACTTTTTGGATTTTTTCTTCTTCAGCACAGGGACTCTTTAAAATCAGGGTGGCAAGGGAGCGAAAAGAGAGTTGTGCTTATCACCTGCCGACCACTTCATTTTGAATGTTGTCATCCTTGACGATAATTTTTTGTGTTGGACGGGGGACTCTGAGGTTGTCTCAAGAGCAGGCCGAGTGTTTATTTTGCTACAGTGGTAATGGAAACACTTGCACTGACCCGAGCACTGCAGCCCTTTCCTGTACTTGCTCTAAAATGATGGCTCCACTTAACCATATTTACTGAAATAACATGCTTACTGCTTGAGTGCTGCTCCACGATGGAGGTAGTTTTCCTTCCCCAATATATGAAATTTCAAGAGATTGCTTCTTTTTTTTCAGAGGGGAGGGATGTTTTCCGTCATCATTTGAAGAGATTTGATTCTCAGATCGCAGCGAATTATGAAAGGAAATTGCTGGTCAAAATCAAGATAGTGTTCTGCCGCAATTTGATTTGCTACATTTATCGTTCAGTTTAATCAATAGTGAACACCCTTGGTTATTGCCAAGAATAGTGTTTGTAAAACAAACTCTTTCGAGGCGCAGATATTTACAGTGACACATGTACAGCTCTTGTCATTTCTTGGAAAAAGAAGGGAAATTTAGAGTCTGAAGTAAATGTCACGTTTATTTTATTTTTTGTAAATTGCAATTTTTTTTTACATTGGAGTGAATATTGAACTTTTCTGTTTGTATGAAAAGAAAAGTCATGCAAAAAAACCAAATTGGATGATTTCTCTACCTCTTGTAATATCTGACAAGTTTCCTCCATGATTCTACTATCAATAAAACAACCTTTAATCATTTTCATAATAAATTCTTGTCAAGCGAACGGCAATTTGAAGTGCAAACCAGAAATCAGCTTATTTTGTTGGTGCCAGCCTTGAATTGGATTTGTATGGAGAGAACAAGGGAGACTCGAAATGTCGTAATTACAAGCCACCATTCCCAGCCATGGTCTGATCAATGAAAGGGGGGGGGGCTTGTGTATTACAGAAGAATGAGCCAAGTGAGGTTGCTGTGTGATAAAGATATTCTGCATTAAGTCCAGTTCATGTCATTGAGAGTTCTTATTTTAACACAAGGTCCTCACTTTCTTCCTGTTTTTCCACGGCGGTTTGGACTATTGATGTTTATTCATACTGATTGTTTTCTCCGGCCACCCTCCTTACAGGCCTGCCCATGTACAAGCAAGCTCCTCTTGTTATAGCCCCTTAAGAATGGTGATATAACCGTATGGGAAAGGTTTTCAGGGAAAGCCAGTCTCTATTAATATTCACCCGCTTATTTGGCACACACACATACACAAAGCTCAGGCCATTGAACTGAACACAACCAAGCAAATATTGCCGTGCCAGCTCCGCTGCCGCGGACTGTCCGTCTTCACCACGGCAAGCTTGGGGTCTTTCGATCGACATCCATGAATTTTCAGATTAGGGTTATTTTCAGTCATTTACCTTGGTGAACCACTGCCTCCGTAATAAAGTTCAGATGGCCGGCCGGCCAGCCGGCCCGCGCCGGCCGGCTAGAGATAAGATGATAATGAAGAAGTGTGCCACTGTCTAGTGCTCCTGTTACTACTTCTACATGTAGCGGTGGCCCTTTTGTGCATGCAGAGGATTGGGTTACTATTTTGCAGTAATGAAGCGCCACTCTGTCTACTCCATTATTCCCCTTGCCTCTGTAATGGATGAAAATCCCATTCAAACCAGTTCAAGCCATCTTCTGAGCGTTCATCTTTTTTTCTTTTTTTTTTTCTTCTCCTTCCCGCCGTTTGCCTGTTCAGTATTTCCGCAAGTTGGTTCAAATATTATTTTTAGTAATCTAGAGTAAATTGAACCATCATTTTAAAAAAGATTAAATCAGAGAACAAGTTGCAGACAATACACCTTTTAAAGGTACATCACTTTCATGTACTGAACCTACAAGAACAGGTGCATGCTCAATATTATTCTAGTTACTTATTGGGGAAACAAACCGGATAATAGCAATCTTGCTAGAGACAGGGTATGATATTCATACCCATCTTAAAAGTATGAATGATGTATTATTTCATTTCAATCCATTATTTGCGAGGCTTTGTCTAGAACATTAAAGATGTGAACAGGCTCGTCGAAAAAAAAATAAAAAATTGTCATCGGGTAGCTCTTGCCGTGAGAAATGCGACTTGTTTCAGGTTGTACATTGGTACATGAACTCGTACATGATCTTTCATGCCGCAAAAATAGCTGTCGGGTAGTGCCGACGAGCCTGCGTCTTTAAGACATAAGAAATCCAAAAAATATTTCGAAGACATTTTTGCTTCATGAATGTCTTCTTTTTTTTTTTTTTTTTTTTTTTTATACATATCTCTCTTTAAACGGAGATCTTTGTCTGACATGAATGTTAATTTCTAAAAATGTTGAACATCTCTCAATATAATGGTATGGTGAGCATTTTTTTTTCTGTCAGTTTTTATTTCAAAGGAAACCAGTTCATAACCTGATCATCAACATCTGTTCCAGTCCTTCATTTTAAGAAATACGAGGAGAGCTATAAACTGCTCTCCTTAAATCATTGAGGAGAGCTCTTTGCACTCCTCAGAACCAAACTTCACACATCAGTCTCAAAAGTAAAACTAAAACATGATTTTATAAAGTCTGACTGTTCATAATGTTTAATTTCAGCAAGTATTAGTAAGTACCTCTGATAATTTGTATGTGCATACCAGATTGGATTGGTGGATTTGTTATATTTTGTTACATGATCAAAGTAAATTAAGCGCCGCATCAGTAGTTCATTTCCTGCTGTGAACAAAGTTCAGGACGATTGGAACCAGTACAACCTTTATACAAAGTAGGTGTTTGAATAATTAAAAAAAAATAATATTCTTATTATCACCCAAAGAAAGTAGTCACATACACAAAACTACCCGTTTTCTCCTCTTTAGACTGAATGATGTTATTCTTGGGATCTAAGTGATGAGATATTCCAATGTTGTACCTTCACATTGAGGATACTGTTCTTGCTTTGTATTCAGTGTACACTAATCGACCCTGAACTGTGTAGCATCCATTGGCTGTGGCTCTTGCTAGCCATAGCCATATACATGTAGCTGTAGCCAAAGCTGTTGATTCATACAGTGCTTCAGCACCTCAAATCAAGGCTATACCATGCCCTTTTAAAAGACAGCACAAGTAATGGCCTCCAAGTCAACTCATCTATGGAATCAATACTATTGATCAAGATGAACCTGGCTTGTGCAAGCCCTAGTTTGTTTTTTGTTTTTTTACTTTAATATTGGCTTCCAACAGTACACGGGCTCTCGTCGGCTCGCCATTTATAGTGGCTCACTGAGGCAGAGTGGCTTGTGTCGTAACTTGCCGGTGGAAATGAGTGGTAACAGACGGTCAGTTGTAGCTGCCAGAACTGGTATCCTGTCACACAGGAAACCAGTTATGTCCCGTTGGTTATTTGGGCCCCATGTCTAACCCGTCTTATGGGTGAGCATGCAAGGGCGAAGTGTAGGAAAGTGGAAAATTGATCAAATTAAAAATGAAGTTTATATAGTGCTCTGCGGTAACCCATAGTGTATATAGTACAGTGAGTGTAAACACAAAGGTAACCTATAGGCCTACTTGTGTTTCAAACGAAATCTAAATTTTAGTAGCTGAAATTTTGCATTTTATTGGTGGTACATGTGGGTCTGGACACTTGCAATTGTACCTGTACAATGTCAATCATGATTATGCAAGGAAATATCTCAAGGTTGGTTTTTACTTTCAAATCATTAAAATTCATCATGTATTTTCAGTAATATTTTTTTATAGTTATTTTGCGACCACGGAGTACAAACACTGTATACATGTGTACTTTCAGTGGTGAGATTGCGGGTGGGGACATATGCCATAGTACCTCAACTCAAAAGAGTAATTGTGTTCAACATAATTTTATATCAAAATTGACCACAACAAACCAAGATGCTGTTGGCTCTTCAGTTTCCTGTACAGATCAATAAAGGAGTGTTGTCATGCCCAGCACTCCTTCACCACTACCTCGCGTACAAGCCCAAACAGTCACCGACAGCTATACCAGAGCCTTTTGTATCACAAAAATTAGGGCCTTAATTTATTACCACATGGAATCCCTAGTAATGAATAGATTCCATTTGACCCTCGGGAAGGTCAGCCAAGCTCTGAAGTCTACTCTTTGACCTTTATTCTGGGTGAACTTGAAGTCTGTATCTACTAGTAACAGTAATAAGTACACGGGTGAGTGTCCCCCCCCCCTTTGGCTGTCCTTCCATAGCTGAAGGTAAAAACAAAAAAAATGGCAACTTGGAAATCATTTAAGTTGTCCAGTCCCAAGGGGTCACAGCAGGGGTCTGTTGCTGACCTGTACCCTGTACACAGGATGGACTCTCATTTCTGCCAATTACTGGTCAGTGAACTGTTAGGAGGTCATTCTAGGTCACCAAGCCTCCTCACCCTCTCTTAGTTAGGGCAACAGAACTGATTTGTAATGGCTGTCCCCATGTGCCTTGTGTTTCAAATTAAAATGCCAGTGTAGCAGACAAAACAAAGTTGTCAGCAAAAAAAAAAAAAAAAAAAAAAGTTGTGATATTATTTGTTTTTTTAATTGATTGACATTTTTGATAAGGCTGAAAAGTACTCAAAAACATAAAAGAAAAGTGAATTGGGTTTCTTCAAATCAATTTAGAACATTGGTAATTGTCAAAAACCAGTATCCGCACTTTATGCAACTGGACATGTACATGAAATAACAAGCCTGTGAAAGTTTTTGGCTCAGTCGGTCATCATAGTCACGAGAAAATAGTGAAAAACACCCTTATATGTTTTCAAAAATATTCAGTCAAAAATATTTCGAGAGAAATTTTCCACCCATGACCATCTTTATACCATTTAAGTTTATGTGCAAATCTGTGATCAGTTATAGTTTCAATCTGACCACACAAACACACACACACACAACCTTGAAGCAATAGTGAAATTTCGATGGAAGTTTGGAATTGTGTAAAAAAAAAAAATAAAACGATTTGCTTTGTTAGTAAAGTGTCATTGTTCACTGCAGCCAAGGCTCATGATGTTGATCGAGTCATGAGGTAAACAAAGGATGACATAAGTTATTTTTGTGTTTACAAAATTATAGTAGATGAACACATGTGGGAAAGTAGGATACCCTGGGCTCAAACTTTTTGGGAAAATCCACAAGGCCGCAGGTAGCTCAAAATGTTAATTGGACCAGAATTGTTTTTACAAGACCAGAATTGAAATGAGAAAAAAATGTATACCGACACAGTTAAACATTTGAACTGTTTCAATTTGAATAAGCACTATAGAAGATTGATCTCATTTGTGTTAAAGGTAATTTTTACTTGAATACTCATCAGAATTGAAAGATATTTTAGTAGACTGAAAGTCAACAATTGAACAAAAGCACAAGACTGCTGGACTTGTCCAGTCATTAGTTGAGAGGCCTCAACACATTCAAATCACTGCCCTCGGCCTGCGGACTGGTGTAAATTTCGAGCCGTAACACAGCAAGGTCCTTGCTTTAAATAGCATGTGTTGGAATCACAATTTTTACAAATTTTCAAATCAAACATTCTAAACCCACTCTCCTCGGTCAATTCAGACCATCCCGATGGACTCTCATATTCCCCTGAATAATTAACAGCGGTCTTCCATTAACCGCTCCCTCTGGAATCAAATTTCATGATCTTCTCAGTTTTCCCTAGAGAGATGTCAGAATGCACACAAATAAAATTACTTTATTTAGCAATGCGCTCAGCTCTGTAAATGAGCTGTCAAAATTCATGTGAAATGGATCACTAAAAAGCTCGCTGAGATTAGTCCCACAAGTAAACCTCCCTAGCCACACTAATTACCGACATGACCTTATTATTAGTGGGGGGGGGGGTGGGCTGTAGACAATTATTTTCTAAGAATTGCACCTAAGTTCACAAAGAGGACAGCGTTTATAAGGTAGGTAGGCATAGCAGCCTAGCCTCAGAGGCTCAGTATATTAAACATGATTACAAAACGACATTGTTGATGGAGGGTAGTGTGTCATTCAGTGTACTCTGTATCGTCAGGAAGACCCGAGGCAAAGAATGGCCGCTCACTGAACTCCCCCTCCCCACTCAGCTTCAGTAGCAACTGCTCGGGCTGCTTTTGCTTTCACTACCACCATGCATCCTTTTTTCAAGACAAGGGATCTATTTCGGGTGGGGGGGGGTGGACTTTGATTAGATTGAGATTAAAGGGATACGTCATTCGGTTTGGGTAGAGGACACTAATTTCAATCTCCTAACTGTAGTTTTCAGGAAACATATCAATAAAATTAGGCCCTACGGTATCAAAAAGCTTATGAAGGAGTGATTATTTCTCTTGTGTTATCTGGCAGCTGAAATAATTGTCAGACACAATCTACGAATATATATTTTTTTGGGGGGGGGTGGGGTGGGGGGGGGGTATTGTTGCCGGGGATGATCAGTACTAATACCAGTTTCTACTGCAGAAAAGATTTACTTTTAGATTAGCTTTAAACAAATCAATGTTTAATTGTTCTGATTGAAGATCTAATGTCTTTCAAAAATAAATTCTTTTATTTGTCTTGATGATAATTATATTGAAAACATTTGAGTTTGATCAGTCCAAGCTTTTGTCAATAAATATAAGCATATTACAAAGGATAAAGGCAAAGTCTTCTGCATATATAAACTAGTGCGGCTGTAAACCATTAAAAAGCATTCTTTCTAGAAATAAACACAAAATAAAATTAAAACATCAAATGAACTCCTTTGTTGTTTGGTGCGTGTATGGGTGTGTGTGTGGGGGGGGGGGGGGGAATCACAAATACCATGCTTATCTTGCCTTCACAACTTTAAATATTTTGACTTAAATGCATGATTTTGTAATTATTCTTAGTTTTGACTATTGTTGGCTTGAGTTCATACAAAGTGACCTACTTTATTGATGCTGTGTGTATTGCTTGTACTTGTTCTGAGGTTTATGCACAATGACACTTGTTGAGGACGAAAAAATAACTAATGTCCCTTGCTACACATTTTACGAGGGGATTGTTTATTTGTTGCATGACTGATTTAGCAAGCTTTCACACGGCTAAATTAAAAAACTAACAACCATTGGGCACTATTATAGTGTGCACATCACCGGTAACCAGTTAACGACTATATCAGCGAAATAGATAATACTATCCGTAGAATCAAGTCGTTTCCAGGCTAAAAAACAACAACAAACAGGCTAAAAAACAACAACAAACAGAAAAAGGTGAAATATTTTTCGCAGAGAAATATAAGTTTTTGGTAGATTAATAGTGTGACTTACCGATTGCAGTGTTGATGAAACAACGCAAGTGCTAGCTAAATTCCTAAATGTATCTCGTAACAAATTTTCACATTGGCTGAATCCCTTCATTACTTTGGAATTTAGCCAATAGGAAAAATGTTAAGTAGTACAGAAAGTGTAACAAATTTTGTTATTGGCCGGCTGCCTTCAGAACCTTATTAATATGCACACCAGTGATTTCAAAGGGGATTTCGCACTAGGTACCTTTTAGGCATGTTTACTACAAGTTTTACTTTTTAAAGCCATCTTCCCTGTCTTTTGCGTCAACCACCAGTGAGTGACTGTTTAATGTTTGTTTGCATTTAAGATAACAGCGAAAAGATGGGTTTTTTTCTTGCCTAATTATGTCACTTAAAGCAGGAATTTTTGCATTTATTATGCAAGATATATTGATAATAATTAGGGCACCGACGGCAGTTAAATTAAAAGGTCAGTAAATGAATTTCAATTGTTTTCACTTTATTTCTATGACAAACAGAGTGAAGAAATTGCTGCAAAAAGCAGTGCCAACAGCATGAATGCTCCAATCAACAGGGCTTGTCCTGACACTGGTTATAATCACGTCTCGATGCAAAAGGTCACACAAAAAGTTGCCACGCATGCATAGTATGGGAGATTGTACACAGGACGTTATTTAATAAACAAAGGTTCCCTTCACACAATGATTTCGAGCACATCCTTGGTCAAAACTTCCGCTAGCGGAAGATTTAGGTCGGGATCTACTACAAAAGTTTTCAATGTTTGAGAAAATTTTGCTAGGAATGTTGGATATGTAAAAAAAATACTGACCTTTCATGCGGACCTCATTTCGTAACATTTTACAAACATTGAACAAAATTCGCTAGGAATGTTGAGTTTTTCCTGCCGGAAAGTTTAGTTTGACAAGTTCATGTCATTGCAATAGACCGATTGCGCGACCCACGTCACGTGACCTCTTGTTGGTATTAAATGTAAACACACCCAGCGTCCTTTTTCTCCTTTTTTTTCTTTTCTTTTTTATGGATGTCGCCAGACACACAAGGCCAGTAAGCCACTCGAGGTGTGGGCTACAAATAACTGTTTTTCCAGGGGCCATTGCCACCTACTCTTAGGGCTGAAACAGGGTTACCCCCTTTACAGTCGGTAAAGATGTAAGCTTGGGTATCATCTATCAGAAACCTGGCTCCCCAACTTTTACGAAGCAATTATCGTTAAGTGCCTTGCTCAAGGACACAAGTATCATGACGGGGACTCGAACCCACACTCCGATGACTCAGCCACCAGAGCTTGAGTCCGACGCACTAACCACTCGGCCACGACACACCACAAAGGAAAGTGCGGTACGGTACATGATGATTGTTGCATTAAGTTAAATCGATCGAAGCTTTTCTTGCTCAAAATCTGTGAAAAATATTCCAGAGTTTGAACCAGAGACCTTTGAAAACCTAAACCTAAAATCTAAAACCAGTAAGGACAGTTCCAGCAAGTCTTGGATATTGTACAAGTAACGTATAAATGTGCACGATGTGTACTAGTGCACGACGGAACGTTTAGGCCAGACGACCATGATCACACACTTTTCAACACAAAAATTTCAAAGTTTTGAAGCTGAAATCATCCAAAGAAATTGCTTTCCAAAACTGTGTGATTCCTTTGCCTATTTGAAATTTCGCAAGGCTAGGTATAAATGCTCACTTTTCCAATTTTCTTTACCCTTTTTTTTTTTACAGTGATTTAGGCCTACATTACAAACAAAATAACAGGCATGACAGGCGGGTGGCTACATAGTTGTCCAGCACTGGTCGTGCATAACTCAAAATAAACCTCTTTTGTAGTAGAATACTGGTAGTTTATGAAACAGTACACTTTGATAACATACAACTTCAATAAAATGTCCTAGTAACTGTGTTATTATTACCAAAAGCCATTTTTTGGTGTGACTCTGTCGGTCACGGCATGTATTTGCACGTAGTTTGCCATCAGCTCAGATTACTATGACCCACAATAGGTCATGGGATGACATATAAAGATTGGTCACACAGTCGGTCTATTATGCTTCATTACCAGATACAAATCAGCAGTTAATGAAACTTTCTGTCCAACACCCTTGTTTTCCCTCTGCCCTCTCCTTTGCCTCGTATTCTCTGTAAAGTCCGCCAGTGACATGTATAGAGACCAAAGAGTCCTTTAACCCGGAAACCATCTTTATTACGCTAGTATTGAGCTGGGACGCTGTTATTGCCTTCAGATTTACTACATTAATGTCAGCATCATGCTCAATTAGGGCCTAATTTGTCACCGTGGCAACGCATCTTCCGCCAAGGTCCCCGTTTTCCTGTAATTATTGTTTTTTCATGCTGGAAGACAATAACAATGATTGAGATTACAGTGTACTTACATATTGCACAGCAGGATGGGTAGAAAACAGACAATAAAACTTGTCACATTCTAAAAGTTGGGGGGGGGGCTGGGTTGGCAATTTAAGGAAGCATTTGGGGAGGGCCGATCATCACAACGAAGTAGCTGAAGGGCATCAATCAAAAAAGGTTTAGGCTTAAAAAGACCATTGGGAGATTGGATTTTGTGTTGTGATACACGTACTTTAAAATCTGTATCCCTCTGTAGTTTAGTAAAGCAATATAAACCTTGGATCGTCGGAAGTGTGTCATGGTAACCAGCAGGCACCTGACTGCCTTTAACATTACCAACTTTAGACACACAATAAAAGATGTAGCTTTCCAGACACCATTCATGAACATTCATGAACATTCATGAACATTCATGAACATTCATGAACACCTGACCTTGTCTTTTCTTTTGTTGTGGAACACTTTTTTCCCCCTTCATTCAGTCATGTTTGGGAGGAGTTCCTCTGTGGGCATGGATAAAGTAAACGTAGGGTGAAATATTGATACTTTTACGGATTACTTACAGTGGAAAATGTCAATTCTGTGTGGTCAAATGCTTCCTGCATTGGTGACAGAGGCCACTTTGAAATTGGCTTGGATTGCAACGGGAAATTTCCATGTAGGAGTTATAAATTGTGTTGATTCTGAAAACAAGAGTTGTTACACCACCAGTGTTTTCAGAGCCTACAATGTATAACTCACTCTAGGTGTTATTCGTGTGACTGCAGACCACTTTCACACAGGAGACATCATTGTCACATTCCCTGCATTCACAATGATTGTGATACTTCCAATCTTCGTGTCATGGAAAAGGGACCTGACTAATTTTCCTTCAAGACTCAGTTTAAGTTGAATTGAACAAAATTCACGTTAGTTGACAGTTGATACATTTCATTTTCTACCATGTAAAATTTCAAGTCAGACTCTGAGATTTAAGTTTTTGTAACGTCTAATTTTGCCACAAGTGTACATTGATTAGTGCATTGCAGTTAACACGTTGACTGCCGTGCATAATTTCACATGGCGTTCTCATTTGCCAAGCGTTAGGGCCTAAGCGCATGCGCCCATACTTAATAGGTACCGGTACTTACTTAAATAGTTTGAACATGTACATTTTATAGAAGCATGTCCTCACCACTGCCAGCAGCTTATTGGTTGCGCCATCAGTGGTGCCAGTGTATTCAAGTTACAATGCAAAGACCTTTCATTTTCTACGAGTATATTCGTAGTGGCAGACTCCGGTACACCTGTTAGTACGAGGATATTCGTAGTCGGCAGTCAACGTGTTAAGACATACAGAACTCAGGATATCTGTACGGAGAACAATATTGGAATTTTGAAGTTTATAGTAAGATGTGTTTGTCGCCCTCTGTTGCATTGATGTCAAGAATTAAAATGAGAAACAAAGTAACCATTCTGACCTGAAAATCGACTGAGGTACAGGTATACAGACATTATATCCACACGAGGCCTAATTTTATAGAGCTACCTAAGCACAACAAATAGCTAAGAACAACACAATTATGCTTACCCAAATTTGGTTACCTACCAAAATACCATGTTACATGCACCATCTGTGACTGGTATCCAGCTCATTTTTGCTTAGCAGAAATTGCTGAAGCAACAAAGCAGCTCCATGAAATTGGGCCTTTGTCTTTTACCCATATTTAAGGTTGGAAAAGGAAGAAGAAAAAAAAGACGGCCGAGACAAAATATATACATTGTAGTTCAAGTCAAAGAACCATAATCCCACATTTTTCTCGTTATGATTTAGGCCCTACTATTGATATTTGAACTCAAAAAGGTTAGATATCGTTTGAAATTGCCTTTTTCTGAAATGCTCAGAAGTTCCTATTTAAAGAAGGTTTTACTTAAATGGAAAGTTGGTTTCTCTCTCAGTGTGAGCAAGTCACAATTATTGAATGAAAAGAAGAAATTGCTCAGAAAGTATTTCAAAAGATTACAATTTTTTGTTTCATTGTTTTCTAAGGCATTATTGTGATACCTTTTCCCATGTAGTTTTGTAGCAGAATGAACTTGGCCCAAAGGACACGTTGCCCTCAGATTGGGTGCTTTTGGGCTATAAAAAGCGTTTGATATGAAATGAATGTAGTTGGACGGCTATATTATAAAAGTAGAATAAATACCCCTTGAAATTGTGTGGTTTTTGTTTCATTTCGTGACAGAACACGGTCTGCCATTTTGTAGAACCAAGTTTTTGACTCCACAAAATGGCGGACCATATGTTTCTTTGTAGAGTGTGGTTCCACTGGTTGTATTTCCGAGAGGAATCCCCACTCACTATTTACAACACACTGTAGGTGTTTTATTGCATGAAAAACTCTTAAAAAGGATAAGGCGCAATTCTAAACAGCAAATTTTTCAGAGATTTTAAGGCAATGTGTCCCTTTAAGTATGTATTATTATTACTACTATTATTAAGCAACCCACACAATGCGAGCATCAATATTATTCTTCATTTATTGCAACAACTAAGCATCTTGATCAGCCAGATTTTAATGAAATATTTATTGCTTAAATATTATAAACAAGAAATGTCACCACGGTGAATTGTTCACCCTATTATGTACACTGTGATTAACTGGCAATTTTCCGGATTTCATCTTTTCTGCACAGCAATTTTTTTTCCTTCAAATTCTGAAGTAAAACATGGCAGGCCTGATTGCTTTGTTCTTGAAAAGGCAAGGGCACCAAGGAATTTTCTTCTTTATAAAGGGCACCTCCATGAGGAAATTGTACATTTTTATTGGAACATTTCAAGGGCACCAAGGCAATGACCAGGGCAGTGGAGGCAAATGCCTCCGTCGTCTCTGTGCAAATTTCAGGCATGACATGGTAAGCTTGCAGCCAATATTTTCTCTCTCAAACAAACAAATAATTCTTACATGATGAATGATTAATTAATTGGAAGCACAAATCAATAATTGTGGTTTATTTTGCTGGGGGTTAGACTAACATACACATGAACGTGTTTGTGGGCTTCCAATTCGAATCTCAAGGTACTGTATCTAAAATAAATATAGACAACCTCAAAGAAAACAAACACAAAGTACATGTTGTTTAAAAACAAAACAAAAGGCAGACCACTTTATGTTCATAGTTTAATTTCTCCTATGACTTATTAGAGAAAAGCAAATTAAAGGGAACTTTCACTTGACCAAAAGATACATAAGAATTAGCTTTAATAGACTGTGCAAATCTTGCACGCATTTGAAATTCCGGGACCAAGTTGGTCCCAACCGTATTGAGTTTTACGTGTGTGTGCGAGATTCTGTGTCTTCAAATACTTTAGTTTAACATAGTGTTTTTGATATAAAGAGTATATTATATTGTTGAAAAAGTAAAATAAGTATAACAAATCAAAGAAGAAAACGTGAGAATTAGAATTGACCTGAGTGTCCGGTTACTTGTAAACAATTAAGAATTTTGCCCAACTGTCGTTCATGTTAGCATTAAACCCATGTAATGGTTGCACACATTTGTGCGTGAGTAACAATTGGCACCGCATGTAGTCTGGAGTCATTGAGGTCGAATAAGCATCCTTTTCCCTTGTAAGTTTTAACTTTATTTCATCGCTAATTTAAACAAATTATTGGAATTATATAAATGGTTTTTATTAACAATTGCTATCAACATTTTTTTTTTTTTACGATTTTTTTTAAAAATTAAATTTAAAAATTTAACTTTATCAAAAATATAGTCTTCTTTTGACTTGTTTTCTTGTTTTGGATATGCGTGAGACTTGCACAGTCTATAGGCCTACTTCTTTGTTACAGGATGGGGTACTTGTATCCAGAGTAAAGGCAAATCCCATGAGTGATGTATGCGTTCCTATTTGAAGAATATTGCTTCCTTATGGCATGTTCTTCGAAATGTGAACCATTTCACAACCTCAAATATCATTTAATATCAATTTGACTTCATAAGATGTTTTAAATAATAAAGTGCATATTTAAGTATACCAAAACGCTTATTATAAGGATAGTTCAGTTAGTTATTTTCTTGGATTGGTCATTTTAGAATTTATAGTCTACATCATTGAAACATGTGGTCATTTGTATTTAATTCAAAGATAGAAAAAGCAAAGGACAAGGAGCATCCATTCTTTTCTGTAGTTAAGCCCAACTTACATACTATCAAATGAAAATGAAAGAATCCAAACAAAACACAACATGCAGAAAATATAAGCCTGACACATGAGTGCATAACATTGACGGAAAATAAAAGCAAATATTGCCTCTCATTAATTTATTACTGACACAATACAACTGTAATTTCCGTGATATATTTGCAGCCTCTCATACCTAACATCTATAAAAAAATATTAAGTTCGCCAGGCTTCCATCAAAAAAAAAAAAAAAAAAAAAATCCGTTTCGAACGTCATTTTTGACGGATTTTTAGTTCGAGAAAAATTGACAGAATTTACATGACGTCCTGTAAATTGATGGAATTTATTGCAAATGACGTTCGGTACTAGTTACCCTCACATAGTCTTCGCGAGATTAGTTATGTTTTTTGTTGTTGTCAAATGTCAGGTTTTGTTTTCCCCTTGCTGTAATGTATTTGTTAACAGCCCCTACTACAAGCGCATGCTAATTTAAAAAATATACCCCTGCAAAGATGAAAATTTAGTCATTATAATATGTTATTAATCTAGCAGGTTGTTGAAGTCCGTCGTGACGTTCTGGACTCTAAATCTTCCTCCTTGATTTAGTTGAAAGGCATCAGTGGTCAATATTGTGTTTGATAATTTGTCGGGTACCTCGAAGTTTATTACACTGTATAAATGAACTATTCAGCTTTTACTGATGGAAATATTGGGGTCTGAATTTCAGGCTTTGGAATGGTCCATCTTTTGAAGAAGCTGCCTTATACTCATTGCCTTTAGCACCACATTTATTGTGATCCTGCAATGGCAGATTGTACCCACGACCACAAAGTCTAGAATGTCGTTTTTCAAAGGGCAAGAACATTTTAATTTTGCAAAGGGCATTTCCATTAGAAAATGTCAAAGTTCCAGGAAATATTTGAAGGGGCATAGAGGCCGAATGCAGTCGCAGGGCATGGGAGGCTAGGGCCTTCATGGTTGGATTTCAGTGTTGGACCTCACCCTCCTTTCACTGTCGTCGGAATGAAAGATAGGCCTATTATATTGCCAGTGGAAAGGTATTGAATCCCAACCAAGATTTGTTATTGACTCTCATGGGTTTGAAAACAAAAAAAATTAAATCCCATCCTGAATTATTTTGGGAATGGAATATCATTATTTATTCTTTATTTGTTTTGTACACAATGCTACATTGAGTCAATGTTGAAGGAGATAATCATTGTGTCTGCATTAACAATTTTTTTTTTTTATTCCAACAGTTTTCTTTGAAAAACTGACCAAAAAGGCTGAAATACCTCGCATTGACACATTCATAACTCTGGAGTTTTGTAGATAAAAATCAAGTACACTTTTCTCGAAATGTACACCCAGCTTTACATTTAGTTCACTTATCTTAAGCTAAACAAATTTCTGGGTAGATGTTTATTCATACAAAGGGGCAGAAAAATGGAGGTCGCTAAATATGTGTTTTGTATTAAATTTTCCCATTTATTTGAATTAGTTATGTTTGATATAGGATTTTCTGTTCCACGTATTTATTAAACTGTTGTTAAAACAACATGTCTGTGTTCTTAGAAAAACATGTATGTCAAATTGTTTTACGTCTACCGCCCTCTTGTGTTCTCTGAATGTCCTGCCCTATCTGTAGAACAGTCTGGAACATTAATGCACGCAAAACATATAGCACCCTATGTATTGTGAAAGGCAGGTCAAATGTAGGTCATCCGGCAACCTTCACCTGGGAAGAAGTGTGGTTTGTCTTTTCTCCATCTGTAGTCGACACCAGCAACGAGTTGCTAAGGCATAGGATTTGTTGATGGGCATAAATCATCACTGATATTAATTTTAACAGATGGAGTCCACCCATACCTTTGGTTCTAATTACGGGTGAACCCAAGTCTCGGGTCACCACTGTAAGCAGGGAACAAAGTTACTTGCTCGAATTTTTTTTTTTACCCATTAGCACCTGCACACAACTTCAATGCAAGTCATTACTCACTGAACTGGGCAGGGAAAAGTCGCCGGTTTAGTGCAGTATCTAGAAATCATGATATAACTTTCGTTGTGATTATTTCTTTGTGTTACAAGTTTGGTTTATTTCTTAGAGGATGAAATTATCTTTTGAATGATTTACACATTTTGTTTGTTTGCTTTTACTAAATTGAAGCTTTGAGCTCGTAAAGATAACGACACATCAACTAAATTAACAGACCTGTTATGTATATGGATTGCATAAATGTTGCACGGAAAGTTGTACACAAAACTTTTTCAAATAGTTTGAAACCCAAAGAAAATGTTAACAAAGTGATTGAAATAAATCAAATCATACCTTTGGAAATGACCAACAGTGTCTTAAGTACTTACATTTAATAATTTAATTCCGAATGTAAGTTCTGAATGTAAGTTCTTTTCAATAATGTGTAAAAACATGGCAAAAGCACGAGGAAAACAAGCATTGTCACTATCCGCTGGGTACATTATTGTGCGTAAAATGCAAAGTACACACCGCTTGGTGCGTACTATACCGAGAAACTATGAATTTGATTTCCGACCTTTGAACCTTTGGAAGTAGATTACTCCATTTTTTTCAATGGTGACCATGGGTTATTTCTGGACCATCATAGTCCTCAGATCAGGCTCTGTGTACTGCTTAGTGTCTTCCAAATCTAGAGTACTCTTGGAGAAATAAGAGTGGGATGTTCTCTTTGATTCATCAAGTATACAAGAATGAAGAGCAATACTTTGAAGCCATAAACACAAATGGTTTATCGATAAAAAAAATAACTGACTTCGTTGGGACCATTTCAGTCCAATAAAACTCATCCATGACATCAAAAACATTTCCAAGTACTTCTTCACACCTAGTGCAACCCATAGTTTGAATTACCAGCAGATTTTAACTCCACATATGATGTGCTTTTGTCATTTTTTTTTTAGCCTGCATCCATTTTTTTCTTATTCATATTTTCACTACAGCATTTCAGATTTCTATTGTAAGTTAAATACATCTCACAGGATTGGTAATTGTCAGAATTTTGGGTATTTGTTTCACCTAAAGGCTCATTAGTTGTTAAATTCATACCATTAGCTTTCAGTCAGAGAAATATTAACATCTGAAATACTGTCTACTGTCTGTAAATGGCCTAAGACCCCTAAAACACTGCTCTGTACTTCAGTTGGCGCAATCGAATTAAAGTTTTTCTGTTTGTTCTTGTTTTCACTAAAATTGACAGCCGAATTCGATGAAATTTTGACAGGTTCGTTGTATGGTGTATTGATTGAAGGATGTGAAAGAATTTTTTCCATATAAATGCAATTTCTTTTTAAGCTGATGTTTATTTTGTGGCGTAAATTTCAACTCTTATACAAAGGTTTAATCTTATTTATTTTACTTGCTCGTTTTGAATTGGCCCCTCTACAATATCCCCAATACTTTATGGTTATTCCTACATCCTTTTCAAATTTGTTTTTACTTTCAGGAAGTTAAATTTTGTTGTTGATTGTGGAAATGAAAGTAAAATGTTGGATCAGTCATCTCAGCAACACACACACACACACACAAAGGATACATCATTTAAATGATAAGGCTCTTGCAAAGTGGTATTCCGTATAAATCAAGGTGATCTGAAAAGATAATGATATCAGTCTAATTAGAAAAGGAAAAAAAGGATATACATAATAGCTGGAAATTAGCGTGCAGCAAGTGATTTTTAAAAATCTGATTTGTGTTTGGAGAGTTTGTTAAGAGGCAGTTCATTTCATAGGCTGAAAGCTGAGAAGCTCAGAAAAACCACAAGAATAGGCGGAAATCAATCAAACTAATTGTAGTAGAGAAGGTACCACATTCCAATTTGTAAATGTATCTATTCACCAAGAAAACTTGATTTAAATTGTGTGCCATTTTAAAAATTGGATAGGGGCAAGTGTTTTAGAATAAAATTTTGTTTAATTCACACAAATAGAGCAGCAGCTTGCTTCTCACAATGTTTTTCAATAGGGAAGATGTTTTACAGGAAAGTTATGATCTTTACGTGCATATTGTATTCACAGCTATCATTCAGCTGAACTGCGCTCATTGATTGGAGACCAAGAACTTGTGCATTGACATGTACATTAAATCCCAACCACAAAGGCCTTTTATTTGGCAATCCATTTGTGTCTCTCCATGCGCAGAGTGGGGCATTGATACCTTGTTTATGGACAGGTTCTAGGGTAGCTAAGGTGACAAAATTGGGCTGCACCAAACCACCAAGTGGGTTTCACTGAACTCCGGCACATTCTGATGTAAACAGACTTGTGGTGTGTCGTGAACAATGGCGTTTGGGCGTCACTCTGGTGGGTGTTTGGCCATTTTGGAAAATACATGTATGCATGGGACCAAGAATTTTCTTTTTGATCACGTAATATTCAGTTGAACACTACCCGCACCGCAACCATTGTTTGTGTTGGGGTGAGGTGTACATGTTGGGGGCAGGAGATCTTTTAGGCCTACTTCTACAAAATGACTGTTTCCAATTTTTTTCTAATCTAGTTTTCTTTCACTTTTTGTACTTTTTAGACATTTATACTTGCTTGGAATTTTTTTCTAACTAAATGTCATTTACTGTCAGTAGATCTGAAATAATCTCCCAGTTTCTGTTAATGAATACTTCCTGTACGGCTTCTTATAGATTATGGAATCAGTTGCAGACATGTTTAAAACTTAGAGGAACGATGTTTGTCAAGAGACAATTGTGAGAAAGGATCAGTTGAAGAATGGGGTTAACATTTAAGACCCTGCACGTACTGTTCCAGCGGATGACTCTAGAGGTCAGAGGTTAGAGCTGTTGTCGGAAATGTTGGATTTTGACACTATACAGCCAGCTAGCAATCCTTCAGGGAAGAGTGCGTTTTTATGTGGTTTAATTTGGGTTTCCAGCGGCACTTTGTAGATATTTTCATAAGAAAATTTGTGAGCCAGAAAATATGAATACAAAAAGTAAGTATTTTGTTAAGCTGTGAAGGTTTTTTTTTTGTTTGTTTGCTGTTTGGAGTTACTCCTTATCCTTTTTAAGTGTTATTCATGCAATAAAAGACCTAATGTTGTAATTAGTGAGCAGTGATTCAAAAAGCATAAATTTTCCCTATTGGAAGAACAACCAGCGAAACCACACTCTACATACATACATACGGTCTGCCATTTTGTGCAGTCAAAGTAAAAAATTTGGCTCAACAAAATGGCAGACTGTGTCCTGTCACTTGAATGCCATCAACTTCTTTTTGTGTTAAATTCTATGGCAATTGCTTCAAATGTCATTGTGCTTATATTCAGTGAATCAATAACTCCGGGATATTACTTCCTTGGAGGTCTTACCAATACCATGCTCGCCCCTTAAAACTCATTTGACACACGTATGTAGCGGACAAGAATAATTATTTTTAAATTGAACGTATATTTCATTAGTCGACAAGAACTTTTGGCAGTGCCGGTGTGCTCAGTAAAACTAAATTAGCATCATGCAAGCAGTACATGGAACTGTTGGCGAGTTAGGTATACCCTTCTTCATACCTATTTATGATATTAAACTGCACACTTAAAGGAACCTCAGCTGCATAAAGCCCCAGCTCAACATTGGTAAACTACAGCAAATGCTTCCATTCTTTGCACAAATCAAGATACTTGTAATAAAACCAACCTGTGAAAATGTCAGCTCATTTCGTTGTTTCATTTTGCAAGAAAATGGTAAAAATACATTCAGCAGTTTTGTACACATTCCTAAAGGCAGAGTTTTTGTCTCAGTGAGATGATCGAAAACTTATTTTGGATCTTATTTCATTTATTATTTAAAAACGATAACACTTCAGGCAGAAATATTTCAAGGAAAGTTTTATACCATGTAAGGTATGAGTAAATTTGTGAACATTTTTGTTTTTCCTCTTACCAATGTTGAGCTGGGACTTAAAGGGTGTGTATAACATTGGTTAAGATTTAAGATATTATAAATTGAGAATATGTTCACAGATTGACACATAACTTACATGGTATAAAGATGGTCATGGTGGAAAACTTCCCTTGAAATATTATTGCTTGAAGTGATACACATTAGTTTTTGAGAAATGAGTAAAAAATGAGTTTTTGATCTCGTGAGAACAAAATCTGATGTTTTAAAAACATTGAAAACATGTAAGTTTTCACTATTTTCTTGTGACTCCAATGGCCAACTGAGTGTAAGGGTTTGTTATATCATGTAAATGTAGGGTCACACAAAGTGCAGATGGTGGTCTTTGACAACTACCAATGTTGGTTGCACGCTTTAACAATATTGCAACATTTCTCAGACGTCTGGGTGAAATTTGGCCAAGGTCTGATGCATTGAAAATCCCAGGTTTTAACTCGGTTCTCTCCCAAAAATACTCCAACTGAACTCTGTGGAGGTTTAACAGTGGATACATTGTGTCATGACAACCCTAAAGACTTTATTTATAAGGCATTTTTCAAGAATGTTTGTGATCCAGTCAGTAGTCTTCAATGTTGTCATCGTCATCTCGGGGGAGGGGCCTTGTAGCTGACATTCGGAACGCATTTCCCCCTCTCATGTCAGCTAGGCAGCCTGGCGGATTTCACAGTTCCTTGGTGACTTGAACCAGGCCCTGTCCCTGCTCATCAGAACCATGTGTGAGGGAAAGCTTTTCTAAAATTAACAAATTTCTGTCAGTATATTTCAAGATCAAGGGGGGGTTGTATATTACCGTTGATGTGTCTGACATACCTTCATATGATTCATTTGCCACAAGGGCTAAAAAAAAAAAAAAAAAAAAAAACCCAACACAGAAGCCAACTGTAGGTATGTTTCCGCTGACCCTCCCCCATCTTGCAAGGCACGCCGATTTTAATCTTTCTTAATAAGATGGAAAAATGAAATTTTGGCCCCTGAACTTTCATGCATTTGATCACTATAGCTCAGACATGATAAATTCGTTCTGTAAAACTAATGAAATGATCACAGCATAAAAGACTGTATGCAAAACCTGAGGTCGATAGTGGTTATCCCTGCTGGAAGATGAGGCAGTCACCACAGGATAAGTTTTGGACAAAATTAGTTTTTAGAAAAAATGTCGAGGGAATATACATAAAAAGGGATTTTGGGTCGTTGTTGGTTGTGTTAAATGTACTTAGTGGATTTAAGGCCCCCCCTCGCCCCCAAAAAAGTTTGTTTCATGTAAGCCATTTGGTTTGGCTGCCAATTTATGTGCATTCGTTATTTACATAGACACCACCATCATTGTCACATTGCATGTAATAATATGCTTGCAATTGTACTTGTACAGTACAACAAAAGCAACCAAGACATTTTTGGTTCCTGCCTCCAGTCTTATTACAATGATTTGAATGGGATCCTACACAAGATGGCTGCTCCATGATAAAGATGTATTAACTGACAGTCATGATGTTGACTGTTGATTGTATCAGAAATGTCACCTTACGGGGTCAAGTGATCAAACTACGTAAAGGGTCTTACTTTAAAGGAGCTGCAGTTCTCCCTGGCAGCAAACCAGAGAAGAAGGCTCTTTGCTCAAAGTGTACCAATCCTCAGTAGGGTTGTACCCAAGGCTCTGTAATGTCAATAAACAGAGTGAAACTCCCTCCCAGATTAGCCAATTAGGGTATTATTTATTGAGCAATTTTTGAGGACATCTTAAAGGTCAGTGGGATGATGTTTACAGCATAGTCTGGAAGATGGTTGAAGACATGGCGTGGTTTGGATGATCATGGGAAGAAAAATTGATGAATGTCATTAAGCCTAGAAACATGAAACCATTTCATGTTGGTTTCATAAACATTCGGAGCACCAATTTCAGTGACATTTTTTTAATAGTACTTAAAAAAAAAAAAAAAAAAATCAATGTGGATTCCGTCTTTCATTACAATTAAAACCATTATGTATAGATACAAAGAAAGTGAACAATTATTTGAAAAGAAGTCTGATTTGCTTCTCATGTATAGACCATGTACCCTTGGTTTGAAAAAAAGTGACCTTGTACATTTCAAGGGCTTTCTGGCAGGCAAAATCCTACACTGGTCGTGTGGGAAACTTTACATTTTGTGTCATAATTTCCACATAAATTCAAGAGTTGTATAAATAACGGTTGAACAGGTTTTGAGATCTGCCCCCTTTCTTCATAATTATAAACAGCTGATAAAAATCAGAAAGTGCAATCTCCACAAAATGTAAGATTTTAAGTGTTCTTCCATTGAGCTGTGTAGAAATTGAGCCGAAAGGAAGTCCGTGCTCAGTGGCTCTTTTGTAAACATGTGATGTGACTGGTTACATAAATCAATCAATTTTAATTTGTGAATAGGGAACATCATTGACTTTTAAATGAAAGCTCCCACAACTCCCCCGTTAAATGCGATGGAAACAAATAAAAAATAAATAAAAAAACTATATGTAAACCCTGTGAGGCTGAGAGATTTATTTTAAAAGCATGCTTTCATGCCAAGTCTTTCAGTAAAAGTGAACGACTATCCAAAAGCCTTTTTGATCCAAAAGGGCTCTCTAGGGCTTTTGAGAAGGCATTTATAAGAACAAGGGAACAATTTACTTAAGATTAAATCAACCCAAATGACAATTAAATTCTCAAGGTTAAACAGCATGTAAAAAATCAATCGGGCAGTTGAGGAAGTTCAGAGAAAAACTAAAAAAAAAGAAGAAAAACCACGAAATCGACAACTGTTTCTGGGGCGGTGAAACCATGCTGGAACTAACAGACTTAACACTGACTGGTTATCTAGGTTATTGGTTTGTTAAACACAGCACTATAAATCAGAGCACAAATCACCTGGAGCAATTTGCGACTAAAAAAGTACAGGCTTTCTTTCCATGGTCTTGTACTTTGACTTGCAATTTGTGTGTTTTTCTTGTGGTTTCAGTGCTTCGGTGCTGGTAAAGTACAACATGCGTCATTGGATCTTAGTATGCCTCAGTTGAAATCTTATAACATTCCAAGCCCTAGATACTGTCAGCAAGATTCCATTTGCATTGGCTGGTGATATTCAATGGGCAACAATACCGGACACTTATAAAAACGTCGTTACACTTTTATAATTAAAACTGAGAGGCCGATCTCAGCTTTTTTTTTTTAATCTGGAGGACACTTCCCTTGCTGTGAACGTCAAAGACGACACAAGTTAAAGTAAGTCGAAGTTAGTGGCAAGATTTGACCAATTATAAAGGTAAGGCACAGCATAAGAAATAACAGAACTCCAAAATCAAACACTCTGCTGTACCTTTGAAGAAGTAGATACAAGTGGTACAAATCACCGTGAAGAATATTTCTGCTTGGAATCAAGAGTTTCATTTGGCAAGGCTACTTTTTAAAAGTGTGTAATCACACAAAAAACATGTTTACTTAGTATTCTTGATTGAAAAAATGTGAGCGCTCATCGGACTGGAAATTGAAAAGGTTCGTTTTAGGAAAATGTTCCGGTTGATATAAACGTATAATGATTTTTCCCACCAAACCAATGCTACACCTTTCATACTTAAAATTGTCAAATATGTGTAAAAACTGGCACCATGATGCATAGCTAATATGAAATTAATTGAAAAGTTCCCAGTCAATTTGAATGCACTCAGTCATTCAAGGTATACTAAAACAATCAAATTAAAACAAATGTTTTGCTAAGGTTGTGTTAAAAAGAGGTGTGTCCTCAGTACAAGAAGGCGGATCAGTCAATTAGAGTAAATTTTAGTCATTGTTTTTACTGCTGTCTGATGACCACAGTCCAACAAAGTGCATTTTACCAGCTGCTCTCAGGCAGTATCTAGCAACTCCTGCGGGAACTTCATTTGTGACGTACAGAACCCTAGAGCATAGCATGGTACAACCCCCTCCTACACTCTTCTACCCTTCTACACAGTGAAGTGCAATCACAGGGGACTCCATCGATCCAACTTTTGATTGACTTTAATAAATTGTGTCGTATCGACGCCTGCCTACATGCATGTGCACCTACTAAAGCATTCATGTGCGTGTTCAGAATCATGTTAATTACGACGGGAGAGAAGGGGAAAAAAATGGTCTGCTGCCACCAAGCATCCTCAACATCATCTGTTGTAATTGGAAGCAATTCTGAGATGTCTCAGTTAAAGACATGGCTTAGTTTGACTATTTTTTGAAGAGTAAATTGATGACATTAATCTGAAAGCTTCCTTGGTGCATGTTTTAAGTTGGTATTGCCACCAATCACTGTGCGAATTATATCTTTGAAGATTAAAGTACGGGGTTTGGTAATTATTGGGAAAGAAAATTGATTAGTTTTAACCTGAAAGCTCACTGAATACAGTTCAGACCAGTTCCAATCTTCCAGAGAAATATTTCCGCCTGCCAAAGCCAAGAAAAAAAAGTATTTGAATGCCCATAAAACCTTGGTTGCTTATTTTGATTGCTGCAAAATTATTTTTTTATTCCCATAAATATTATCATAAATACCCTTTCTATTAAAAGTGGAATAATGTAGGAAAATCTGCAAAAAAAATTCTGCTCTGTAAATTTTGAATTCCTGTCATGCGATGCCCACGGTTTGTATGCGCGCATACTAATAAATTTTACACTGAGTACCGGTTTGTATTGATTGCATTATGTATCAAATAGCGCCTGCGTAAGTTAGCGCGCCAACACACGTATAGCTATGAGTGTCTAGCACATTCAAAGCTCCAGCTATGTCTTTGTCAGCCTTTTAAAACCGGTCTTAAAGGGTCATGTGACCACCTGTCAACCAATAGGACTGCCTTAACTGTCTTGGGTATAAATGAATTTTCATTTGTATCAAAATGTTGCCGAAAATAAACCTGTTATGTGTGCAGGTTATTTCACCATAGTCAACTTCGCAAATAGTTGTTACACGTTTGTAGCCGTGGATTGAGGTGTATGCTTGTCCAATTAGTGACGAAATGTGTCGATAACGAGACCAGCATGCACCTCATTCCACGGCTAATTCGCTCGTAAAAAGTACTTGAGAAGTTGTATATTGTACCTTCTACCTAAGCCAGGCCTGTAGGCATCACTGTCTCCTCCTCAACTAATTTATTTAAATTTTTCTCCAGTCCCCCACCTTTATTCTCTTCCAATCATGTGAAGTTCTATTGATCAGTGGTAGAAAGTAAGTTAAAGTAGTTTCACAAAGTGTTCACACTGACTGAGAAGATGAGTTTGACAAAGGGAAGTTGATTCTCTATTTTTAGGTATTTCTGGGCCAGACCAGACTGGCCAACATATTTGTTAGCAATTGTGAAAAATTGGGTCATTTATCACATGAGAGGATGTTAGCTTGAACGTTTTGATTAAGCAAAGAATGTTGATGTTAATACCTCATGAGAGAGGGAGTACGCAATCACCTGTAACAACTTTTCATGTTTCCATGTGTTGCTCCTGGAAGCCCTGGAGCATTATTGCTTCGTTCCCTCCCCCTCCGTCATCGTTTCTGACCCGTACGTGTGGTGATACACTTCTGTCAGCATACCGCCCCTCTTTTTTTTTTTTTTCTTCTTTTTTTTTTTTGGTGCCTGCCGCAAGGCAAACAAAATGTTCCGAGCATGTGCGGTTTCGGAAATCCACTTAAACCGTCTAATCCTGAATCCCCTCCCTATGGCTGCCCAGGATTATTGAATTGGAAAAAAAGGAGGGCAGAGATTCGTGGTCAAGTGAACCTGCTTGCACTTAACTCATCCTCCACGCACAATGGATGCTAGACCCAGATATGGCCATGATTTCTCTTCACAAACCTGGGTCAGGGGATCCCAGTGTTGCACTCTCCACACCCACCGAAATGTAAAACGAGTAGGTTTTTTTTCTCTGTGTGTTGAAAATTGGAATTAGAATGTGAACAACATGTTTGTGGGCCGTTTTGAAAACCAACCTTCCTCTTTAATCCTGTTATTTTCCTGTCAAGTTGGCTTCTGATCCCCAACCCCACCCCCCTGTTGACACCCGTTCAACAAGTGAAGGCAATAAACAATGGCAAGCATTCTTAGCTATGTTTTCTGACTTATGTCAAAGTGGAATATGATGTGAGCCTCAACCTGCTGCCACCCATGATCTGTGTCATGTTCCCTATTTGCAATAGCAGTCTTGACTGCTGGTTCTCCTCGTACCATAACTAAGCCAGACTTTTACCTTCCACACTTGGTTTAATAACGTTGATTTGCAGTGGAGAAATACAAGATGGTTCCACCATGATCAAGCCATCTGCTACTACAGGTAGCCAATGTCCCAAAGTTCTGGCAATATTGCTATTTTGGCAATCACCTCATGGTCAGAAACGAGCACAAGGTTGTCTGTCTAAATAAATATTATATAGAAATGTAAATTGTAAAGGCATTTGTAGAGCGCTGTCATTCTAGTTGCCTATTCCGAAGTGATTGGCAAAATGAAGAAAAAATTTAAGACATTTTTTTTTTTACATAATTTCATGTGGAGATGACAATTAATTACCTAAACAATAAATGTGTCATTTGTTGCAGAAAGTATCCCTATTTATTCTTAAAATAATTTTTTTTAAGGATTTGGCGTTGAAAAAGACGCTAAGATCTTACACTGACAAAAGTTAGTCTGTTCGACATGTTAAAACTGGTACTATGTCTCACTTTGTGTACCTGGGTGGTTTTAACAACTTGGGCACGGCTGGAATATGCATGAATGATATGCATAAGTCTAATGATATTAGTTGCATAACATGCGTCATCTTGCTGGCCTCCCTGAACGATATGGGCTAGGAAACACAGTTGTGCACATGTATAAGGAAACGCTTGTTATTACCAACCAACCCCAATTCCCCTCCCTCCTCCAAAAAAAATAAATAAATAAATAAACTACTAATAATACTAAATAGATAAATCAACTAGTTGTTCACAGATTTTGCTAAGAGCTTGTTGACATTTTTGCAAATTTGTTATTGTCCGACTGAAGCTGATATGGTAGATGCAGCTTGATTTAACCAGTTGGCGCCGGATGTCGTGTATACACAAAAATATTGTCCGAGCGGGTAAACGGACATCGTTTAAACATGCCATTGTGTAAGATTGGAATACCTGAACAAAGGTTGCTCGGACATTCCACTACTGAGCGTGCACAGAGCACACTCATGCTGTGTAACACGTCGTCTTACCCACACAAAGACGGCAGATGGAGTTCCAAAATTTTGTTGATTTTCGCCGATTGTGCGGGGGATATTGTGAAATTCCTGATTCCAGACCTTTGTTATTTTGTTCCAAGAAGAGGACTACGATCGGACTTGAGATGCTTCCACCATTATTTATTCATTGTATTTCGGCTCAATGGAGGTAAGTCAGAGTGAACCGTGGATCCAGTCTTGGTTTGGGATCTAGTACCATTCCGATGCCGTGTCTCACAGCAGAGGTTTTGCGATTCACAGTACATGTATATGAAATTTTTTCGCTGGAGAAAACAAAAATCACGGTGCCATAAAGGGAATCTTTGTTCTCTTGGCCTTGTCAGGTAAAGGTTTCTTTGTGCCAGCGGTACCCTCCAAGAAAAATGGTTCCGGCAATTCTGTGAAAACAGTCCTGTCAGGCTGGACGAAAAAAAAAAAAAAGATTTCCAGCGGCAACTTGGTTAAAGAGAACATCATAAGAAACTACATTAGTAACAGCTTTGCCCACCTTTAAAAGCCTGGCAACTTATACAGTTCAACTGTCGAGTCACTTATTAAATTATAAATGATTATGTGTTGTGGTACATGTACAGTATGTACAACTCCTTGACCATGCCCCTGATATTACAGACGACCCGATATTGTTTGAGTTCAGACATGCAAAAGTATTCCTATTTCCCCTTTATGTCCTCCACCCTTAATTGCTTGCAGAGTGCGTGTTTGGATTTTTGAGTGTTGCAGTTGACGGTTTGCCATACTATTTTTGAAGAGTCTCATGCGAGAGCAAACCGTACCAAGCAGAGGAAACTTACGTATGACTCAAAGGTTCAGAATAATTTTCATGTCTCCCTCCCCCCTCCACCAATTCTTCTTTTGAAATTCCTGAAACATTACTCTCCCTTGAGTAACCACACTTGACCTTTAGATTTTGTTCGAATTTTGTCTTTCTTTCAAGAATTCTGTCTCTGATATAATCATAATAATAACAACAACAACAATAACAACATATCTTTGAATGTTAAAAAAATCTTTTAAGAAAGTCTGAATGTACTTGGGTGTCAAAAGTTTGGCCTCTAATAGCATGAACTCATACTGAGTGATTTATTGATCATGTTTCTGAGAGTTTGAATTGATCATGTTTTTGAGAATTTGAACGAAGAATGGTGGAGATACATTTTTAAACTACATTAAACTTATTATTAGCTTCATTGGACTTTTTAAAGAGCATTGAAGTTATCTTACAGAATGCAAAACTTACAATGCAAAATACTTAAAAAGAAAACAGAAATCAGATAGAGTTTTAATAGGTCATCAAAGATGAATGTTGGAACTGCCCTGGTATTTTTGTCTGTAATTCAAAAAGCTTGAACCACTGCTAAAACCAGTCATGCGACGTTCCATCTTTTAAAAAATACACTGTTGAGAAGCTGACTGTGGTTTAATTCAATCAGCGAGCCATTCATATAGTCATAAGCCACTCTAAATAGTCCCACATAGGTTTTGTTAAGTGGAAATTTAAAAATGTGGACTGGAGCAGAAGGTAATAGTTTCTGCCTCCTTGGGCCCTGATATGAAGAAGAAAACGTAGAGACATTTCATCAAACCGTTAGATGGAGACAGGTGCCTCAATATACGGCCATCTCCTAGGATGGGATTCTGTCTGCTCCACTGAGATACAAAAACACCAACCTGTGCTCCATTCTTTGTCCCGATTACTAAATCGCATGGGAGAAAAGGAGGGGGGGGGGTATGGTAACTTATATCCTACAACAGATGGGTTTTGGAGCATTAGTACAAATCACGGTCTCTTCTGGATTACTGCTTACAAGTTGAGGCATCTCAGGTTTCGTCCCAGTGCTAGATTCATATCTGGGTTGTTGTCATCGCAAGTAGATCATGATCCTGCTACTGCCATCTTGCTTTTTTTCCTTTTTCTTTTAAAAGATGTATACTAGTCTATGAGGACCAAAGTGAGGTTTGGGGCTTGAATAGTCTGGTGCTTATATTGCAGCTTACTCACATTTCAATTGTATGGCCCCCCTTGGGGAACTTGACTTTGAGGGCTGCCATGTGCCGAGACCCCATAACCGCCATTAATGGGATTTGTGTGGACAGCATGATTGTCATGCAAGGGGTCAAGGGTGAATGTTAGAAGGCCAGGGGTGAATGGTAACGCCTTCTAAGAGTAGGGAAATAATTGCCACGAGTAAGTGTTGATCGATGAGTCCAAATGTAACCCGAAGGATTATTGTTACAAGTTTTTAAAAAATTTTTATGAACTTTAATGGGTTTGATGTACTGGGCAACCTTTTGTGCTTCTCAAACCTCTTTGCTCTGGGAAATTATTGAGGGAACCCCATTCACAAGCAATGATCACAACATGGCATTTTGATTGGTAACCTTTTCTGCTTATCAGCTTTATTTAAAAAAAATGCTTGATTAGCTTTTCATTCTTGTTTCAGTTGATCAGATTGGGGCAGCCAGTTGTTTTATTTTACAAGTAAAAGGAACTTATAATGTTTTTTTCTGAGGATTCATTTTTGGAAATCTGATTGGAGAAATTGTTAGTTTTCTAATCTTTATCATCAGGATCATGAATGTGCTATGGTGTGGCATCTGAAACGTAAAAATTTGTACCGGGTAATTCAGTGTTCATGTTTTTTGGTGTGTTTTTTTCCCCAGTTAGATCTAAAATATTTGTACTGGAGATAAACCACCCTTTAAAAATCAAATTTGAATAAAAAATTAACAAAATGAAGGAAAAAATAAACTACAGAAGAATTTTGCCTTTGAACTTTCAGAAAAGTGTAAGAGAAGGGGGGGGGGGTGGTGGATGAATAATAAAAAGGATCAGAAGAAAACTGGAACATAAGATTCTCCAGAGGTAACATTCATTTCCCAGGCATTGCTTTCAATCTTTGTTACTTCGGGCCCGAGAAAGAGAGACGACGATGAAGAAAGAATTGTGGAAGCTAGAGCGGCAGGGATTACTAGCTGGATTGTTTGCCTCTGTGGAATTCCCATCAAGAAACAGGAATAGTGACATGATTCGGGCAAATTGCTGTGCCAGACTTGCAGAGTTCCCCCGGGGATTTCTATTTTCACTGGCCCATGCCTGCCGCTACACGCCCAAATCTACGCCTTCACGTCTTGAATGTTGTTGTGTGCGATCATGAACTTTTGGGCCAAGTGCCCTAGATACAGTATGTGGTTTGACATACTTGCTTCACAGCTGACTTCTAACCTTTGCCTTTTTGAGACTAAGTGAAACATTTTAAGAAAAAATGAAGAGATTTGAGATCAATCTAAGGCTTGTGTAAAGTTCCACATGGCAACAAATTTTCCTGATGTTAAACACAACTTTCTTTGTTGATTGTGAACCCATGTTGTTGACAACACAAATGTTATTCCTTTAACTGCAACAAGGAACATTTTTAACCCTGAATGGGTTTACTATTAGTGTTGTCCTCAATCTATTTGGAATACTCTTTATTTCTTATATTAATAAATAAACTTTTTTTTGTTTTTTTTAGATGAATTCCATCTGATTCCATTTAGTCCCTGGACACACATAATTTTGATACTTTCATAAAAATATTACTGTCTAGTCCGTATCACGTTTAAACTTAAAACAATAGAACGTAATATTAAAGGGTGCACTGCGGTCCTCAAATAATAATTGTGTTGTAAACTTGCAGATAACATGAACAAGAATCCCCCTCAATTTTGTATGGTTTCTTCCTTGAACCCTTTGACCTGCCCTGCTTTTTGTTAGCCCTGAAAACAAATGAACTCTTGTGCTGCACATGCTTTGTAGACTTATCACAATTGCTAAATATTATGGATTAACATGCTAAAAATAGCGCAAAGTTTCAATTAATGCCAGGAGAGAAAGTGCTCTTGTCGATGTTCATGGCGCTGATTTATCTCAGACAGTGGCAGATTGAACAGAGAACAGACAACAGACAGACTTCAAGTCAACGATTGTTGTTGTTGTTTTTTTACTTAGAGAACATTCATTCAAACCTGGTTTTTGAAGCATTTATCATAAAAACTAAGTTGTGACATTTAAATGGAAACAGGGTATAGTCGTGCATCTACTCTCTTGATCAGTTGATTTCCTCTTTTTATTTCAGTGCCACAGAAAACTGAAAATCACTTTGGAAATTGTTTACATGCGAGGTAGTTTTAAAGGGACGCGTTGCCTTCAGATTGAGCGCTTTTGGGTTATAACAAGCGTTTGTTGTGAAATTAATATGGTTGGAAAGATATTTTACGAACGGAATATAATGGCTCACATAAATATCCCTTGAAATTGTGTGTTTTTTGTTTAATTTTGTGACAGAACACTGTCCGCCATTTTATTGGACCAAATTTTTGACTCCACAGAATGGCGGACTGTATGTTTGTATGTATAGAGTGTGGTTCTGCTGCTTGTGTTTCTGAGGGGCAATTTTATGTTTTTTGAATCACTACTCACTAATTACAACACACTGTAGGTGTTTTATTGAATGAACAACTCTCAAAGAGGATAAGGAGCAATTCCAAACGGCAAAACTGTTTTAAAGAGATTTGAAGGCAGTGTGTCCCTCTAACTGTATGCTAGGTTTTAATTGCATTTTCATGTTTTGTGATATTTGTTTGTATGAACTTGTAGTTAAGGCTTTTGCCTTTGCCGAGACAAGACAAGTTACATTAGACTCGGAAACAATTTTGATGAAGATGCCTGCACTGGGACAGGGTTATTTCTTAGGAAGATTCATATGAACACTCGATTTAAAACAAACTTTTGGCTTTGCTTTCAATTTGTTTATTTCTCTGATAATCTCCAGAACAACAAGTGAATGGTTTCAGTTCTAGAGGCAACATATTTTTTGTCTATTCCTATGTGGATTACATACTGTAGCATTGTCAATTGAAATAGTTTTCTTGAAAACTAGAATATTAAATAAAGCTTTTGTAAATGCAAACTTTTTATTTCCAATCCCCTTTTATTTGGAGTAACCTAATTAAAAAAGGCTTGTTAAGCTGCAAGTTCATATTTGTTTAGCAAATTTTTTTGAAAGATCATCAAAGGGTAAAAATGAAGGTATAAATCCATGTATAGAATGTATGTAAGAATGGAAGTCAAATTTTCGTTGAGAACAAAAAGTCCCATTTTGTGTTAGTCCCGGACTACTTGTCGATCAGCAGTGCGTATGTTATCATCACCGTACCAGCTGGCAGACCCTAGGTTGTAAACATGGGCAGTCCTTGCCCAATGATGGCAGACTTACATCATCAGCACCCGGTTTACTCCACTCCTAAACACTCCCTTGAGCGTGAACAGCCTCACAGTCTCTTTGCAGAACACTCTCCATGGGGCTGGCTAAGACCCTTCATTCTTGGCCAGCGAATCTGTACATATCTTGGTATTTGAATGCGCATGGTTCTCTGATGTGCAATCAATACCTTCCCAAAGGCCTCCTAGTTGTCAAGAAAAAGTAGTAGGGACAAACAAAAAAAAGAGGGAAAAATACCAAACAAAAACAATACCTGTTCCGACTGTCTGGTCTGACCAGCTAAAACTGGTAATATAATGATTCTTCTAACACGGCCCCATGTGAATTTATATAATCTGGCAGTCCACTCACCCCCCCCCCCCCCCCCAACCCAGCGGACGAATGTTGACAGTATTTTGGCTGTACATGCCATCATTCAGCACTAGGCACTCAAAGCCTTTTATTAATGCAGCCAGTGCCATACAGGGCAGTGTTGGCATCCCATGCATACATACATGAATATAAACTTGGAACCCAAGCTGGTTATTATGTAGTGTGGCCCGCTGCCTGCCTGATAACACATCTCTTTTTCCCTCTCTGCTTTGTTCTCGGCTCTGTGCCTCTGGGACCCTTGCAACGACATATCATGTTAGTCCGGGTTTCCATCAGCACATTTCTCCCTCATGCCTGTTGGTGTCGGCAACCGTAATTCAAACATTCATAATGCTTGAGCATCCCCTCTCCTAACTTCGCTCCACAGATCTCTGTCTAGTTTACCATTGATGGTTGACGACTACTGCAGAACAAGCGGTACAGCACGGCGGGAGTGACACAGCACCCCGACAACAATCAGGGAGTGCAGCGTAGCCAGGAGCACGGAAACTCCATCACTGAAATCACAACTGTAGAGAGCGTGTTTTCATCAACTCTACTTGCAGGTAAGAACCCCCACGAACGAGACCAACCTCAGTGTTTATTTTGGGGAAAGTTGGACACCATCTCTATGAAATTTAATACTGTTTTCCCACTCATTGGCAAGCAGCTTATTCTGTAAGAAAACCGACTTTTAATGATTACCTGAGAAAGCATGCGATGATTAATAGTGAAATTTAATACAAGAAAAGGTGATAAATCTCATTTGAAATTCACAATTTTTGCCAAAAGCTTGAATATTCAGAAGGAGGCGATAAACACGTGTATTTTCATGGGAATTTAATACAGTAATCCAAAAACACGTAACTGGATTCAATGATGTAATAAACTCATGTTTCTAAGTAGGTGCTGTCTTGAAGCAATCTTGAGTTCAAAACCAACATGTTAAATGATGTTTCAGACTATTAAACTTGTCTGTTCTCAGGTGCAATAGACCTTTTTCATGCTGCCACCATCTTGGTCATATTCCCTGTATCCAATAACAGTAATAGATGCTAATATTCATTGTACAAAAAGGAACCAGACTATTTGCCCTTCCAGCCTCGGTTTGGTTACATCAGTTTGAATGGGAGAAAATCAAGATGGCCGCACCATGATAAAGGTCTATTGACACGTGTTTGTTGTTTTCCAAAAGGAATTGAAGAGAGTTCAAACTTTCTGAAATTCTAACCTAAGATGATGTCTCCTAAAACAAAACTGACAGAGAGCACCTTATTCCCGTTTCACTTTTACACATTTCAAATTTTTTTTCAATGGTGCCTGCATATTTTATTACGCTGACAAGTTTTATATGAAGATAGTTAAAACCAGTTTAAATTTGAGGTGGATAACAGCTGTGTCTGCACTACCTGAAAATCTGGAGATATTTCTAGCTGTACACGTGATCAACCTTTAAAATTACTTCATTGTGTCACGACTGAGAGAAAAGAGAAGAAAGCAATCAAAGTTAGGAGTGTTGATTTGATAGTGGAGTTCAAAGGATCAACTTAAGTCGGACACGTGTAATCAGATGAGAAAGGATTCTACAACATCTACTTAAGTGGAAATGATTAGGTCCAGATTAGGTCCGGACTTGCTTGGTCCAGAGCTGGTGTCATTTACAGCAATGTTGGTTTTACCTCTATATGTTCATTGTGGGATTGAACAGTGTTGTCCACAATGTGTAGTGTGAAGGAGAGAGATTGCAAAATGTTGGTTACTACACCCATATTGGTTACAACAGCCATAAATTGCTTAGCAGTGTGTAGAAACATTAAAATTAGCAAAACCACATTTACTGTACTTTTGCAGTAAGTGCAAAAGCAGTACAATGACACAAGCTGAAACACCAAACAGTGTTTGTTTGATCCCGTCTTATGATTTCGATCAAGTATTATTAATGCGTTCACAAACGTTTGACATGTCGCATTAGCCTTGAAAGGCAGCGTATACCTTTGGTAATTACTCCACAAATTAATGACCATAAAAGCTGACTTGGTAAGAAGCACTGGAGAGCTGTTGATAGTATGAAGCACTGAGAACCCTTTAAAGTAATGTGGTTTTAGAGAAAGAGAGAATTTTCTGCCCCAAAATTTGAATCTGAGAAACGATTCATGCATGGATTGTTTCTCACGTAATGAAAAACATGCAGTTGCAACATTTTCAGATGCTTCTCTAGATTTTCACCGATATCTTAAAAACGCTACCATCTTTTGAAACCAAATTTTCCAAGGTTAGTTTATGGTATATTTCTACAGTTGTATAGAATTGAAACAAACATCCAGTTCCAAATACCGAAGGTATCCCTTGCCTTTAAATCAAGTTGCTTTATTATTAAGTCACAACGACTTTTCCTGAGCTTGAGTTCAGGTTTTACCACTGTAGACAAGTTGGGCCCCGTCAAACATGATGACAACATTCCAGTCACATACATTTTTTTTTTTTTTTTTTTTTTTTTTTTTTTTATTAAATGATTTGAGACAAAAAAATCACTCTGTGTGTCTGTCAGAAGACTGCTTGACAGGTAGACTACCTTGAAATTCTACAGAGATACAGATCATAATGTTGAGCTGAAATCCCGCACCCCACCCCCCCACAGTAAAATGCCACTTAAGGCATTCATACTTTTCCCAAATCAAAAGATGTGCGCAAGAACAGACAAGTGAAATGTTAAGGCTACTTCATAGACATTTTTTTTTTACAATAGAGCGCACTTGTAACTGACATGTGTTCGTTTTATTTCAAATGATAAATTAGATCTTGCTGAATTTCTGTCTGACAAACTTTGTTTATTTTACCGAATTAGTTTACATTCATTCAAATTAAGTCTTTGATACCTGTGCTGTATGTTCCCTTTAAAATGAACACTTGTGACATTTTCTGGAGCCTTTTTGCAGTCATGTGCGTGTTGTTGTGTCAGTTCTAGCACTGTCACTTTCATTTAAGGCTTGCCGCCGCCCCTGGACTACTGCAGGGAGCTGCCATTCCTACTTTAGCCAGCCTCCTAATGTGGCAGTAGGCCACTACGCAGTGGATCCTTAGCATGAATGTCTAGACAGTCGGCCAGCAGTTTTGGGTACCCCACATACATGTACAGGCAGGCCGCTGTCAAGAATGGCTTGCTGGTACTGTACCAGCATGCCCTGACCCATTGGCCCTCATTTGTGTCCCTCCCCTGTGATCGTGTTTGTGGCTAGTTCTTAGTGTGTGCTGCATTATTGTAACAGCAAATCCAGCACGGCTGTCAGAGTTATGTACCATAGGATTTCCATTTTTTTTTTGTTCTGCAAGCAATCCTAAGTTGTAAAGTAACATGGTTTTATCCTGGTTGTAGGTTAGTTTGACTGCCAACGTACTAGAAATTACCATTTTTCTGTTTTTGGATGGACCAACTCTACATGGGTTCAATCTGTGATTAAATCACTTGATTTTGCCAATTATTATTATTAATATTTATTATTATTTATTAATTTTTGGTTTTTTTGTTGAGGGAGGGGTATTATTTCATAAACACCTGACAATTGTTGAATGCAACTAAATTGATGTAAGAATCTATGGCTGTGCAGTTTTTCTCCACCTAGCAGTAAAAAGGGAAGAAAGAGCATCCATAAACAAGTCATGAAGTTATCAATCTTGATGTAGCCTCTGTAGAGAAAGTATAATTCAGCAAGGCAATTGTACCTCAGGTAAAAAACAATTTGATCTCAAATCTAAGTGATTTTGAAGTGTCTCAAGGAAAGCTCTTAGTGTTAAATTGTGAGAAAGAATTGATTAATTATTCACAACATTTAACCTTATTCATATCGAGCTCACACAAGACTACGTTCAGTCACACACTCTAGATTTCTAGAGTCATATATCTTAACACTCACTTCAACAAATTGAAAGAAAAAAAAAACACCTTTTTTTTCATAAGTATTTTCCTAAAATCAAATTTACGCACAATCTTCTGAAAGATGACAGGAAATATTTCCCTACAACACCAACTTTACATTGAATAAACGTTAAGATAATTTTTTTTGCTGACAGTTACTAAAATGTGATCAAATATTAAACGGTAAATATGTATTGTGTACCATTGTCTATTATAAACGAAAATTCAGGAGGAAAGCCTTCAAGGAACATATGTTAAGTAGAGGAAGGTTGATTGGTAACAAGTTCATTTTTTTTTTTTTTTTTTTAGTATGCAATGTTGATTCTCTCCATTACTGTGTTGTAGATGTAATATGCACCCTACAGCTGTTATTTCTTTGTCCGATTCCCTAATTGTATTAGATACGTCCAACCTCCAAACTCCCAATGTCAGTTGGAATGTAACCCAATTTGCACTCAATGTCGTCAGATACCGTCCAATGCCAAGGAATTATACAGTTTGGCTGTATTTAGTCCGAGAAACGATATCAGAAATGCATGCAGTGTACACTGCAGTAAATAGATTATAGGTATCCTGGCTTTTCATATGTGCACTTCATTATTACGCTCTAGCTACTTCTTGACAAATTTCTAAAGTGTTTTTGTTATTCATTGTGCAATCTACGTTGCCGGTCGTCCCCGCGGTACAGGAAGTTGGAAGTAGTACAACCTTGAAATTCTTTGCTTTCTCTGGTCAAATTAACCGAGTTTATCAAACTGTCAGTAGCAGTATGAAATTAGATTTATTACCTAGTTCTTATTGCAGCAGCATCCGTTGAGAGAGTTTTTTTTTTTTTTTAGTCTTGTGTAAGTTTTATCATGTTGTAAGAAGTTCTGAAAAGGAATGCTTTTTTTTTTACTTTGTTCGTCTTGCCCTCAGGATTGGAAGTAATGATTGGCCTCAAGCACTTACAAGTCCCACCCTGTTTAACAAAGGGTTTTATTGCATGAACTTTCCAGGGAAAGCAGAAAAGAAGAGTAGAAATAAATGTGTCAGGCACATGTGCATTCTGGCTGTACAGTGATCGCCTTGAATTGTGCGTGCGTTATGTGGGGCGGGCGCCATATTGGCCAGAAGCGCTCTTTCTTCTTGCGTTTTCAAGCTGAAGTGATTCGAAGATATTGGGTAAAGTAGAATTCCCGGGCGAGAAACGAACGGCGTTGAGTCTTTGTCTAGGTCTAGAGTGGAAAATCGATGTTGCCAGCAGTGTTGTACTGGCCATTGGTGATGTTACTTGTTTTGTGGTGTGTGCGTGTGTGTTTTTTTTTTCACTAAACATGCATTATGGCAAGCTTTCTTGGTAAATCTAGGTGCGAGTCATTAAAACATCTCTGCCCTTCGGTTGTCAGGATGTAAACGTTGTATTGTTTTTGTACTCTAAATGTTCTGTGTTTGTTAACAAGTTATTCAAATTGTTTTTACTGGTTTTAGACCTGTGGCATAGTGCAGCTGTCTTCCAGTTCTCCTATCTAATCAAATTATCTAAACCAAACTGAAGTTGGAAGTCAAAAAGTTATTGCAGACAAGGAACACGACAGAGGTGTACAACTTCAAAAGTTTGACTCATATGTTATTTGCCAATGATTGTGTTGCTGTACTGTGTACAAAGACATTTGAAAAGTATATGTCTGTTTTGATATTTTAAAAAAAATTATTTATGAATCTTACTGTCATCAATGATACACCGTCTTTATTGTAAAACCAAAAGAAAAATAATAAAAAATTTTGTAGGTAATACCTGACTACTTGCAACAGGTGGAAATCAATTATGCAAAGCTGGAGGAACCCCAGTTGCACATAGCACCTGTTTCCCCACATTACAAAAAAATATACACACGAACATCAAAAATAAGGTTCCATAATTCAAACTGAACGCTCCCGACCTAAACATCATATGTTGTCTACTTTAAGAAATTAAAATGGTACTAAGCCTTTCTGACAAAATTTAGTGTGTGTGAAAATGCAATCGAAATGCATAAACATACCTGGTGCGCTTTCAAAATGTTTAAGAAACATTTTATAACTGTTTTGCTGTTTTGTTTCATGTGAAATCAAGATTACTTTTCCTTGAAACATTTGTAAAAGTTGTTTTTACTCGGAGCAACCTGACATCAACTGAACTTATTGTGAAAACATAATATGGAAATCCATGGTTACTAATGCAGTACGTCTATACGTCCAGAAGCAGTTGCGCATGTCACATCGCTGCAGACTGTGCCAGTGAAGGACAAAATTATATCATGTCTAATATCCACAATGCCAGAATTCCATCAATCACTTCTTTTTATTAGTGGACCAATTATTGGTGAAATCAAGTCACGTCTAACAAGTAGGTCATCGGAGGACGGTCGGTCGCCTAATGCATGTCTGTATAGCCTTATGGTATTAATGAGAAGACTTCCACTTCCAGACAGACAGTCATTGTCAAGGCGAGATGGGAGTCATAGATTCTACATCAACTCTGATCGTTTGTTATCAGTATTGACCCTATGGGTAACCTAATTTAGAGAACATGATACTATGGTGGTCCCATGGTGGCAGGGTTTGAGCAGTAAGGACCAAGGACAACGGTGGATAGGAATAACATATGGACAACCTCAGAGTAGTTTGTGAATACATACAGATCAAAATTCACGTCCTTGGTCGGTCCTTCTTTCATTCTGACAATGACTTTGAAGTGGAGGTCATGTGACTTCATGTGCATGAAACAAGTTGTAGTTGGTGTACTATCACTTCATGGACATATCATCCATATGATATTTCTCTAAAGTTTCAGTTGCAGAGATTTTTTGTTAAGTGAAATGCATGTAATATTACATCAGATGACGTTGTTGTCGCAGCATCTATGCGATTAAGTACTCAAGTGCCCTTAACTTGCCAAGTTCCAAACTCATATTAGTGTGGAAAGTTGTGAATACAGTGGTATGCAACATTGCTGAGAGAGAAAAAAAAAAAAAAAAAAAAAAAAAGGAAAAAAAAAACCAAAACAAAGCAAAGAAACAAACACTATAAAGTCAACATGATGTTTTTCCATCCAAAAAAACAACAAAAAAAACAAACAAAAAAAACACATAAAGTGTGTTTGTTTGCCTTGTTATCAAATGTTTTGTCATACTGGCTTAAAACTGTCGCATGTTCATTAAAAGCACCCCACATTCTTTTCTTTAGCGAAACGAATTGAGGGTAAAAACACAAAGACCCGAGTCAAACCGTGGACGTGTGTTTACTGTAATTCCCTTTCAATGTTGGATGTATAAGTGACACCTTGAAGTATTGTCTGACGTGCTTACCCCTGCTGCATCTCAAATTAGCTGTGATCTAGTTGTTTATCACATAATTGAATGGATGGTGGTTTGTGTGTTGGATCTTTGCTGCCAATCTCCGTACGACATACATGTACATCAAATGTGTGATACAGTAGACCGATCCATCAAGCCCTGCCTACCTTGGCAACTGCCTAGCAACAGCACATGGTGTGACTTTCTTGCCACGATCACAGCGGTGGTTCGGTTGCGGCCACACACTTGTATCGGATACACACACATACATGGTTTTCGTGAATGGTATGGATTTAGTTTCGTGGCCTTTTGAGCAGTGCTTTGAGTCCAAAGAACAATGCAGACCAGGAACACTGTTAAACCACTTTCACACGACTGTACAGGGACCACTGCGGTACGATTTACACCACCAGAAATACGCAAAAATAAAAAAGATAAAAACATTAGTACAGTTGTGTGTGCTGTTGTCTGTCAGAACAATGGCGGCGGTTTGTTTACTTTTTGAATGTGATTTTAATGTGTCAGACTTTTGTCGGACTTTAAGTGGCGTTGTCAAAGCTGTGATTGGTCAATACGTTAGGAGGCGGGGCTTAATGGATCGGTCTGATTGACCAGCAGTCAAACTGAAAGTACGGTACAACGTTTTTGATTTGAGGGAGTACATTCATTCTTATCATCAATTTTTAAGAAAACTTTCTGTAATCTAAGCTATTTAAACCTTTGAGAATGACTGTGTTATGGTCAAACCAATTAACCCATTAGCACCCAAACACAAGTTCAATGCAAGTCATTCATTCACTGAACAGGGCAGGGAAAAGTCGCCGGTTTAATACAGTATCTAGAAATCATATTATAACTTTCGTTGTGATCATTTTTTTTTGTATTTCTTTTATTTTGTAGAGGATGAAATTAACTTTTGAATGATTGTGACATTTGTTTGTTTGCTTTTACGAAATTGAAGCTTTGAGCTTGTAAAAATAACAAACTAAATTAGAGAACCTTTGTATATGGATTGCGTTAGCATTGCACGGAAAGTTGTGCATGCAACTTTTTCAACTGAACAGTTGTTTCATACCAGAACAATATGTAAACGAAGTGATTGAAATAAATCAAATCATACCTTTGGAAATGACTGACAGTTTCTTTAGTAGGCCTACTTACAGATAACAGTTGGAATCGATTAGAATGTAAATTCCTTTCAATAATGTGTAAAGAAAATTGAGAAAGCACGACGAAAAAGAAGCATTGTCACTGTCCGCTGTGTACATTATTGTGCATAAAATGCTTTGCACACACAATACTGTCTGTATTATGCGGAGAAACTAAAGCACTGTGAGTTTGATTTCTGACCTTTGAACCTTTGGAAGTGGATTACTCCATTTTTTTCAATGTTGACCATGACAGGGGTGACCATAGGTTATTTTTGGACCATCGTAGTCTTCAGATCAGGCTGTATCTACGACTTTTTGGTGTGATCCGCTAGCATGTGAAAAACCAGAGATACGGAGCGTTTTGTAATATCGGGCTGTCCCGTGTGGTTCAGTGATCAAAAGGTTTCGGTTGAAGGTAAGTAAAAGGTCACGGTTTCGGGCGGTACAGTGACTAAAGGGTTAACATAACCTGTGACAAATTTTTTTAAAAGCATAGGAACTCAAGTTTTTGGACCCCATGTGAAAGTGACCTGTACAGTGAAAACAAGTTGCCTGACAGAATTATTTCAAGTTTTTTGTTCTTAGTTGTAATTTTTCTAAAAAGGGCCAACAATTCAAGACGGGACATTTTTCAAGACTATTGGTGCACATGATAAATTCTTATTAAAGCGTGCAGATAACATTGGTATCCACACTTTATGTGACCCAACGTATACATGAAATAACAAACCTGTGAAAGTTTAAGCTCAATCGGTCATCGGAGTCACAAGAAAATAGTGATAAACTCCCTACATGTTTTCACGGTTTACAAAAATTGGGTTTTGTTCTGGCGAGATCAGAACTAGTATTTCACTCATCTCTAAAAAAAAATACAGCATTTCAAGCAAAACTAAGTCAATGGAAGTTGACCATCTTTACACCATGTAAAAGTTATGTGCAAATCTGTGAACATTTCCATTTTTTAATCTTAGCAATGTTGAGCACATCTTTTAGGCCAAGTGCCTTTTCAAGTATTGATTTGGTAATTTGTGAAGTGTAACCTTCTCGGTACTGTGCTGTACCACATCTGTCTGTATTCTTGAAACATAAGACTTCTGAAATCTTGGAATGATATTTCATGCTTGAGTTCATACCATCAATACCCATGGATCTGAAATTGAAAACAGCATCACAGAAAACCATTGTTTGAACTGGGTCATGAGAACAAGGAAGTGCTATTTAGGTGTCTTTGGTTTTTCAAAATGTAGGTCATTTCTCATAATTAGTATTTACATTTATTGGTAATGAAATCAAGGAATTTAATAACCGTAGATTGGGGCAGTCGGAGGAAATCTGGAAAAATATTAAATTGTGTTGATGTGTCTGTCATACAAGGTTTTTAAAAATTCAATCTTCTGTTTTGCAATCCTTGATTCATTAAAAGGGAGAACATCTTATTTATTATTATTAGCAAATGGTCAATATTCAACCTCTGGAGTGAGGTAGATAAAAAATAATTATTGAGTTTCAAAATCAATGCAGTTGGTCGGGGCTTCTTCTTTGCTATTTTTGTCCTTGTTTTTTAGACTCATAATTATATTCATCTACCTAATAATGCTAGAGGTTGCTTTGAAAATTAACCATTTTGCTAATAATAATAATAATTAATAAGGACACCAGCAGCAAAAAACGAAGCCCCAAATTTATTGTTGCTCATTTTCAGAGGGGAAAAATTTATATATATCAGCTGAGGCTATCACCCCTACTATTTTTTATATAAATATACATATATAAATGCATTGAACATAGAAGAAAAAAAAAAAAAAAAAGATTTGATATTATCTTGACTGGCAGATTGCCACCAAGTTCCTTCAGTTCTGGCTTCCCACCATGCAAGAATGCTCGGAGTGAAATATTTTGGATAGGAGAAAAATTTCAACCGGCCTAGTTTTTTCATTGTTTCTTTGTTTTTAAATGATGCCAGTTAAACAATTTGGTTGAGGTTGGGCTTATCTGGCAATGTCTAGGTCTGGAGATAAATGCACCTCAGATTGATAACATAACTATTATGTGTTATATACTTGAGCATTAGGAATGATTATGTTACCCTGCATTGAACAATGTCTTGCTCAAATGTTTCCCAAACTCTAAACCCAAATAATGTTTAAAGGGATTGCATACGTTTGGTTATGACTCTGAAAATTGTTGGCAATAAAAACTTACTTGGTAAGAAGTACAGTAGCTTTGGATAGTATAATGCATTTTGAGAAACGTTTCACTTCGAAGTACTGCAGTTATGGAAAAATATATCACTTTTTATCTCAAAAAAACTTGAATCTGAGAAGCGTTATGGCCGTAACGCTTCTCAGAATGTGTATTCCAATGACAGATACTTCTTCTGCGTGAACGCCACCGCTCCAGATTTTTGGCGATATCTCAAAAATGCTGCCACCTTTTGAAATAAAATTTACACAAGTTAGTTTTATGGTATACATCTACCATTATATAGCATTAAGGAAAACGTACGGTTCCAAAAACCAAAGATATACTTTGCCTTTAAAGGGATGTGACACCATTTGTTTAGAATAAATCTAACAAACTATGTAGTGTTCAAGAAACATATGAAACTAATCAATGAAATGTTTTGTGTGGGTTTTTTTTTTTTGGGGGGGGGGGAAGTGCCCTTGTTTGTAGCATGTTATTTTTGAAAGTCAAAATTCTATCAATTTTTTTTAAGATTACTAATTTCTCTGGACAGTTCATGTTTGTTCCAAATAAGGTTTTATTATAGGTTCTTTAAAATCCTCGGTTTATTATTATTCTCAACGAACTAGACCCCGTCTCAAAGGAAGACGCCAAGTGACCATATTTTTGACCACATGAGGGCGCTCTCACTTGCTAATTTCCTTGTATCACAATCGCAGTTTTATCTTACTTTGGCTGCAGTGCCTTGTATGTTGTTTTCTTGTATATCAATGGCCAAATAAATAATAACAACAATGCAAAAAACAGGTTGTTTTACTTGTTTTGCATCACGCATATTTAGTTCACACACGCCCTCACGCAGTCAAAATGACTGCGAATTATTCAATGTCGTGTCTTCTATCTATTCAGCCTAAATTCAAACTTAACAAATTTCTTTTTGATTTAAGTTGCGCAAACCAGATACGATGTTGTAATGTAGTTCTAACTTTTGTTCTAGTTTTGTTTTTGTGGATTCATGACTACCAATAATGTCTGCGAAAACTATGAAACCACTTGCCTGTGTACTAGTGATTTTAAGTGATCTTTTTTCGTACTTGCAATACTTTTTGATGAAGACCGCTCGAGCAGAAGAAGCATTTTTGACATGACATGTCTTCGAAGTCCGATTTGAAACCTTATTATGGCGAGAGATGTGAACTCAAAAACCGTCCCAGTTCTTGCTTGTAATCTAGATACATGTAGAAAGCCTGCAGAAGAATTAATTGAAATGGCAGAGGCGGCTCTAGTTATTATTTTTAGACCTCTGATGAAGGGCCACTAGTTTAATGGATCTTATATAATTTGCTTCCTTCAGGGTATCTTCAGGTGTTATTCAACGCTACTACTACCCTTGTTGCAGTATTAAAAACCTCGCCACTGTGTGTGTCCCAGCATATAGGAGCAGGATTTGGCATTTGCATATTGGATTGTTCATGTAAACCCTGTTCTGCCTCTAAACGGGGCCTATTAGGTTTCTTGGCTTTTAAATCGATGATGGTCGCTCGGTCAGTGAACTACAATATGAAAATTACAATGCAGGCAACGTCTAAAAATATATTCCCTGTAGTGATGTAGAATCATGTAGAAGACTGCATCTTGCCTGATGCCGGGTTACGTGGGTTCATCTACATGTAGGTTGTTTTCAGTATTTTGGCACAATCCTGAACAAGATGGATTTGTCGAATCTAGTTGAATACTATTACTGGTGACATGTTTGAGAGGTAGCCTTATTGTTTCTTTGCTAACAACCAAGCATTTCTTGTCCATTTCTTTTTGTATTGTTTGGAGAGAAAAAAACAAGGATCAAAATTATGCACTACTCAGAAGTATTTATGAATTAAGCCCTTTATTTTTATTTTTTATTTATTTATTTTGTTGTTGTTGTGACAACTAATTTGGTAATTTAGGACAAACAGTGTTGGATTAAAAGACAAAAACCTGAATGAGTTTTTTTTTCTTATTATTTATTTTTTTTCAGCAGAATCTGCAATTGATAAATCTAAAAATATGCAAATAATGGTAGAGATAATATATATAAGTACAAGTAATGTGTAAAAGGTAATAAGATGATCAATAAAACCAAAATGAATCAATGAATTAGTTAATAAATGAATTAATACATAATTAAAATGACACAAAGAAAATAATCAGAACACTTAATTAAAATTAATTCATTATGGGAGAGAAAAAATACACTTAAAATAAATAAGTCAAAATGGTAAAGCAAACAGATAAATGAATAAAAAATGTAGTGTATGTAGCTTAAAACCTTAATCCAGGGATCTTGAAATATAAAAAAAAATATATAAGCATGTCTGTGAGTGTATGTGTATTTTTTTAAATGCGAAACATTTTGTTTTTCTTTTATTTTTTCTTGATGGTTTAAATTAGAATAAATTCACTGAACTTAAAAAAAAGAAGCCTCAAAGCAAGTCCAGAAACAACGACAATATGAAACAGAATAATATTAAAACATCAGATCTCCAACAGTCCTCTTTAATACACGTTGAACAACACCAGCCTACAAAGTCTACACGATCCCATCTTTTGAAAACATGTGTTCATATAATATAGGAAATAAAATAAGTATTGACCTAGACTTACTTGAATAATAGTGCAGCCAACGGAAAATTCCTGCCTTTTTACCCCTCAAAAAATGTGGACTTGGGATACAAAGAATAATCGGAATGGATTTACAATTTCAATGATAAATTGTCGCCTTGCTTATCGGGCAGTCAAGCAGAAATGAATTATAGGGCGAACGCATGTGAATGTACTCTGCACACATTTACTATGCTTGTAAATTGAAAATGTTCCACTGTGCCCATTATGCACAAGACTATGTGATACATAAGTACAAGGCTTGTCAAGTTTATACATAATGGGCATCAGGCCTTGCAATAGATCTATGTCACATGGCACCCATATTTTATTCCAATCAATTTAAACAAAATGAGACTAGATAGGAAACTAATCTGTCCCCCTCTGTTGTATAACTAGTATCAGAACTAATGGTGTTGGGTAGTGGAAATGTTTTAAAGATGACAGCAAAATGGGTTTGTATTATAAAGGGAGACTTCATCATGTCTAGATCAATTAAGACTCAGGGGTAGAAAGCTCACATCATAGTTTCAGTTTGATTTGTGCTCTCGGAGATTCATGTTTTTGAGGATACTTGTGTTTGAGCTGTCTTCCATGTTTACCATGGATGTTCCACCAGCACCTCGGAGTAGTTTACTAGTAGGTAGATGGCACTCTACAAGTGCTATTATTATATTATTATATGTGGAGTAGATCAAATGATTCTGCTTGAAATGTTATCTTGGCGGAACTATTAAAGTTACCCGATCAGCAGATTGTAACGACAAAACAAACAAAAGATTCAATTTAAAACTGGACATTGAGAGTTTGTGGACAAACTCACGGTGTTCGGTCGGACGCAAAGTGATGACGTAATTTATAATGGGGTTATTATTGTGTACAAAGTGGTTGCTACGATCACGCTCCGCCATTCAGTGGGTCAGAGATTGAAATTTTGCCTTTATTGATTTTTATGTATGCATTTTTAAGAACTTAACCACAACTTCTGATTTTGACCGGAAGTAAAGGTCAAATTGGGTCACACTCTGTGTAACACTTGAGATTAGTTCAAGAGTTTTCAGAAGATGAATCAATCATCAACCTACCACAATTGTGGTTCTTCGGATATGATTTTTTGAAAAATTATACTTGAACTACCGGTTTCCACCAAAAGTAAAGGTCAAATTGGGTCACGCCTTCTGTAAGATTCGAAGAATGATTAAAGGGCTTTTAGATGATATAAAGATTATTTATGTTCTCTTTTTGGAAATTAAGATGTTACATTTTTGAAATGTGAAGCTTGAAATGTAAAGGTCAAATGGGGTCCCACTCTGTGACAGTTGTACAGTATTTGAAGGGCTTGCATATGGTGCAAAGATCTTGTGTGTAACTGCTATAGTTCCCCAGATATGATTTTTTGAAATATTAATAAGTTGATTTAATGTAATGACGTCATCGATGACGTCATCATCCCAAAATAAATTTCAGTTTCATCTAAATGGTAACGTCTAAGGTAACAGTAAGTTTCAAGTCTGTACCACGTTTAGTTAATGAATTATGAATTTACTATATGTGAAATTTCAACTTCGGTTTCAAATGGAAGTCAGGGTCAAACAGGGTCGCACCTTTTAAAAGATTTGTTGAATGTAAAGGGCTTTCAGATGAAGCAATCATTATTAATGTATTCCGTTTTGTTATTGCGATATCAATTTTTTGTTAAATGAAATTTCAACTTCGGGTTTCAACCGGAAGTCAAGGTCAAATGGGATCACACACTGTGTTAGATTTATACAGTAGTTGCAGAGCTTTCATTTGGTGCAAATATCTTGTATGTAACATTTACAGTTCTTCAGATATGAATGTTTGAAATATTAAACGTTGATTTAATGTAATGACGTCATCAATTGCTGTTGAAGAGTGTTTTCAAAATAACTGTTGATAACTGTTATTATCAATATCAGTCTTTCAATTTGAAGAAACTCAAAGAGAGCTATAAACTGCTCCATTATTGAGAAGCACTCTTTGCACTACATAGAATAAAACGTCACACGTAAGCCTCAAAATTGAAATTCAGACATACTTTTTTTTTATTATAAAATTTTACTGCAAGCATTGCTGCACAAATGAAAGTAGCTCTGACGATTCGTATGCATGCATAACGGGATTACAGGATTGGATTAGCCGACTGTTATTTTTCATTCATGATCAAAGCAAATAAACCCCACATCGGTAGTTCATTTTCCTGCTGTGAATAACATTTCATTAAATGTTTTTAAAATCCACTTTGAATTTGAAGGAGGGCTATTTGTTTCTCTCCTCAGACAGTGTTAAGGAGTGCGGAGTAGTGTGATTGCATTCGCACTCTTTAAAATGGTGGTCGTTATTATGATAACTTACAGTAGCTTTTTTTTTTCTCAAAAGTTATCTTTCTGAGATTTGTTTTTATCTGAAGATTTGTTATAATTGTGAAAGTAGGAAAGTGATGTCTCAAAAGTACCAAGGAAGTGAACAGTTCCACAGTGTTTCCTTGAAGTTAAAACACCTATACTATGTAACAGAAGTTTATCTTGAATATAAGAGCATTGAAATGAACATAGAGATAGTACTAATAACAGCACAATGTGTCATTAATTTTCAAATGCATCGGCCTAATAGGGCCTAATTTTTAAAGAACTGGTCTTTTTTATCCTTAAAATCCATTTTTTTTTTCATGACTCAGCAGCAATTAAGACTTTTTAAGGTTTTTTTTTTGGTTCTTAGTCATCAAGGAATGTGTTATGATTTCCCGCAGCCAAACCATCTGTTTATCAAAACACAAAGCTGTAGATTTTTTATTTGGCTTCTCGCAATACCGCGAATCGCCGAGATTGCCCTAGAACAGAGTCATTATAACTCGTTCATGTTTATCCTACAAATTGGAAAACTCCAGTCTACCCCGAGTGCTCACATTTCACTAGTATATATGTGTAGTGACTATCCATAGCTGAGGCGCACTGTTGTGTAGACCATGTCGCGACACGCATCTCCGGTTACCACCCTGTGTAATGTAGGGCTACATGGGGATACTGTATGGAGCACCAAATGCCAGACTATTTTTTACTGTGATGTTTTTGTAAAGGTTCAGCTTCCCTGAAACTGCCGATTATAAAGCCTAAAATGATGCCCACAAAGAGTCCGCGGGGGGGGGGGGGGGGGGGGGGTGTCTCTCATCTGTTTATTGCCGACTGATTTTGAGCTTCTGTGTAACTTGATGCAAGAGAGTAATCAATAAGACGTAGAAAGGTGAGGTAAGACTCACTTGTGTCCATTTTGAACTCTTCTCTTTTTTTTCTTTTTTTTATTATTATTATTTTTTTTTGGTTAAATGTTTTTTACACTACCTCCCCGTGGGGGGACTGTATAACATTTCATCTATGTTACTTTTCATGAATATGCCATGCATCGTCTTTCATTTGGAACATCATCATATTCTCTAGACATCATCTTACTCACAATTTGACAAGTCATCAATAGGTAAATGATCAGCCCCGCGAGATTACCCTCCAATCTGTCTAAAAAGGCAATAATAAGAGATACACCTTTTCTTTCTTTTTTGTTGAAGTTCTGTTGCTAGTTTCAGTTCATGGGAAGGCAGTGTCATAAAATACATTCCTTTGGATTTTTCCGGATTTCCGAATTTTATTGTTGTGGAATTTTGTTTTACAATTTTTTTTTTTTTTTTTACTTTTTACTTTTTTTTTTTTTTTAAATGTCATTTACATACATTATACATCCAGGGCCTTGTTAGAGCCTTAACACAGTACATGTACTGTATTTGGACTACTCCAAGGTGCTTGCCCCATCTACATTTAAACACAGAATGCTGCAATTAGTACGGGTAATGGCGTGGTTGGTAGCCACCAAACCCCTCCGTCGGTGTTTCGTGCATTACAGAGTTGAATTGGACCAGCGAGAGTTTTCTGAGAGCAGTGTTTATATCAGATTTTTTATTTTTTCACTTCTTAGACAACTCTCCCTTATGTAAACTGTGCCACCTGGAAATCCAACAAAATTCCAATGTTGATTGTCAATTAAATGACTCTCAGTTTCATTGTTATTAACTATTACCTAAATAATCACATGTGAAATCCAAAACGATTGTGTAAACGGGGCTACTTGGGTGAGTTCTTTCCAAGTTTTTAATTTAGCCATTTCATATAGCTGGTATGCACATATATCAGGCATGTGAAATTTTTGCGATTATGCGGAATTCTGTTTTTTTATTTATTTGTACACTCCGCACATTTTCCTGTGACTCCGCTTTTTGTGCTGCAGATCGAGCCGCATTTCGTACCCCAAAGGTCGCGCTGTGTACATAAAGGCCGGTGTGTAGATGATTGCGCGACAGTGGAAATGAACCACAGTCATTTTTAAATGGTTTATAAATTGTGTAAAACATGATCACGCTTCAATTTTACAGTGGCGCGACCATCCAGCAACCGTCCCGCATCAGACTAGATGACTCCTCCCAAATGCCTAGGTAGATGTCCGGTTGCCTGGTTCTGATTCAGGGTACTCACGGCGCGGACCAACAGCCAACCCCCCCGCTAAATTTTGGCGCCATTTTTATTCCTGTCAACAACTGAGATGCTTTGTCGCAAGTCGAGTTGTCATCATCGATACATTTGTACATTGTACACAGAGACGATTTTCAATCAACACCGTCCGCTGTTTATCAGTCGTGATATTGAATAATAGTGACATTAAAATACTATACATGATTGTAGGATTGGAGATCGAGACATTGTGCCCTTTAAATGAGTGCATTAATGTACACCACACAGTATGTACGCTGCACACTGTGCTGTAAATTTGTATGTGAGTAATGTGAGTAATGTATGACAGCAGCAAGAAGACTTTTTCTGCGTTTTGTTTTTTAAGGCTCACTCACATGCCTGATTATACATCTGCTAAAAGAGAGATCCTGTCAAGAGATGTTAGATAACATGTTAGATCAAATACGTTCATCACTGTAGTAAGAGCCCTGTGAATTTTCAGGGTTTTTTTTCTTCTGGTTTCAGGTTTTGTTTTATAGCTCACCCATTGTCTTCAAACTTTCTCTGAGAGATGGACTTGCCATCGAGAAACCTCTAGTTTTTTTTGTGTGTTTGTGTTGATATGGAGAGTAAGTTAAATCCTCTTTAATTTAGGGGAGTTGATGTTTCAACCAAGAGGAAACTACTACCTATATTCAGGATTTGTCCTCTTTCTGCAATCACGGTCCTGCTGTGACTGGTACTTGGCCATACAGCCGTATTGATTCTTCACAATGTCATATGATTGAAAGGTATTAACAGTAGTTTCTTGTAATTCCTTTTCATCCCTTCAGTCATTGTCACTGTCACTGTCACTTACTTTCATGGGCAATGTCATTGTCATTGCAGTGCCAGACTAGTTTGAGAAAGGTAGTAGAAATGACAGTTGATTGAACAATGTTTTTTTCACGGAACGCAAACAAATTTGTACACTGCGCTGGCACAAGCAACACACATGTCTGGAGTAAATGAAGAATGCTTTTTTCAATGCCAATTTTCCAGTGATGTGTTGACGTTCGTCACTAAAAGTAACCAAGAAGGGATACATAAAAGAACATTTCTTTGTTATTTGGGTTGTTGCAAATTTTTGCAGTGAGGTATTGATCTTTGTCTACCTCCCTCTCCCCCCCCCCCCACTCCATTACGTTCGAATGAGCTGGGGGAAATGATTGCATCCTATTTTGAGTCATCGGCACTTCAATGTTATTTTATTCAGGGATGAAATGAAAGAAGGGAGTTTGGATTGTCAACGGGCCAACCCTCAGCACTATCTTGAAGTCTGATAACTTTTTTGATAATTTTCAAGCTTCACGTTTTCAAATAGCAATCTAATCTTTAAAATGTTCACTCCAACAGGTTTTCACATTTGTGAGAAAACCAGAAAAAGAAGGTTTCCATGAGCTGGAAGTTTCTGATATCTGGAAATTATGGGTAGGCATATAGCAGCTGCCACTCACCCCTTATCACAAATAATAACCAGGTATGACTTCACGATTAGAAACAGATGGTTGGCTGGTAATATCATCCCAGTTTAATCTCCTGGGCAGACCAAAGGATCATAGGGTTGACATGTTCATGTCATGTCTGTATGGGATGTTACAACATTGCCTTTTGGAGTACATTAATCGGGGCTTTTGAGCGCTCAAGAAATTTAGACCATAAATTTAACTTGTGAAAAAATTCATCAGAGCAATTTCTCAGTTACTGAGTCAAACTATCCACTGATAATATTATCGGTCTGCCATTTTGTATGTCACGTTTGTTAGTGATTGATAAAGTTTGCCATGTGGGAATGTTTTGTTCATGTTTCTTGGTGCCTTCAGTGTTTTCTGTAGTCACTCATCACGTAGCATTAAGGCTCTTGCAGAAAAATCCCCACAACGGGAAATTTCCAACAGCTATTTTCTTGAAACAAACTCTTATTGCAGTGGTCTACAAAAAGCCTTTTTTGTATAGGAAGCTGTTTTTAGCATTAACACAACACTTAAATTAAGCAGAATTAATTTTCAGATTTAAATAGCTGAGCAGCTTCATGTGTAAGTTGCTAATATTTAAGGGTTGATCATTCCCACTCAGCATTCCTGTTTGAGTGCGATCGTCCAGTACTTGAGAAACAGATCACCTTTAATTGTAACTCCATTGAATGTTTGCCGAGTAAACATTGAGTGGACTAGAAGCCTTGATGGAGAAAAAATGGAGTATCAATAGCCGCTGTCGATGAAATCATACTGCTGGTCGATTTGTCTGGCTTTTTTGCGAATTGCGTTGTGAGAACCACGGGTACATGATATTTCAGTATTATGGGAGTTATGTAGTCAGTAAGTGTGGTGGGGAGGGGGGTTGGGGAGGGGTCTTTTCAATCCATGTTTTGTGACTAATTGGCCATCTGAAGTCATCAACAGTCAAGATCATTAATTGATGGATTATTAATTGCTATCCATCCTGGGTCCTCTATCCCCTGAGTCCTCAAGCCCCCTAGCCCCTGAGCACTTGGTCCCCCCTTGCACCCTCTAGCCTCTTTGCCCCCTCCAGCACCCTGAGTCCTCTATCCCTGAACCTTCTAGACCCCTAAGCAATCAAGCCTCCTGACCTCTCTAAGTCTCATGAGCCCTCTATCCTCCAAGTCCTCTTAGCTCCTGAGTCTGCTATCCTGTTAGCCCTCTTATCCTAGACCCATTTATCTCCGAGCCCTCCACCCCCTGAGCCCTCTTGGCCCCCCCTGAGCCCGAAAACACCTGAGCCATTGCGCTCCCTGAGCACCCTTGCACCCTTTAGCCACTGATCCCTCTGCCCCCTGAGCCCTGTATCCCCTGAGCCCCTATCCCCTGAGCCCTCTTGGCCCCCTGAGCCCTTTTGACAACCCAAGCCCTCTTGGCCTCCTGAGACCTCTAGCCCCCTGAGCCCTCTTGGCCCCCCTGAGCCCGAAAACACCTGAGCCATTGAGCTCCCTGAGCACCCTTGCACCCTTTAGCCACTGATCCCACTACCCCCTGAGCCCTGTATCCTCTGAGCCCCCATCCCCCAAGCCCTCTTGGCCCCCTGATCCTTCTAGCCCCATGAGCCTTCTAGCCCCTGAGCCCTCTAGCTCCATTGTGCCCTTTAGCCCCTGACCTCTCTTATCCCCTTGAGCCCTCTATCCCCTGAGCCCTCTTCCCCCCCCCCCGAGCCCTCTTGCCCCTCCCCCGAGCCCTCTAGCCCCATGAGCCTTCTAGCCACTGAGCCCTCTAGCTCCCTTTAGCCCTTGATCCCTCTACCCCCTGACCCCTATGAGCCCCTATGAGCCCTCTAGCCCCATGAGCCCTCTAGCCCCATGAGCCCTCTAGCCCCATGAGCCTTCTAGCCCCATGAGCCTTCTAGCCCCTGAGCCCTCTAGCTCCCTTTAGCCCTTTAGCCCTTGATCCCTCTACCCCCTGACCCCTCTATCCCCTGAACCCTCTTCGCCCCTATGAGCCCTCTAGCCCCATGAGCCTTCTAGCCCCTGAGTCCTCTAGCTCCCTTTAGCCCTTTAGCCCCTGAGCCCTCTAGCCCCATGAGCCCTCTAGCCCCTGAGTCCTCTAGCTCCCTTTAGCCCTTTAGCCCATGAGCCTTCTAGCCCCATGAGCCCTCTAGCCCCTGAGCCCTCTAGCTCCTGAGCCCTCTAGCCCCATGAGCCCTCTAGCCCCTGAGCCCTCTAGCCCCATGAGCCCTCTAGCCCCTGAGCCCTCTAGCCCCATGAGCCTTCTAGCCCCTGAGCCCTCTAGCCCCTGAGCCCTCTAGCTCCCTGTAGTCCTTTAGCCCTTGATCCCTCTACCCCCTGAGCCCTCTATCCCCTGAGCCCTCTTGCCCCCCCCCCCCCCCACCCCAAGTCCTCTTGCCCCCCAGCCCTCTTGGTCCCCATGAGCCCTCTAGCCCCATGAGCCTTCTAGCCCCTGAGTCCTCTAGCTCCCTTTAGCCCTTTAGCCCTTGATCCCTCTACCCCCTGACCCCTCTATCCCCTGAACCCTCTTCGCCCCTATGAGCCCTCTAGCCCCATGAGCCTTCTAGCCCCTGAGTCCTCTAGCTCCCTTTAGCCCTTTAGCCCCTGAGCCCTCTAGCCCCATGAGCCCTCTAGCCCCTGAGCCCTCTAGCTCCTGAGCCCTCTAGCCCCATGAGCCCTCTAGCCCCTGAGCCCTCTAGCCCCATGAGCCCTCTAGCCCCTGAGCCCTCTAGCCCCATGAGCCTTCTAGCCCCTGAGCCCTCTAGCCCCTGAGCCCTCTAGCTCCCTGTAGTCCTTTAGCCCTTGATCCCTCTACCCCCTGAGCCCTCTATCCCCTGAGCCCTCTTGCCCCCCCCCCACCCCAAGTTCTCTTGCCCCCCAGCCCTCTTGGTCCCCATGAGCCCTCTAGCCCCATGAGCCTTCTAGCCCCTGAGCCCTCTAGCTCCCTTTAGCCCTTTAGCCCTTGATCCCTCTACCCCATGACCCCTCTATCCCCTGAGCCCTCTTCCCCTCCCCCACCCAAGTCCTCTTGCCCCCCCCCCCCCTGAGCCCTCTTGGTCCCCATGAGCCCTCTAGCCCCATGAGCCTTCTAGCCTCTGAGCCCTCTAGCTTCCTTTAGCCCTCTAGCCCCATGAGCTTTCTATCCCCTGAGCCCTCTATCCCCAAGCCATCTTGTCACTGAGCTCTCTATCCTATGTACTATGTACTCTATGTACTAAGCCCCAATGTCATCTATCAGGAGTGCCATCTAATCTCTGAACCCTCTACTCTACCCCCTCCCTCCCAGCCCTCTATCCCCTGTGTCTCCCTGACAATTTAACAACAAACTCAGGACAGAGTAGCAATGGCCATAGCCTTAATATTATGGGTCTGTCTAATTGTTGTGATGTTATGAACTTGCCATATGCTTTGTGACCTCTGAAGTATTTGCTGAGGAGGACTTGACAAAGTCTGTTTATTTACACCTTTAAATCAATTGTGATGTCGTTGTCATAAGTTTATGAGGTGTCCAAAGATAAAGCTGATTACTGAATACTCTACATGGTACAACATGCTGTGACAGAATAAGCAGGAATTTGTCCTTTAATGCAATTTTTCAAAGTGTTTTATTATTTATGTATTTAGTGTTTATTTTGCATTTTATCTTGATTAACTCGATCAAAGAAATAACAGGCTCAACCCCATCACTAAACTTCTTTTACTTCAAAGTTCCCATCATTCATGCAATCAGAATCCTTTAACATTGCATGACAAAAAGCTGTAGACTTTGACAAAAGATTGTCTTTCCATGCTAGATATGCATAGTTTGAGTATGAAGGGAGTCATTTAGAATATAACTGGCCATATGGATTTTGGAGGATTTGTTGGTTACAGTAGTTAGATAATGCAACCACCAAGAAACAATACTTTTGGTATTGATTTCTTTTATTTTTGTATATTTTTTTCTGGTAGTTTTGGTATTGATTTATTTCAGATATAATAGATCTGGTTTTTTTTGCAAAGTGCCAGCTTCAAGATAAAGAGACAATGTTTACCCGAACTACATGTGGGTCACATCATTGATTCGTTCAAACATGTAGAGATGTAGCAGTGATACATGAACGTGGTGGAGGGTGATACGTGCTTTTACCTGATTACTTAATAATCAACATACAAACTTCCTTTAATAAAGGATTTGTTATTTGAGTTTTTGGAATGACGAACAAAGAAACCCGTAGCTTTTACCAATTGTGGTTTCCGGAAGAGTGATCAGTCGATTCTGTTGTTGAGTGTACCTTCTGTAGTGTTTTTTTTGTGTGTGTTGATCACAACTCATGGAAGGTCCAATAGTGATCATTTACATTAATAAATAATGTTGAGAAAAATGCGACCTACATTCTCCAGTTCCTGCCTGAGCTGCGGTGTTCGTATTACATTGTGTGTGACTCCACAATCTAAGCTCAAATTAAACTAAGCACACACTGAAGGAGTGCTCTGTGTGTTTTTCCCTGGCTGTATCTCGCTCGCTGCAACCATTGGACAAGATGGATACCACCAACCTTCCCCCCCCCCCAACCTCATGCCAAGAGGGGATTTAATTGTCTGTGTATGCTCTGATCTACTTATTTACCGAGACTCTCCCTACCAAGACAAAAACACAAGCTTTGTTTCTATTCCTTGCCCGTCTGGCTGGGACTCATGAAAGGAAAGAGACAGAAACAAAACCTCCGACGAGGCCTATGTGTTTGCACTGAGAGTCTAGCCTCACTGGTTGATTATGCTGGCTATTGGGTTACAGAGACCTGATCGTTCTTCATCCCGGCAACAGAAATGAGGTGTGTGGCACATAATCCCTTATGCTTATTCACGTCTCAAGATTTTTTTTTTTCCTTCTCCCTTCTCTCCTGTCTTTCTTCTGTGTGTATGTCTCAGGTTGTGGCAAAGCATTCTTTGGCTGAGGGAATTGGTAGTGATATACAGTATCATGTACTCCCATTTAGCATTATGTTCCCATTGGTCTCTTAGCCTTCAATCTGTCCATCAGCAGATACACAACAATGTATGGAATTACCTGTGCAGATTGCCAGCACAGATTGCATGGTTTTTGGGCTAAAAAAATTGGGGCAACATTTGCAAAAGACATTCAGAGATTAAGTTTCCGAATCATGGAAAAAGAGGTCAGCTATGTTTTTGTGTATGTGTATGTTTTTGGGGTTTTTTTCTATTCAAGCTGATGTTACAGTTGTGCTCTGTAACATCATAACATGAGTAATACATGGTTTCAGCAGTCCGTGGCATAATGACAAATTCAAGGGTAGAGATTTTATTTTTAACAACACAAGCAGAAACATAGTTCCGGTCAAAATTGTCAATGCGTCGATGCAAGGCGAAACAAATCAACATGTGCACATTAAACATTTTATGAAGTCAATCATCCCTTACTAAATTCACTGCAAATGAATGTAGGCTGTGTTAACGCCATTCATCTGTATTCCTTGCTGTTCTTGTCCATACTGTTCCTGCATAAGATCTTATGTCATCCCTCCATCTTCTTCGTTGTCTGCCTCTTCACCTTTTTCCTGTTCTTGGTAGCCACTACATTAGTCTTGCTGTCCATCTGTTGTCTGTTCTCCATGCAGTGTTTCCAGCCCATCTCCATTTAGCCTGTTTAATTTTCCCTATGACGTCTGTAACTTCAGGTTTCTTTTATGTTTCCCTACATGTGACCCTGTCTCTGATTGAGATATGAAGCATTTGTCTTTCCATTGCTCTTTACATTGTACAAAGTTTGTGCTCTATTTTAGAGATGAACAAATAAAATTAGCTTTCGCAAACTGCTTACCAACCACAACGACCTGTAGTATAAATGCAAAATATTTGTTAATGGTCTCACGTTTTGACCCTAGCAGAGTCTTTCTCAAAGGCCTTTAAGAAAGACTCTGCTTGGGTCGAAACGTGAGGCCATTAACAATTTTTTTGCTATTTTAGAAATGTAGGCCTTGTTTGAATTGGTGGCTATGGCTACAATCGGATAGCCGCGTCATCATGTGTTGAAGTACAGGATGCCCATAGCAACAGTCGTAGCCAGAGCCGCCAATTCTAACACGGCCTAAGTTTCTGAAATCTGTACTCACTGCAAATGTATCTCTCAAGACTTTGCCTTGTATTTGTATCTGTAGAAGACGAAACATTTAAATGGCTTTGCATCCACAGATATCTCACAGGTTAAAGTGTTTGCTGCTTGCATTAGTTTGTATTCTTGCACTTGATGGTTGTACAGGGCTGATACTTCACGGAGGCAACGAAGGCAATTGCCTCCGTTGCCCCTTGGTCATTGTCTTGGTGTCCGTGAAATGTTCCAGTACAAATTTACAATTTCCTCATAGAGGTGCCCTTTATCAAGAAGAAAATGCCTTGGTGCCCTTGCCCTTTCAAGAATGAAGTAGTCAGGCTTGGCTTTGTTCTACAGAAACTGTAGTCAATGCTTGAGTACATTTGATATCAATCATGGAAGGTGAACATTTTTTTTCACAAGACTAAAGCTGCATCTCAGAATCAGATTAAAAAGGAACTTTACTTTTAAGTATTCAAACTGAGCCATGGTTTGGTGTCAGTTTGTAATACAGAAGAAAAACTAATCCCAAAGGCTGCCACCAAAGACGTTTTATTTAGATTTTTTTTGTGACAAAATTTGTCTTTTTGTTGCAAAGTTTCATTTTCACTTTCTAACTTGACCTACACATATTTACTTTTAACAAAATATCCTGTAAGTTATGATATAATATTGATTTGAGATATTGTCATTCATTCCAAAGGTTGCTATCAAAGACAATTTATTTTTAAAAAAGTCTGAAAACATTTTTCTTTTTGTTGCACATTTCATTTTCACTTTCTTACTTGACCAGTAATACCAAGTACGAATACTTACTTTAAAAAAAATCCCTATAGGCTATGATAAATATTGATTTGAAATACTGTCATTCAATCAAACCATTTCATTTCAAGAAAAATGTGCTAAAAACTAAACTGAAAAAAAAAATTCACTGCCGTAGGTGCTTACACTGTTGAGAAAACAACATCTGTATTACCCAGCCTTGAAAGGTGAAGCTGAAATCTGTACCAACTTTATAAAGGAATACTTTATCTTTGAAAGGTAATTATGTGACTTTATCAATGATCATCCAAACCATACCTTTCCTTCAAACGATAAACCCATATTTGAATTGAGAGGAATACAGAAATAAGCTTGTTAAAACGTCAGCAAATTTTCTGTGTTGTTTTGAGTTGACATTGGTGTTGACAAATGAAATTGGCCAATCTGAATTCATTTGTTGGATTCAATAGTTGATTTCGAAACTGTGTCTCTGGTTTTATGAACAGAACGAAAACATTCCACTCAAAACTAAAATTTGCTTCATTTCCCACTTTTGGTGAGGCCATTTATGTGCTCTGTGTCCATGTTGAATAATGCCGACATTTTCAACATTGTTAATTTTATATTTCTGAAAGATTCACCTTACAGCTCTGTCATTCCGATGGTTTATTTAAATAAGTTGTTAATTCCATAATATTTCAGATGATGTAGTAATTGCATCAGGGTTACAAACTAACAATTTTGTTTGAATGCCTTAATCTATGTATTATAAAATGGTACAGCTGAATGACCGTTTTGTTTGACGATACATACAAATTAAGCTTAAAGCCCCAGCTCAACATTGACTGTAAACGCTTCTTTTTTTTGCACAAATCAAGATATTTGTAATAAAACCAACCTGTGAAAATGTCAGCTCATTTTGTTGTTTCATTTGCAAGAAAAAGGGTAAAAATGCATTCAGCATTTTTGCACGCAATCATAGGCAGAGTTTTCGTCTCACCGAGACGAAAACTAATTTTGGATCTTATTTCATTTTTTATTTAAAATCAATAACACTTCAGGCAGAAATATTTCAAGGAAAGTTTTCTACCATCATTATCTTTATACCATGTAAGGTATATGTAAATCTGTGAACATTTATGTTTTTCTTCTTACCTATGTTGAGCTGGGGATTTAGAATGACCCAAAGTTCATCAAGATACGTCATCCTTATACGACTAAAACCCCGAGGTAAATCGCTATTTTCCTGATGAGTAAACAATGAAATATTGCTATGGTGAGTTTCGGCTAATAGAAATGAGTCATCAATAATAATAATCCACGTTATTGACGCAATGAAATACAAATATATGACATCTACAAGATTTGTTTCAAAATTAAAGTCTTCCCTGCCTTACATAAAACAAATCTAGAGGCCAACTTTTCATTTCAGATGTTATCGATTAAACGTTGAAGCCAAATATAGAGTTGCACATTTACCACACATCCTTGACTCTGTTTATTCGCTATCTCATCAAGCAGAAGCTTGCCTGTTCACGTGTATGTTGCTGTTGTCGATATTATTATTATTTTTAATTGGTAAAAGAAAAAAAATGAAAAAATAGCAACCGTACAAATTTAAAATAACAACTGTAAAAGATCAATAAAAATCAATGACATAATGCCAGGAATGAAAAAGTAATAATGTAATAGCTGTGACGCAAGTGCCTTCATTTCCAGTACAACTACTGACTTGACATAAAAATAAAAACAAAATAATACAATAATTGCACAGTATAAAAGAATTAAATACAAATTACAGATAATTTTCCCCACCAAGCATGAGTTTTTGAACAACTCAGACAGAAATATGCTGGGGAATTATCGTTTTCATCATTATCACTTCTAATGATTGGGAGTGCAAGATCAAATGCTCAACACTTCAGCGAGTCCAAATTAGCAATTCACAGACATACTTCAGCAATCCGACGTAATAAGCAGACCACCCGCAAGCTACCAGCCAGTGCTAATATCCCTACTACCTTATACCCATCCCCCTCAAAATCCCCAGTATCACCTCCCTGCAGAATGTGCGTGTTTTAGGCAGATGCAGAGTGGCGCTGACAAGCCGTGAAGCCGGCCTCTCATCAAGACCCCTAATGACAAGCTGGCTAGGCCCTGAATCCATCTCTATTCACAGGATGTGTGTCGCGAGCGGTAATAGAAGGCAGGAGGGGAGGGGAAGGGGGGCTTAATGGGCTATGCAGAGGGGGGTTGTAGAGGGGGGAGCTCAGGCGGCACTGGTTTAGCTTGACTTGAAGCGTTGAAGTTTGCTCACAGCATCCAGGGGTTATTTGTGTAGGGACTTAAAGAGAGTCATATCCAAATGTTTCATTCCCAGCATGTATCATTAGTTTCGATTGCGATCAATCCACACCTTCCAAGGGATTCATTATTTCTCCACATATTCACAGTATCTGCAGTACTTTTACGGACAGATTTTTAACAGTTGAACTGTTTATTTAGAGTTGTGTTCACTGAATGGAGAGATTTGAGAACATTTGGGTACGTGTCCACTCTTGGTAGTTTGAAATGATCAGAGTTTTACATGAAAATGTCTTCATGTTGAGAAGGTGTGTTCACTTACAGATCGTCTATAAGTGGTTCACCACAGTATTGCTAACAACCAAGTCTCAAACTTTGTGGAAAAAGGGTAAACTAACAAAATATCTGAGTACTGAGTATACAGTACATCGGTGTACGATTAAAACACAAATGATATTCTTTATCCCTGGGGCAAATTTAACATCTATTAAAAAAGTATCAGATGAAACTTTTTAAAATCCTGTTTTAAAACCTGTTTTCTAAACTTCCATTGGGGGTGAAATTTTAATGTCTAGTATTTTCCTGTCCCCCCCCCCCACCCCCCCGGTGCACTGATGTGAACTCTTTTTGAGTCCTGCAGGGAAACAAATCCACAGGCTACTCAAGTGGGATTCGAACCCTACAATCCCCGCAGTCCAGAGCATACAATTTAATGAATTCAATAATGGATTGGATAAGGAATACATTATTTTGAATCCACCCTGACGCCAAGAATGTGCCCCAAGGTGAAAGGCCAGTTAGTTTTTTAGTATTTATCTTCAAAACCACTATTGAGAAATCGAAGCTTTTGCCCATTTTTATTGCCCCCCTGTATGCAGTCATGTTCAAATCTTGATTTTTTATATATATTAACAAATGGCTAGACTCAATTTCCTTCCAGTCTCAGTTTAAAAGGAATGAAGACAAGGTGATTTAGCTGTGTACCATTCCTATATCATATGTCCAGCAAAATACTTATTCAAAGGTTACTTGAGTTCAAAACAGCCTTTCATATGGTGTGTTTTGGTTCTTGTAAAGCATCGATGGCATTTGCAGATTTTTCTTCTTCATTATTTTGGCTTCAAAATGCCTGAACTGCCCTTTTCAAAGGTCGATTATTAAATGTCTTTTACCAACATCGAATACGCCTCACGACAAAAATGAAATTACAACATCCCTTTAAAGTATCATTGACTCGTTTGCCAAAAATAGCTCCGGCCCAGTTTTGTATTTTTTTTTTTTTTTCCTTTCTCAGAATTGAAATGAACTAATTGAATAAAGAGAGCTGTTGTTGCCATCCTTCCAAATCTAGGCATTTGGTTCTGGGGTTGCAAAGGGTAATGGGTAAGCCGTAACTTGCTCCTACTGTGAGATTTGTTTTTATGACCGTCTCATATCCAGCATGATGTATTGAAACGTGTGAATTATTTGTTGCACTGGATAAATTGCTGTTACTATCGTCGTGTGCCCGGAAGAAGGACCTAACATAAGTTTAGCGGGAGAAAGGGCGTAAGAAGTTAATGTGCAAAATTGTGTTTCAAGAAAACGGTTTTCTGCCATTCATAAGTCATTATAGGAAGGTTAAATTCTGTATGGGAATGGGAAAGCATGTCTCTGGGGGTAATTCTAGCAACAAAAATTTAACAGTAACCGACGTTTTTTTTTTTCTTCGTCAGGAGCCATTTTATGTTACTTGGACAAAAAGTATTCGTGTGCCTAGAAGAAAGGTGTAGAGCCCCATGCCATTCTTCCAGGCACCCGAAAGATTTATGGTGTGAATTTATTTGATAATACATGCAGTTAGATATTAGTGCCAGTGCAGGTGTAGTAGAAACTTTCATGAACCAAAGAATGCAATGAAGAAAAAAAAACCTGATTTGTCTAATATTGAGTCCATTATTCATCTATGACCATTTTACAATGAGCAACATTTTTATATAAATGAATGTTTTGTTCGGAAATGTTCAACTAAAACGGTTGTACCTTAATGATGGAATTACTTATCAGTGATTTCAATAAATGCATTGTGTTTTGCAGACATTTAAAAGAATTTGTTTTGATTAGACGTCTGCCTGTAGTTACCCAATTAACAATCAGCAAAATTACACCTGTGATGTTTTTGGTTTACCTGAGGAACACAATTTTCTCAAAAGTTACAGCATTTCAGACAGGAATATTTTCTCAGGATGATTTGATGCAAATTCTGGCTGTCACCAATCTTAAACTAGGTCTTCAGAGGAAGGTTTGTTGGCCAGGTCATAATTTGCATGTCCTATAAGCACTAGAGGGCGCCATTTTAAAATAGTGTTGTAGTCATGTAAGGGCAAGGCTGAATTGGGGTTAAGAATTTTTTACTTCTCCAGTCATTGTGTTTGTTGATTAAACAGTAACTGGCTATCCTTTTGCCGTAACCTATTTCATTTGCAAGGTTAAATGGTTTTCAATAAAGGTAACTGGCACCTAATATTCTAGCACGTTGTTTTTTTTTTATAAAAGATTAGAATGACCTAACTGACAATGAGCATTGGATCAATACAAATGAGATGAATCGTCCTTGTGGATTCTAATAATGTCTGCTGGGTTAGTTTTTGATAACCTTTAATTATGCTGTCTCCATCTCAGTCATGCTCCCTATGTACAATAACAATCAGGAATCTTGAATTCTCCTTATACAAAAAGGTGTCCGACTATTTGTCCTTTCTGCTTCGGTTTGTTTACATTGCTCTGGATGGGAGAAAACAGGATGTCTGCATTGGCCACAATTAGTAATGATGATAATAATTGCTTTGGCAAATTATACAAAAAAGAGAACAAAATTTTTTTTTTTTTTCTTTTTCTTTTTTTTTTTTTTTTTTAAAGTAAAGTGCATGTTTATTCTCATTGTTGTGTGGATGGTTACAAATAATACCTTTGATTAATTTCTACTCAAACCTATTCTTCAAAAAGGACAACCTGGGACAGAACTCTCCAATCATAAATTCACAAGAATCTTATTTGGCTAGGCCTACCTGACTACCTGCACGTTTTGCTTTTTCTATTCTTCCTCCAACCAACAGATGTTTTTTTTTTAATTCACTGTCTTTGTTCGTCCATGTTAACAGTGTCTTGGGATATGCACTTAGCCGAGACCAGCGTTTCAGACATCTCGGATTGATCAACCCACAAGGTCATGCTTTACCTGCTCTAGGGTCAGACAGAATATGCATTTATCAAATTGAAGTCATTTTTACATATCCCTTGATTTATTGAATCATTTCTGTTGGTTTGTCTCTCTCCAGAGAGAGGAGGCACACATGGTGATGTAGGGCGCTAGCACACCCAGGTCATGGTTTTGCCCTGCAAAATTAATGACCACTCGAAAACATGAAATTCTAGACTTAATGGGCTGCGTGTGGTGAGTGAAGTACCTCTGTGCTGAAGTTCCCGTGAGCACTGTATGGCGGCAGTCTGCCATGGGTTGAGAACTTAATACTGGTGATGAGGTCCCTATCAAATTGAGGAACCACTCTCTGTGGGCTGTTTGTGTGTTAACATGGTGACTCCTTTGATATGATGAGGGACACGTAGGGTAGCCCTAGACCATCCCCCCCCCCCTTTTCGGTGAGTGGACCTGCCCAAGAGACCATCCCCCTTGCTCAAGGATCACAATAATGCCCTCGATGAGTGAAACGGCAGAATGGAAAGTCATTTGGATTGAAATCATTTCTGTAAATGATCGTTAACGGCTGTGAAACATTCCAACATGAAAATGTGATACAGCAGGCCATGGGATAGTGATTTAGCCCATGACCTGGTTTATCCATCCACCCTGTCCAATTCCTCATTTCTTTCACTCGGTTTTTACTCATACATCTTGAATCGTGTTTGACACCACAGAGCGTTTTATAATCTAAGTGTAGCTGATAATTTATTTTATGAACCCTTTATACTATATCAAGCCTAAAATGTGTAACAGGTCAGGACAATCCTGTTTCGCGTAGAACCAAGAAGGTTTTACCATTGGGTAGCAGTGTAAATGTGTGATAGTCCATGTTATACTAAAAAAATTCCTGTTCGTGATCAGCTCAGAGCAAATTGAATTACACCAAGGGAGGGTAGCTGTCCCTCCCCCCGTAGACATAACTCATTCCATCCAAATAGACCCTTGATTGGCAGCCGACCCTCCATTAAGAAATATTGCCCACCCCTAAAATTACCAATGAATTGTCCGAGGTGACATGGTAGCCTATCAGACTGTTCCATTCAGCACAGGGGTTTGTTGACACTGAACCCTGCCACTGTAAGGCTCTTGTGATCCACTGTGCGTGCGTGCTGCAAATAATACATTCGATTCAGAGAGAGATGTAGGGTTGACCGATTTTGTATTTAATTGTGCACTATAAATATGTGAGAGGCCTTGATCTTGATTCAATCTCGCGTCTCTGCATGGAATTGGACTGGGCTGTTTGCAAGTTATACGCAGGCTCTAGGTATGTTAATTTCAACATCTGTGAGACACTTATTGATTGGTTGGGTTTTTTTTTTTCAGAGAGATGATTTGCATAAGTAGGTTGTAATGTACCTTTTGTGTGGTTCTTTTTTTTTATATTTTTATATAAAGTTTCCCTGTATGCTGTGTTGATTTTTTCCACTCATCATTTGTGTTCAGCACGTGCTGCGTGTGGAAGGAAGAGTTTTATAGAGAGGGTAGGCAGATGGTTTGAACCTACTCACTAGGGCCTGAGGGTTAGCTGCTGTAAACACACTCATACACACCGGCCATTCTTGGCTAACAGTACCCCACTGTTTGTCTAACTCTGAAATGGGTCAAATTTTGAAGTCTTCTCTGTGAGTGGAATCATTGGCGATTTTTTGTTGTTATTTTGGGTAGAAGAAGTGCAGTTTGTGTGTGTACATCGAAGGCAGGTTTAGCCATTTTTTGTGGCGTTCCTTCAGCGGGGGTAAGTGTTCTGTATAAGCATGTTGGATGTTGTTAGTCTAGTTGTTGAGGGGTTACAATCCTGGGTTTTCTGAAGATTGGAGAGCCTGTGGGAATGCTCTCATGTACAGTGCTAGCATCTCACACTGCGCTATACATACACTGTAGTATGCAGAGGATATTAAGCCTAATTGATCCCATAGGTAATCATGAGGAGAAACTGGGACTGTAGTGTCTGGGAGCAATTGTGGGGTTCCCTATTCATGTATTAGTCCAAAGCCCCCTTGATCAATATGAAGGGTGATGAGAGATGTGTATTTCTGTGTGGTGTGAGTGAAAAAAAAATGTTGGGGATTTAGTGAGTGAGCCTCACTTTGTGCAGGGTGGTTGAGATGGTATTTGGGACGAGGCTTCGTGTGGGATTGTGTGGTTCAAAGCCAGATTGAGGTTTCTGTGGAGTTGTCATTGTGTGGCATATTCTAGTTAAGTGTGGGGTGGAAAAAGAAAGTTGAAACCCTAGCTTAAGACTGCATGGGTGACCTGTGTATTAATTGGGTTCCATATGCCCTAAGGATTAAGTTTCCCTGGTAAGTGTTTGGATGCACGTCAATCTCAGTAGAAGGCTAGATAGTGTTTCAGCCTGGGCATTTCACAAACGGGTTCTTTTCTTGTTTTTCATCACCAGGGCCCCACGGCACTGAGGCGATAGAATGTCCAAGCGGCAAAGTGCAGAAGTGCAGGAGCCCTCTCCAGGGAAGAAGGCCCGGCAGCTGTCAAGCACCGAAGACCATAGGGAGAGAAGTGACAGGCTCCCACGGGAGTGTTGTTTTACCCCACCCAAACAATACCAAAGGGACAACAGACTAACCACGACACTGGGTAATAAAGCCACACAATCATGGAGCAAAAGTGTACCGGAAGTCAGCTGTAGCCAGTCTGGCCGAGAGACCAGCCAGACTGCCCCCCTACAACACGAAGACGAACTCCCCATTAGAGCGAGACAGTACTCGCTGTATTCCTCCTCAGTAGAAATGGCAGTCCCCCGACCCCCGCCTGTTGACTCTCCAAAGAAAGGGAATACCATGGTACAAATAGACTCTAGGATTGAGGGCAAGGTACCCAGACCATGTAGTGAACGCTGTTTGGATGCAGAAAGGAATCGGCAGCCAAGATGGCCAAAGTCACACAAGCGGGTGGAAATAGGTGAGTACTGACCTCTATCTAACTCCAGCTCACATGATTGTGCAGAGCTCAACTTCTTAAAACTGCTAAGATAAGAACTTCAAGTTGTTAAGTACAAACAAATCATGTCCAACATAACAACCTAACTCACCAAAACTGTAATATAATTATTGTTAATGATTCTCAGCTCAGTGTTGCAGAGCAAATAAATGTGTCCAGCATTGAACTTTGGCCCAGCGTTTTTAGGTTTTCTGATGTTTACAGTTTCACAACACATGTCTTTGCAGCATCCGTGTGACACCAATAATGTCTTATTGACAATGCCCAGAACAAATCAACACAGTGTTCATTTACACCTTACTCCACATGTGTATTTGTCTGTTCAACATTTCCTAAATATCAGCAAAATCACAAACAAACTTACGACCAGTTTATTAAAAATCGGTAGTCAGATCAAGTTAGTAGTTTGTGTCAACACTAGGGACAGAAAACATGTGTACTCAATGTATAAACACACAAAAAGAGTAAACAGACAAAATGTCTGGCCTGATAGTAGTGATCAAACTCATTCAGTCGTAGATACAGACAAGATAGCGTACAAACGAGAATACAATGGCGTATGTTCATTTACCTGGGCTCTAAACAATCAAATGGACTGTAGATAGGGTCCACTGTGGAAAAACACTTGAGTAAGACACCACTTTATCATGTGCTGTAATACCCTGAATTTCCGCAGGATGTGTTTGTAGTCGGCCACAGTCAGAATAAACCTTTCCAAAATTTACACTTGAAACACGTCCTCGTTGTCGACACAGCGCATTGTCCACCTCCTTTGCATTTCAAGGTTATTACATGAACCATTTGGTTGTACGTCTGGGAGTTCATTTTCATTGCAATATTGAAAGAGGGCTGTTATTTGTTTCAAGTCAAGCGAAAAATTATGATTTTTTTTTTTTATTATTCAGTTTCTTCCATTGTTAGTTTCAGGGCCGTATTTATTTTACTAGACAAAGCGCAGAAGATATGGGAAAACTCGTTTGTGTGAGGAGAGTTATTTAGTACTTTGCATTTTCTCATATACTTCAAAAGTAATATTGGTATCAGATTATTTTAACAACATAAGCACAGAATTCATCCACAAAGGGGAACAAATATCGGATTATTTAGAAGCAACACCCCCAAAGTAATTTGTTATCAAATGAGAAAGTAGAGTTACAAGTTCGCTATCCAGATTTTTCTGACTTCATAGCAGATGTCTGGATAGAAATTTACACAAAAAAATAAACAGAAGAGCTTTCTTTGGTTTTCATTACATTGAATTCTTGATAATGCAGAACCATGTTTTTCAATAGAAATGCAAGTCATTGACAGGAAAGCTTAAATATAATAAAGCCCATAACCTATGTTGATCAACAAATTGTAAAGTTGACATTGCGTGGATCATTGATTCTGAATATACACTAGTTTCAATTTGTAAACTCTCTTTGACTATGATGCTATAAAATTCGATTCAGAGACTCTGGTGATGAAGTGAAACACCAACAAAGATGACTGAATTCCCATGGAAGTATCCTGACCAAAAAAGAAGGACAGTCACCACAAATCCACAACTAGAACATGGAACCTTAATCTTGGTCATACTTCCCTCCCCCCCCCCCCCCACTGGTACAGTTGGCCTATATTGTGGTTCATCCTATTGTAGTACTTGCGTCAGCTAGCAATTACCTAGCCTCATTTTGCCAAAGAAACTGTACCAGTGTGGCCTGTAGACAAGCTCCGGCACCTGAACGTTCAGTGCCGACGCAAGCTGCGTCAGATACAACTCCTGGGATACGAGCTACAAAGCTCTAAAACCCTGGTCCTAAGCCATCCTCCCTGGCGACATAACCACCTCCTTTATAATGATGAGACCACAGTAAAAGGTATCTGGCCTCAGGAGGACTGAGGGGAAGATACAGCCCAGGGAAATTGTCAAAAGTAAAAAAGAGGGCACTTTTGCCATCTAATAAGGTTAATATAAACACAAAAGAGACAGGAGTGTATCATGAGTAGAGCTGTCTGGAAGGATGGGGAATTGTGAAGTTTGTAAGACTGACAACCTTGGTTTGACTAAAAATACTTACACTCCATTGTTGGGATTATGGTAGCTTACAATAAAGAAAACAAATTCAATGTTAATTTGCTGCTATAGGGGGAATCATATTGATCCTCAGTCAGGGTTACTGTTGAATTCCTTCATGGCTTACAATATAATTACTTCGTCATCAGACATCTTGAATTACAGAGATTTTATGTTTGTGGTAATCAACAACGGAAATTCGGTTTTAGCTGTACACTATCTTGTTTCAATGTTTCTTTTATTTTGTTTTCACAAGTTATATGAATACTATCTATTACTCTCACCAATATACATCATACTAAAAACAACAAACACCACGTAGCTTTCCTGGTCCCGTTTTTCTTTCTGCTTGTTTTTTTTTTCATCCCTGTTTTTTTCTCTTCGTCCCTTCCTGCACTGGAAAGGTGAACTCTCAATAGACTTTTCTTATCCAGCCATTTGATCTACCTCAACAGAGAGCGAAAAACACCCAGGTCCTTTCTGCTTTGAATAGCAGAAAATGTCAAAAGTAGGGCCCGGATTCCTTGGCAAAACAACCCATTGAATAGAGGTGGAGCACACCTGCGTTCACGGCCAGCCGGGGCCGACCTGACCCATATGTAAGGGTTCTTTTACCTAAAGGGGAGAGCGGTGTTATGTATGCACACAAGAGGTGGGAGGCAACCACAATGGCTCATTGTCAAATCGCAACAAATAAGATGTGTAGAGGTAGAGCCGGCAGCCCAGAGGCGTTCAGGGATTTTCTGTTCCAGCGGGTTTGTCATGGGAGTCGTTATTGTGACAACCATCGCAAACAGGTCTCCATATCACACCAACAGTACCCATTTTCAAGATATAAAAAAAAAAGTTGTCATGAAAAAGGGTTCAGGGGTGACACTTCTCTACTGCCAGTGTGGTTAGTAAAGTAAACAATTAAGAAAAGTATGTGTACATTCAAAGTTGGTTTTAAAAAAGTAGAGAAGTTCCTGAGTGATGAGAAACATTCACGTTCATGGTTAGGTTGTATTAAGCGGCATCCCTTTAATCAGGCATGTGATTTCTCAGGATTTGTCCTGATTTTCTCAAACAAGTTCCTTGAGCCACCAGATTTTCTTGGAAGAAGTAAAGGAATCCCCAGTGGGAGAAAGAAACAGTCCACAGTGTGTCGAAATCTGTAGTTTTGTATTTCTGATGATGCATAGAGTCTGTATAACATCTTGGACGTTCTGGGTCTAGAATAAGGGGGAACCCACAAGCAATTTTTCAGGAATTTGCTCATTCGGTAAATCTCATCCCCCCTTTAATGCTTAGAGCTCAACGTGCACAGTGTAATGGTTTCTTCTTCATTCAGCTCTTTCATTTTTCCCAACACATTACATACAGATGGTAATCATACTCTACAAAATTTGGAGTTAAAATAATTAAATGCAGTAACAGCATATAGGGGGGTATTCTGTTGTTATGTCACACACGTGTGCACACTTCTCACACGTGTGTATGCGCTGTACGTGGTTTGAGCTACTTCCAACTCCAAAGCTGGCTTATGTTTTTGTGTTAACCCTTTAATTTACCTTGAAAACTTTGTTTCACTGCATCAAGACGATTCTTCTGAAAAGTGTTGACATTTTTAAGGAGACCGTGAATCTTCTCATTAACTGTTGGAACTGAATGGTGTAAAGTGGAGATGATTTCTTGTGGAACTACGTCACACCAACCAATAGGATAGTTTATAATGTAATGAAGATTGCTCTCTGAAAATCAAAATGCTGTTGTTGTCTAGATGTATTTGATTCAGCCTTTCGGTACGTCATGTCAAGACATTTCTGCCAATGGTTTTTCACTTAGTGCAGTAAAATCTCTGCGGGATTACCCATTCAGACGTGAGTGTATCTGAAGCATGAAGGCCACCTTCTTTAACCTTTGACCTCTGACCTTGTCCTAGTAGAGTCCTCTTGGTGTACATGTACTGTTACTTTTATATAACTGTCTGCAATGGTTGTTTGCAGAGGAAGCTTGTAACACAGTATATCCATGTTCTAGTTCTAGACACAGTATATCCATGTTCTAGTTCTAGACAGAGTATATCCATGTTCTAGTTCTAGACACAGTATATCCATGTTCTAGTTTTAGACACAGTATATCCATGTTCTAGTTCTAGACACAGTATATCCATGTTCTAGTTCTAGACACAGTGTATCCATGTTCTAGCTCTAGACCCAGTATATCCATGTTCTAGTTCTAGACACAGTATATCCATGTTCTAGTTCTAGACACAGTATATCCATGTTCTAGCTCTAGACAGAGTATATCCATGTTCTAGTTCTAGACACAGTATATCCATGTTCTAGTTCTAGACACAGTGTATCCATGTTCTAGAGTTCTAGACACAGTATATCCGTGTTCTAGTTCTAGATGAATATGTCAGTTATTAACATGATTTTTATTAATAGTTTGCGGGGAGGGGTAGATATGCTGTGTCACTCCCACCTAGGGCCATGGCCCCTTAATGAGAACTGTTTTTAAGAAGTCAGGTGTCTGTCTGACCAGGTGACCTACTTTTATAAGTTGATTGCTTGTAGAAACTTAAAGGTAGGGTTATCGCTTGGTAATGACCCGAAAAGAAATTGTTTAATTAAATCCGAAAGTCATGTTATAAAGATGGTAATGTTAGTAAGCATCCTGCAAAATTATTCTGACCGACTAGAAATCAAGAAAAGTTACGTTAAAAATTTGAATCTCCAAAGAACGCCTGCAGGAGACTTTTGGAAGTTCCTGTGGTGTCCATTTGAATGCTGCCCTCAATATAGGCAGAGATGCAGTTGGTATCCGCTGTCACCTCCATAAACAGGGAGAGATTCCACAATCTTGATAAAAATATCAGAACAGTTTTTTTGCTGTTTTCTCAATACGTAGGCACTGTATTCAACTGACACTAAGTTTACAGGAGACTTTTATTGTATCTTTTTTATAGTTTTGCCCATAAATCAGCATTATGTTGACAAAAGTCAATTTATGACCCTACCTTTAAAACTAATATTACATCATAAGGTTTTTTGAAAGAGTAAATTAATTTCCTTCCTTCCACTGATTTCCAATAAACACACCATCAGACTAAATTAGGTGATCATGTTTGAGTGACAACAATGAAAACAGTATCTGTTTTGTCTTTGATTTTGTGCACGTTTATGTACAACTTGTTTTGGTTGCAGCAATCAAAATAAGCAACAGATTTTTGGGAGGTCTTCAGATGCTTTTTCTTTTTACTTTTACATTATTTCAGACAGAAATATTTCTCCCAAGGCTTGTCACTGGTGTAACTTTGAGCTATCAGATTGAAACTAAAAGGTTCATTTTTTTCAATAATTACCAATCACTATACTTTTTCTTGAACATAATTACATGTTTTCTTTGCCATGGCAATACGAAATCTCTGAGCTATCAAAACACATTGCATCATATAAAAAGAAATAAAATGTGTCATTGGTTTGTATGGTTGCTTTTTAAAAAACTTTTTACCCCAAAAAGAAAACATTTTTCACACCCACTTTCATCATAAGACACAAAAGCAAGATTTAGACTTTTTGAAAGAAAACCCCCAAAATGATGGTTGAAAATGACCAAAACTGGATTGGGGAAGAAACCAAAATAATAATATCAAAATGACAGGAAACTGTTCATGCAACATGCATGTTATGAGTCATGTTGATGGGAATTGCTATTTTAAAGGTAAGGCTGGTTGTGTTGGCAACAATTTCCTGTAGGTATGCTGGTTTTGACTTAAAATGTTCACAAACAAAAATGTTAAAAATCCAGCTAACTAAACATGTAGTGGTGTTTTAAAAAAAAACTAATAGTGGAAGAGTTTTATTTTACTCCAATATATAAACTACAGGAAGGTAATAAATCAACAAGAAATTATTTTACTTTCATATAATAGGACAATATTTCAGATAAAACAAATCCCTAAGATAAGTTTTACTTTTGTTGATGTTTGATTCTTAACTCAAAGTTAGTTTCGATTCCTTATCAACTTCACTGAACGTCAAGTGCGAGGGCTCAAAATCACAGACAGAAAACGTATTTTTATTTGATTTGAAACGTTAAGAATAGTACTCTCTAAATGTAAATGAGTGAAAAACGATGTCTTTACACGGCTTCCGTTTCCAGGCAGGGGAAACATTTGCTTGTATTCAACGTCATCCAGTGTCGACTGGTTAAGCAGACATTCTAAAGAATGGCAGAAAATCATTCTGACTTAGTGGAGTTTTCTCAGTGGAGTTTTTTTTTTTGCCCTTAAATTGAATCAAAGTTTAGTATAGTCAGGCAGCAAGTCGTTTCTTTGTTCCTCATTCATTCATCATGTTGAATGAATTTTTTTTTTTTTTCTGTATCGAATGTGCTTATTTTTATTGATACAAATATGTCTAAATAGGAAGTATTTGAAGAAACTCTTTGATTTTACAAACAAAATGAAAATGGTGTGCCGAAGTAGCTTGTCTGAAGAAACAGTCCACAGCTGGTTTAAAATTGCCCTTGGCAACTTTTTAATTTCTACAAACTGTTGTGAGGCAATGAAGCTAAAACAAGAGCTCCTGTAACTTTTGAAGGGCAAGGTCGGCCAAGTGACTGAGCCAGTCTTGTGCTCTCTTTCTAAAATGGCAACTCATGGTACACAGACTCCAGTCTGGTCACCCTGATTCTTCAGTTGCAAATGTAATTCTGCAAACATTATTCAGTGTGTGGTAACCCGATTAACTTCAAGTGTTGGTTCTGATTCTTTGACTTATTTCCTCCGTTTATAATGCTGGTATGTTACGTCGCTCTAGTCTGGTGGCCTCTTTCCTCCATTATTGCAAATCCTGGTATGTTACGTAGCTCCAGACTGGTGACCTCTTTCCTTCATGGCAAATTATGGTTATGTTACGTAGTTGTAGTCTTGTGACCTCTCGCCTCCATTGCTAATTTTGGTATGTTATGTGTAGCTCTAGTCTGGTGACTTCTTTCCTCCATTGCAAATCCTGTCAACTCCATAAACAGAAATCATCCATGTGCAATTTTCAGGACTTCAGCACTCTTATTGTATTTTGGAATGCTATGTTCCGTTTTGAATCGAAACCTTAACTATTACCAGCCTATTTTCAGTTGACATCAATATCTTTGTTTACTTCAAATGTAAGTAAGCCAACTGTAGTCTTGGATTCAACTTTCCCCAGTCTTTAGGAAGAAGTGTTCAGTGTGCCACAGGAACTCTGTCAACCTCTTTCATTTTTTTTATTTTTTTTTTTTTTTGTAAACCAAAACTATGATATAACAGTTCTTGTCTGGTTACATCCGTTTCTTCCTCTGCCCTTTTAACGTAGGTGGCAAATCATCTGGTAGGCAAACCTAATTGTTTGTTTACCTTCTTTCTTGTATTTTCCTAACTCAATTTCTCTGACTGATTGGTGTTGAAATTGGGAAGATGGATCAACTGAATGTGGAGGTATTCCAAACTAACCTTCTGCTTTGGTGTTGGCATAGTTTTTTCTATTGGAGTATTCTTTAAAAAGGATCGATACAGCTTTGTTTTGATTTTTAAACATTCCTCTTTTCAAGAAACATGTCCCTTTTTTCCTGCTCCAAGGCCTACTTGGTAAAAGGTCTCGCTGTCTGGTTATCCAGGTACATTTAGTTGTTTGTGTTGGGGTGGAAATATAAGTTGAAAAGTTGATTTTTGCCGTAGATACAATGGAAACATTGGTAACAAAATGGTTTGATTCTTTCATTCAAAATCGGATGTTTTGGTAGTTGAATGAAGTTGCCCATCTCATATTTACATGCCTGGGCATGATTTCATAAAACAGTAAGATTCATCTCATAACATGAGATCACACTTTGCTTAGTAGTTAAGATTGATTTACACTTAAGATCAATCTTAGCTCTTTGTGAAATCGGCCTCCCATATATCATAAATGACACCTTGAAGTTCTTGTGTTTGTATGCTTTTATCTAACTTATGTTCTTATTTCTATTGCCTTCCAAAGGTCAGATTTAAACAAAATCTTTTAAAATATGAAAGTATTTGAGACAGAAATATTTCCCAAGAAGATAGCACAAAAGTTATACTATTTCCAATGAAAGTTGTCACTTGATGTTTCTGCAACTCCCTCTATCAGTGTCACGTTCGGAAGTGATGTCATTCCCGCAAATGGAGGCCCAATTTTAAACAATGAAAAATGTCCATTCACAGAGAGTGAATGTATCTGTAGTATAGGATGGAGATGCAGATTCATACATATTTATGTGTCTGATGTATCAGCACACATCAAGGCTAAGCTCCCTGCTGTACTTCATAAGCCCAGCAAATTAAATTAAGTCCTCTCCTGAAAGCAACAAGGCAAATAATAATGCTTTGAGTGAAGCAGTCCCCTGAAATTCCCTATGACATCTGATCTGTGGATGTTTTACCAATGAGTATGTAGAAGAGATTACCAAGGCATGGGTCCCTAAGGAAAATTGATTTATGGATCAGGGCTTCTTGCAGAAGTTCCTGCAGTTCCACCAGGAGAGGTACTGGGACTGTACTTTCCCTCTCTTACTTTTCTTTCTTGCTGTAAACACATTTCTTGTAATAAATGTAACATCAGCATTTTGTTGTTAGGGTTTGGACAAGTGTGGTTGTCAGTGACGAGCTGAGGCCGTTACTGGTTAGTCATTTTTGTTGGAATTTGAAGAAGAATACTTACAAGGTTGAATGTAATTGCTTCCCCCTCTTCCCCTCCCCAATCTTCATAAATGAAATAGTTTTATCTTGTAAAATGTTTTCACACAAATTTCTGGATTAAAATTAAGTTTGGTTGTATGTGCAGATTTTTTTTACAAATGAATATACACTGTTCTGATTATAGAAAATAGGTTAGTAAACTTTGTCAATAGGGCAGGAACATTTTAGGTGGAGGCCCATTTACCTGTGCATTCCCTGGTCTTGACCTTGATCCCCATCAAAATGTGTCCAAAAAGAAATTATCGATTCGATGGTGTTTCGTTCAAACCATTACCTCACAGTAAACCATATGCCAATGCATATGAAAGAGCTTACTGAAATGTTGCCTGACAAATTCAAGTAATGAAGGGGGGTGGGGAAAGCTTTGTGGAATGAATTGTTTCTTAGATGTGCTATCGAGAGAGAGAAGAGAAAAATCATTGCTCTGGATGTTATCGGAGACACTGGAGGTGACTGTTGGGGTTAAGGTCACATAACATGAGTACAAAAGTCAAAAATTTTGGTAGTGAGCCAACTTAAGAGCACATTTACAGCTTCATTTGCAATCCTTTTTTTTAAACACAGTCTGGGCATCACACTGCCTGTTTTCAGTCTTGTTCACAATAACAAGGGATATGTTTCCAATTGCAGTGCGTCTGTACAACTTGACATCTTATTTTCAATAGTGTTTTTAATCTTGTTTCCCAAGCTAAGCACCATTATCCAAAATCCATTGTTTCCTGTCAAAACTACCTGCATATTTGTCACAAAATGTAGCCTACATAATTGTAAAAATAGTATGTACTTTCAACAAAACTATTTAATGTACTTTCTGCCAGTGTTCCGTGTGGTGAAAAGTGTTTGTCGGTGATTAAATCACAGGAACATTGTAAAATAATGATTAAACTAAACCACACTGCCCGTTTTACAACTTAAAGAGGTGCAAGCAAGCTGACCTGCACTGTACAAACGCTTTTCAAAAATAAGGGTACATACAAGATATTAAAAATGTCATTCCATATCAAGTGTGAAAAATAAAGGTCATTCCATAACAACTATGAACAAAAAATGCAAGTGCTTCAAAATAGCATCAGGTTGGTCCAACTTTTAAAAAAGGGTGATGTCTGCAACCCCCTTCTTCCCCCTTGAGCCAGAGGATGACCTAAATTAGGTCACCCCAAACCTCAAAACGGGACACTTTCATGACCCTTATGGGGCCTCCATTAGCTCTGATTTCCTGCAGGAGAATTCTTGATTACTAAGTCCAACTCTAGCTGTAACACTAATTGCTTTCCTGACCAGAGACAGTAGGACTACTGTAATTTATGCATGGGTAGGGTAGGGGTTGGTACAAGTAGAACGAGCCTGGAATCTTTCACTTTAGGTACTAGCGGACTCTTCCTTTACTCAACTGTTTTGGGTTTGTACATGATGAAAACGGAAAACATTTCCAGGAAAGGTGGAAGCGTAGAGATTGCCCAAATGTCAATCAAGTCATCCAAAAGAAAAATTCCTTAAAAAAATTACCATAGAGAAAGTACAAAGTCAACTATAGATTTCATGATGTTTAAACATGTACAGTATAAACCAAACAGTTGCAGGCATTTTATTAAAAATGGAGGATGAGGAATATTATAAGTGTATTGTCAGGACCATTTGAATTGTAATATTTGCTTCGGGAATCGAGAATATCATTTTAGCCATACCTGGCCTGAGCATCATGTTTGTGCACTTAGTATAGACTAATCCAAGCAGCTCGTTCAGGGCGTTTACCCCACCTCAGCTATGGCCGCCGCACACCCGCGTCGACGCACACACGCACTGTGAATCCTCCATGCTGATTGGTACATGTAAATATGCGCTCTGACATGCTATTGTCATGTCCGCGTGCATGTGGCGGCGATGTAAAACACCATAAAAGACCGCTGCTCGGATTAGCGTATACAGCATTACATAATAGTTGCATCAGTGAGGGCCAAGAAAAACTGAAATCTTGAATATTCTTTATTCTTCAATATTGATGTTCTTGAATATTCTTGATATTCGTCAATATATATTCTTCAATATTCTTGAAACTCTTTAATGTCTTTCAAAATTTTTTTTTAAAGTTCACAATTCTGTTCTTGAAGGTGAAAATGCTGAAAATGTTCTTAATTTTTAGGGTCTTTGGTTGTTATCTGTCATAAGGTTAGCTTCTGAATACTATAAATATGATAGTGATGATATTAAAAAGTTTGTGCCTCTCCTTGTCCTATTAGCCCAAATGCTAGTTATTCCACAATTTTTGATAATAACTTCAAGTCAGAGAATTGACACGACGATAAAACATTTATTTCTAGACATGAACAATTTGATATTTTGAAAATTCCTAAATAAGTTTTGAATGTTAATAGCATGTGAGCTCTCCCTGTAATGGTCCTTTATGCTCTGAAGTTGGTCTGAGAAGGAAAATGTTTTTATCAAAAATAATTTTGTAACAAGACTTTTTGAGATACTATATGTTTTGGATGAACTTTGATAATTTTGTCCAAGATTGTCGAAAGAGAAACCAAATAAAGACATGAAAAGAACAAAAAAAAAGTTAAAATAGAAAAAGTAGAATAACCCACGTGTCAACCTGAGAACTCTGTTTTGAGTTTCATAAACTAAACCAAAAATGAAGTCAATGCTTATATCTATCCTAATAAAGATTGTTTGAGGATCAATTAGATTCTAATGTAAATGAGGTCAAATAATGATGCCAAAATGATGTCTAATGATCCCCAACAACACTACTCCCCACCCCCACCTCTTCTCCCTCAATCCAAATTCCAAATTAAATACACCTGTCTGAAGTAATTTCTGTGCCAAGAATAGCATTCAGCCAAGCTTATAGAACATCCAGGCAGACATCCCAAGGTCCTTCCGAACTTTCCAATTTGAAATTTCTGTCCAAAGACCATTTTTTAATTTGAATCCGTTGTGTAGTAATCAGAAGGTGGAAAAAAAAACATCAAAATGATACCGTCATTTTTTTTCATGATATGTGCCTTGCACCTGCTCATTACATGTGTGATTTATAGGAAATTTGTTACATTTCAAACATTACTGCTGTATACCCAACCTCAGTTAAAATGGAAAATAAACACTCTATTTTTAAAGTTAGAGGGCCATATAACTCCACAATTATTTTTAAAGGGTTGTCCAAGAGACTGTTTTTTTTTTGGGGGGGGTGAAATGATATTTTAAAAGAAGCACAGAGTGATGCAATGTGGTGAACAATTAAACAATTTTGGGTAAGAACATTTAGCACCCATTAGTAGAAAATGCATTTTTAAGGTATACAAAGTGTGGATGCGACAGCACGTTTTGACACATTTATTCTTAAAACATCAAAAAGATGTTATTATTATTTTTTTTCATAACCTTACAGATGGCAATACATTTATAGATGTATTTTAGTAGCTTATAAAAAACATATTTTGTGAAACCCACTTACTAAGAATGTTTTCCAGAATGTACTTACGTCTCGCTTTTGTTATCTTCACACAGTTTTTTTTTTTTTTCTTTTCTTTATTGAACCAAATTTTATCAATAATCACAACAGATGTGACACCTGAGAAACCTTGAAAAGTATTTATACATTCAATTGTGAAAAAAAGATACAAAAAAAGCAAACCAAAAAAAAAACCTCAATAATATTTCAGACAGTTGTTTCTGTTGTAAAGAATACTTAAGTCAAGAAAAAAAAGAAGCAGAAAAAACAAAACGGAAACAATGTGTTTAATTTCACAACAGCGTGACCCTTTAAGAAAGTGTTTACAGACCTAGTTTCCAGCCAGTATGCACATATTTAATTGGATTGAGGTGCCATCATTCATGTGACCTACATTTACAATGTAGCGTGCATTCTGGACTGTTAATGTACAGCGTGTGTACACACCAGTCTGCGTGGGAACCGGATATATACAAACCAGGCTTCTGATCAATAATTTTAATCTAGTCCTTAATCAATATTTTTTTAACAGTTAATGATGAATTTATAATCATAAGGAACCCGTTGATTGATTTCTGTGATGCACATTTATTTAGTAGAGACCTTTGCAAATATATTTATGGGAAATACTGAAAAGATTATGTCATGTTTGATATCCATTGGTTACAATTTTGTCAATTTTTTTTTTTTTTAGCTTTAATGCCTTGTTGAAGTATTTTATTTTATTAAGTGCACAGCCTACAACAACATACCTAAAATACGGAAGCCTAAGGTGACCATCCTCATTTCCGAGTCGCTGAAGTAGTTTATTATGGAAAGATGGAGTAATGAAATGGAAAGATGGAACAATTATCTTGGAAAGATGTAATGACCTTCGTAAAAAGACTTATTCCTTAGATCAATGTCTCTGTATTCCATCTTTCGATGATAAATTACCTCAGTAACTCGGAAATTTGGATGGCCTTTTAAAGCTTCTGTACTACAAGGCTTTTTCTTTTCTTTTTCTTTTTAAATGCCTTTCATAGTGAAGTTCTAATGTTATTTTTGTGAAAAGGTCTCCTTGCCGAGGTGCTCCATTGGCAATCAATCTATCAAACTGCATGTGCAGCATTTTTTTATGCGGTTAACTTCAAAGCTTAGCTGTTGAATGATCTGAATTTCAAAAGTCTTAACTGCTTTTATATTAGCAATTCAATTGTTTCATCAGTGGTCAAATTTATGCTCCATGTAAACGGGTATGCATGGAACTGTTTTTAGATCACTGGTACGTGAGCTATAACACTCAATGTTAAATGGTCATCCAGAACACCAGCCAAAAGGTCAAAGGTTGCGTGACAAGAGCCCAAGATCTGCTTGCTTCACAAACCTTAGAGTGTGATATCAGATGTACAGGTTGCAGACCAGACAGTAATACCAACACACCCAAAGCCACTTACATTTTTGTACATTTGTAGAGTAAAGAAGACATTTTTCAAGAAAATGCCAGAAAAGAAGATGACTTCAGGAGAAGGTTGCTAAATTTGTTAAAGATTCAAAGCATGCATAATGTCAGTTAACGACATCATTGTCACAATGTCTTCTCGTTGTCTTTTACAGATCAAATGTGTCAAGCAATCACATTAGGCCACAGTAAGACATGTCATTCAATAAGCAGAAAAGCAGCAGCAGCCCAAAGCTCTTCCAGAGATAGGGGAAGAATACTCAGCACTGAGAGAGAGACTAGCATGGTGAGTGTCTGACCCTTAACCCCCACTCCCCCCCCCCCTAATTGCTTCAATCCTTTTGCCTCTTTAAATCTCAAGCAATAGACCGATTGCACGACCCCGCATCACGTGACCCATTGTGGGTATTAAATGTAAACAAACACGACGTCCTCCATAGCAAAGTGCAGTACGGTACATGATAATTGTTGCATTTGTTTATTCAATTGAGGCTTTTCTTTCTCGAAATCTGTGAATGATATTCCAGAGTTTGTACCAGAGACCTTCGAGTGGCTGAATAAAGCCAGTAAGGACAGTTCCAGCAAGTCTTGGAAATTGTACAAGTAACGTATAAATGTGCACGATGATTACTAGTGCACGACGGAACGTTTAGGCCAGACGACCGTGATCACACACTTTTCAACACAAAAATTTCAAAGTTTTAAAGCTGAAATCATCCCAAAAAATGACAGAATCAGTAGGGAACAAAAGCCAGGTCTAAGTTTCATAAGTGTTGAAATAGCACATCAACAATGTTTGGCTCAATGAGGTTACGAGCCAAAATGACACATTTTTGTTTGGGAGTTGCGGAGGCCACATCCAAAGTGGAGGCTACGGCTGTAGCTGTGGTTGTTGCAAAGGGCAGCCTATGCTTCAACGCATAATGCTGTGGTGACCAAGCCATAGCCACTAATTCAGAAACAGCCTGACTGCTACTCGTAACTAGCTAAGATAATTCCTTCACTACAACATTTTCAGCGTAGCCATTTTCTTAAGCAGACACAGAGAGATGCATCAAATATCGAAAATAAGCTATTTTCTTAATTTTTAATGGAGCGCAAAGAAAAAAGGGTGTTTTTTCCATCTTCTCTGACTTACCATTGGCGCTGAGTCACTGCAGGTGTGTTCCGTTTTTCTGGAGAGCATGTACCCGTCTCCTTAATTGAAAGTTACCTGCATCCTGTGTATCCCTTCCCCCGGTTCCACCTCTCCCACCCCAAGTAGCTGAATTCCCCGTTCTGTTCCACTTTACAATATTCCGCAACAGCTGATTTTTATGAAGTGAAGTTATTTATATGTATATATATATATTAAAAAAAATTACCAAGGGTACATGTAAGTAGGGGAGGCAAACGTTCCATGTTGGGTTTGTGATATTTTACACAAAAGATTTTGAAGATGACGTGGCATGTAAAGTAAGTCAATGTAGATGCAGAAAGAGCTTCATTTAAAACAATTTAGCAGAAAATACTGTTAAACTTCACTATCAAGCAGAATTGAGTATATAGGCACCCAGTTACACTGTTTTAGAGGCAGTTCATGTTGAAATTGAGTTCAGGTCACATGGGTTGATGCAACTTTTTTGCTCTGGTCTAATGTTGGTTTTCCAAGCAAGGTCGCTGTTAGCGTTTTCATTCTTCCCATTCAGACATCAAGGCAGGATTGTTCAAACAAAAAAATGTGCAATATTCTTTTTTGTTTGATTGGAAATTGATTTTGACATTATTGATTTGTATTGTGGAGTCCTTGTAACAGTTTATACCAACAGTCAAACCTGTAAAAGAATTAGACTCAAAGGAGCCGAGGAAGTGTGTCACCTCTGTAATGGGGCAGGTGGTTGTCCGGACAGATGGGAGCCCATGGTAGATTTGTTGTTATGAGTGTTTTTGAATTAGACTGGCCATTTTGGATGTTGGTTCTAAAGGTATGTGGCGAAGTGTTGAACAATTCTATGGTGAATCGATGTCCAAACATAAACAAATCATAACAATGCAGGATGTAGATCTCGAGCAGTTATTCTGGACGACGTGGCATCCTTTTGAGATAATACTCAATTCATTAACAACATTTTCAATTGCGCAATAAATGGTTTTGTTTGAGTTCCTATTAATTAAATGACATCATTTAGATTTAATAATTATCAGATTTTTGCAATTTAAGAAACTGCACTTCTTTTCCTATCCTGAAGAAACACTTAATTTCAACTAAACTTTGGTTCAAATTTTCCTTTACATCTGTGGTTTTTGAAGAGCAAATTTCTGTGAAGTCCCATCTTCAAGAAAATACCTATTGATGATTGATGTTAAGTATGGGATTTTGTGTACATTCATATTATACACAAATCAGAATAAAACCTGTGAGTTAAGGAACAATTCCCATTTAGTACTGGTATCAAGTAACCTTGAACTTACAATTTGAAAATATTCAGTTTATTGTTATTAATAATAATTATGCTGGTGGCCTTGGAACAGGTTTCATTGAAATTTAGGCCGTATCCAAATTGGCAGCGATGGATATGACTACGGCTGTTGCTAAGTACTTCCTGTACTTCAACACATGATGACGCAGTGAGATAGCCAGAGCCATAGCCACCATTTCAAACACACCCTTTACCTGGTGATCAAAAGAATAAGAACATTGCTGAATTGGTAAAGAGTATAGTGTATGTAACTTCACTTACAAAAGTACCTGAGACGTACCTTTTTTCGTAGAAGTATGAATGGTTGTCAGGTGAGATTAATGATTAAATGAAGTATAACAGTTGCTGAGTTAATTGAAAGACATGAAATTTGTCTCAAACTCATCAACGTTTCATCAAGTGCAAAGTGTTTGTGTGGCTTTTGGTGGACATTTCGGGGATGGGACGTAAAAGCCGCAGGTCCCGTGTGCTTTGTAACGCACGTAAAAGAGCCCAGTGCACTTATCGCGAAGGGAAGGGGTTCACCCCGGTGTTCCTGGATTGATCGGCTGCAGATTGTGCCTCAGCACCTTGTAAACCATTAAATGGTGTTATATAAAAACAGGTTTCATACTTCAAAATGTAACTCCGCATACCTTGCAGGAAAAAATATTGAGCACTTTGAGACGCCCATCGGGTGTGATAAAGCACTCTGTAAGAACTGTATATTATGATGCATTTTGAATGGAGATGCTGAATACAAAAACAAAATCATTAGTGTCAGGGGCTTTGCTGAATGGCTGAAAAAAGACACTCATGATCTTGAGTGTAATTACAACTTGTCTCCAGCCCCCATATCGGTTTCAAACAAAGTACGACACAGTTCGATTGGAACAAAATTTGTAATATGCAGAATGTTTATACGCAGAAAGCAATGTAATGATTCCTTTGGGAGCTGATCCTAGTCAAAGCCAGTTCTTCCCACGAGTGGATTTTCCCCCATGCATATATATTGTGCTAGGAAGTCCATTATTCAAGGATCATAAAGCCCTTATTCTTAGAGAAATAGAAATACCTTCACGTAAAAAAGTACGTTCACAGTCTGATTCTATAGCAGTTTAACTAATGAAATCAATTCCCACGTGGTGCTCTTAACTTTCCACTCTGCTTTTGTGCGACACTTTCTCATAAGAGAATAAGACTAAGAGGCACAATAAGAAATACAGTTGCTCTCATGCAGTAGTTGCCCACAATCTGACTGACCCATATAGTCAGGTTTAATGTTGTTTTCAAAAGGGGGAGAGACGAAGAAAGCCTAACTCGAGCTCCAACTTAAGAGTGCTCTGTTGTTCAGGCTATTTTCTTTGTCAAGGTAAAAATAATAGAATACAGTCTCCACTCATGTGGTTATAACATGCTAACATGCATTGAATAACGTTCCATTATGCTAGAAGTAGGTCAGGTCTGTACCGTCAATGGAATGATCTTTCAATTGACAACTTGCTTTATTACTCTGAGCATTAAAGCTTGTTGTACATTCGGAGATCATTCAATCAGATTTGATGGCAGCTCTTCGTGTTTTGTTTCGCTGGGAAACCATCAAATCGGTTTAGCTCAGCATTTGGGGCCCAAAGTCACAAACTCGTATATATGAACGCTTGGACAAAAAAGTCTCTGCCTACATGAAATGTAGGTTAAATAGGTGCGCCAAGGTCAAATTCAGTTTTGTGATGCACTCATTTTCCAAAATATAGAGTACTTATTATGAAAGTTGGGAGTGGGGGTGAATTACAAGTCTCTAACCTCACAATAAAAGAGTGTAAAATGTCTTTTTTTTATGGCAGGATACTAATTTCTCTGAAGCATACTATTTTTGTTATGCCATGTACATGAAAATTGTCACCCAAAAGATTTATGCAAAAAAAACCTGTAAGTTCTTAAGTGTTTTGTTGATGATTTTAATTTTTTGAAATTTTCACAAATAAGTTGTGAGGTGTTTTTTCCTGACAGCCAGATGATAGAAATTAATGTACTCTGGCAAAAAATAAAAGAGGTATTACACCTTTAAATTTGCTAAAGTATGAAAAAGGGAAACATTGAAGGTATGTTATGCAATAATTTTGTAATAATGTTAATTTTGTAATGTCCATATCTGTTGATAGTTTTTTTGTTTTTTTTTTGTTTTGTTTTTTTGTGGGGGGGGGGGGGGGGGGTTACATATAGCTATATTACTTCACAGTGGGATGACAAATAATTGCAGTAATCATTTCTGTAGTTACACCAGTATCTAATATTGTCTGGCCAGTCACTAGGGATGATGCTCACTTTATATACGTATAGACTCGGCACGTGCCCGCACCTCTGCTCTCTGTTCTTTCCATTCGCACACAGAGAGAAAAATTGGAACAGGAATCTTTACGCTGTCATTGCCAGTCGACTTGGCCGGAGCTCAACAGCCACGGTTTACTGTCACAGACAGAATCCCCTCCGATACATCATACACTTTGTATGACCTGATTGAGCGACGCTACTTCAACAAAAGCGGAGAACCAAGCTGCAGGGTCTTTTTTCTTTATTTCGCCGGATATCAGAGGCTTAGGATAATTGTTGCTGATGGTAGGCAGTGGATGAGGTTAGAAGAGAGGGAAGAGGTTTACTGGATAGGTCTCTGATAACGGAGGTGATACCATTGCCTTAAATCAGCTGGAAATTTGCTCTTGTAATTTACTGACAATAAATGAAACGTAAGAGGTGCACTTATGAGTTGATTTACAATGTTTTTTGTTTGTTTTGTTGTTTATTTTTGGCCAAGAAATCTGGCTTGCTAGTTTTACTTCACGGTGTGGTGATGAAGTTGGAAGTCTTTTGTGTTAAAGCTCATTAATATTGCTGCTCACAAGGAAATCGTTCACAAATAAATGTTTTTGGTTGTGTTGCCATAAATTTTAATTGTCTTGTGTGAGAGGCAAGGAGAAAAATATAGTATTCCAATAAAGATTTCAGAATGTCTGAAATGTTTTTCAGGACCAACTCTATACCCAGCAAGGTACTAAATTTGTAATAAATTTTGTACCAAAGCTGCGCTATTTCTTGGATGGACCCATGTTGAACCTTGAGTGTGTAGTGCATGCAGTTGACTGCATTGTTTATACCCTGCTGGTCTTTGCATTCTGTCTCTCAACATCAAGTCTTTATGAATTGAATCATAGTCTCCAGATTTAGTAATCAAAGTAGCTGACAAGTTGGTGGTAGTGACAGACAAGATACAGAGCAGTGTGTACGTTAAGACAGGCCTGGCTAGCTCTTGGTATCTGTGGGCAGGGAAAATATGCATAAATCTTGGTGTCTCAAGACAAGGAAAGCATGCACTAAATATTGGTATAATATGTGAGGATAGGTAAACTAAGTACTAAGTTCTGATATCTGATGCAGACGTGGGAAAACGTGTCCTAAATCTTGGGATCCAATGACAAGTAAAACGTACTATAAATCTTGGTTCCCAAGAACGGGTAAAACACATACTAAATGTTGGTATCTGAGGAAAGGCTTGCTCAACGCAGACACTAGCTCCTAGTACTTGAGAACAGGGAAAACATCTTCAAATAGATTATTCTTGGTCCGCTGGTTTCAGAGAACAGGATGACCGTCACTAGTTAACATGAAGGCCTACGTGCATGTATCTCAGTATACATTCCACAAAAATGTACATGCACCCATAAAACGAGACCATGTACACAAGTCTGAGGTATGCACTACATCAGTGTCTTCACACTGAAATCCATGCTTTGCCCTGAATACCCTTTCAGCTGACAGAATTCTGCTGGTGAATTCACTCAGGGTCGGAAGCAAGAAGACCTGGAAGCCCAAGGGAGGCAAAAGTATGTTTAAGGTTTTTTTGTTTTTTTTTCCAAGCAAAAATAATTGAGTTTGTTTGTCGGAGATTTTAATCAATTTTTTTTATTAAACATCCCTTAAAATTTGATGACAGAGGTGGTACTCAATAGGCTGCTTAAACAAAAAGGCAAATAAGACTTATATCTGGTTTTGCATGATTTTGATGGATTCAGAACTACGTAGTTGAAGTAGCCAAAGATTGATATGGGGAGACATACCGACCTTAACCCCTGTTGATAAACCACGCCCACATTACAGAATTTTGCTCCACTGATTATCAGAAGCCATAGGAAATGCGTTGATCTAGTTTTTCTTAAAATTAAGATTTAACCAAGGAACTGTAAAGCTCTGGACTTGTCTTTCATGTCCCCAAAGACTCTGGGCGTCATTAAAAATGTGCCAAGAAATGTTAAGGTGAACTTAGGTTATCTTACACATAAACACTTCATGCCGGCTTGGGAGATAGCAGTAGTGAAAAAGCCTTATTACGAGATTGGTGCTCATGTGTATGATGTTTTTATTGACTTACCAATAGGACAGACTCCAAAGGCTGAAATCATCATATTGTGTGGGATTTCAGTGGATAATGTATGGTACTGAGCAACAATTTCTTTGGGTTTTATAGTAAATTCCTTTCATTTAACACCAAGCTGCCGGGCCAATCCTCCTTAATTTTGTTTCTTTTTTGTTGGATTTGGCACTTCACCACTGTATGACTCGCTGTTGGCATAGGGCCAGACATGAGTCCGAGAATAACATGATGTGAAACCATTGTACCTTCATGTTTCATGATTATTTTAACAAAACTACGCAGTCACATTCAGAATTGTTGATGAACAAGAGCATTTATCCAATTCTTTCGACATGTAAACTTGGTGCAGTCATTTAATGGTGCAAAAGGTTGCAGTATGAGAGACTGCATTTCCATACCTTTTTTTTCGAAAACTCATATTTTTGTTACGGCATAAAACTTTGTGCGCAGCACTCCCTTATGGATTTACATAACCAATCATGCATCGTACAACTTTCTTAGATTTACGTTTATTACACTGGCATGATAACACTATCATCAACGACACATGAAGTATGGAGCAAGTTCGAGTAGTGACTTTTAGACAATTTGTGATTTAAAACCATGCGTACGTGTTCTGTTCTTCTCTCCAAGTCTAGTCGATCAACTAGTCAATATAATTATTATGTAGTTAGTCAATGTATTTTTGTTTTTTTAGCAGAAGGTAGAATTTAGCAAATGTTAGCACATCATTTTCAAATTCATTTTCTTTTTTTCTCTACTTTGTTGTAGTAATTAACTAAACTTCTCACTGCTTAAAAAAATTGTTGTCATGTTGAACAAAATCCCACTGTTATCATTAAACTACTCTTTAATTGTGAAGTAACGCATTGACTAAAGGAACCGTGTTCTGGGACTAGGTTGATTGAGTCAGACTGGCTAGGCAAACCATGCAGCGATCGGCTGACATCAAAATCGTCTAGTCGACTCTAGTCAACCAACTTGTTCATGTTTGATACAAAATGTCAGCCGCCTGCAGTGGGTGAACGTGCAGGGTTTTTGCTTTGTTAGGGCTGGCATGTTTTATTTAACCAAAACTGACCTCACTGAACAGTTCAAAAGCAATTCTAGAAACATTTATAATAAGGCTTTATGTAATTTGTAAGGCAAGTTGAAATTCTTTCAAGAAAATACTTCCAATACCCTCCTATTTCGGCTGTCAACATGGCTGATTAATTTCTGATCTATGCACCACAGCATTGCAGTCTTCTCTAGTTAAACTCAAGAAAATAGGAACTCAAGAAAATGAAAAAAGGCCTCTTGAATTAAGATGTTCGTTTGTTGTATGATGGATGGGTAGAAGTACTTTTCCCCAACATATGACACCAGTGAAATCAGTAGAGACACCAAGCTAATAAAGACAGAGCCGACACAGGTATTAAAAAAGGGCCTCCGTGGTCTCCCAACCACCTAAATACGTGAGAACCTCACCTTGGAATATAACGCGCTCTCAGCCTTCAAAATGTGAGGTTTAACCAAGCATGACACGGCCCATGCTTGGCCTGATTTGCCACCATTGATCATGATATAAAGTAACAATTATCAACTCCAGTAGGAGTTTTGTCCACCTTGAATGTCCCTACTCGTCCATCCCTGCCTCAAATTTTCTATTCTCTGACAGAATCGGGTCGGAATTTGTGTATATGATCCAGATTCACATGGTTAATGGATTGTAGCAATTAAGGAACATCGGAGAATAGGGGAAAACGACAATCAATTATTAATATACAATTACATCAAAGGGGGCCATGGATTACATCGTCATGCTTGACCTACAAATTGTCCAATGTAGCTGGAGGTGAAGGGAGTGCGCTCTAATTAATACCAGTAGACAGCTACGGGGCTGGAACGCTGTTAAACAGGGAGCCAGTGAAGCAGCAGTTGCCTTGAACTCTCTACACATGCCCGTGCATGTAAGCTATTCTGTTCTCCATTTGGTAGATTATCCCATCATGACCAGGATCCATAATTAGAAGCCGTGACACAAGTCCAGCTGTGCCATCTAAGCCCCAAGAGTAACCACATTTTATTACCTGTATGTATGACATTGTATACATGACCCATTTCTCCCATAATTTTTTTGAGAATGGCCGTGACTTTTTGCCCAAAGTACAGTCTGTGATTAGGGAGTGTAAGTCCCGACACAAAAGCTGCAAAGTGCGTCTTTTGTCTGGCTTCATTCTTTCTGTATTAAGGAAATAGCACAGCTCTCTCCCCCCCCCCCCCTTCCTCGTTGTTTTCTTTTACGCTGTGGCTGGGAGCCTTTCTCAGCAAGCTCGTGGTGCTGGGTATCCATAAGCAATGTTCGTCACACACACTCGTAGCCTTAGGTGGATCTTGACGGCTAAATAGATCATGTTGTGCTATTCAGTCATACAGCTCAGCTAGTATCTGACCTGGTTTCTAGTCACGCAATGTACAAGGCTCAAATCTATGTCATTTACGCCACTGTGCGTAGCCTGGTGCGACTGCAATAACATACTTAACGGATTGTTGCCTAAACGATTAACCTATATCGCGGGAAATATAGAGGCCCACTAAATTAATCAGAATTTTAATTTGATATCATTCTTACCATCACATTGGATGGGAAATTATTGAAAATATGAACATTCAACTCAAATTACACTGATATTTGATTAGTGTTAATATAAAAGCAGTTTACATTTTTGACTGTTGACATTGGATAGTCAGTGCCGTGCAGTGAACAGGTGTGATAGCTACCAATTTAATTAACCAATTTTTATTTGCGGCTGTTTGTTCTGCTGCCCCTACCTCAACTCTTTAAAACATGCATACATGTACATACTTTTCTTGGAACAAACCCAGGTCAAACAATGGCCTACTTTCAATTTCATTTTTTTTCCCCCTCCTTCAAGATGATATAGAATTACCCAACTTGTGTAATGAAAGGTTCCTGATATGTAGAGTAATATCATTAAAGAGGAAATACGGCACGACCCATTTCTAGCTGCAGGGGACAGCTGTATTAAGCCACCCTAGGGTCATTGTTACCCTTCATGAAATTGACCCCTCTCGTCATTCCTTAGTAGTTTCTTCCCCTCAGAGGAGGCTGACCTGTACCCATTCATCGCTGTCAATTGTCAATAACCCACAAATTCATTATGACATGGAAAAGTTTGCCATGAATAAAATTACAGGAATGCATGACCCGATTTCAGCTCTCTTTTTTTTTTTAATTAACTGTATAAAATCCGAGGCTAATCCCTTTAATCTAAAAAAAAAATAATAATAATAAAAAAAAAAAATAGGGTCAATAACTGTATTGGGGCTTGTACTGTTTGTATTCCCTTTTTTTTCACCAACAAATTAGGTTAGCAGATAATGTCTATTTTAGGCTCTTTTTTTTACAGATCCTGTGGGAAATTTTACAAGGAGCACACCTCCTAGTTGAAAGACTAGTTGGACAATGACAACTTGGGTGTACGTGGGACATGGAAGCGCGTGATCAGTTTGTAGAAAAGGGATTGCTCTCAAGTGTTACCCAAAATGCTGTCTATTTCCAAAGTGTGTTTCTTGCTATTATTGTTGTTTGGGGTTTGATTTTTTATTTTTTTCCCCCCTTCTTCTGGGAGAAGTATCCCATGGGGTTGCAAAAAAAGATGACGTGGATTCATGGCGTTGATCTATCAGCTGTTGGGAGATTTTCTTTTTCGTTTATTCATTACTCTATACCTATGTATAAGGTTCCCAGCAGAGGGTTCTTCAGTTGCCTGCTGGGTAATAATTGTCCGGTACATTTGCCACAGCAAGGTTCCCCTCTCTGGAATACAATGTGTGCTTTTGGTCCGTGTTCACCCTGAGTATTATTGGTCAAGTCGGTGAGGTGGCACGGTGCTACGTTCGTCTGACTGATGTGGCAGAACAGGGTCACTGTGTCACGGGGACTTGGCGCCACCCTGTGTTGATCTCTCTGGAAATTGGTAGCAAACTGGGTCGTGCATCACTTCCCAAAACCCGGTCTGACAATTTATTGTCTAATTCAGGTAAAATTGGGGTCAACTGTGAGGACACATGGAGGATATTGTACATTTTGGGTTAATGACAACCATGTTTAGGTGGAGAGGAGGATTGATCAGCAACTGTGCCTGCCCTCAATCTGCCACATACACTCTCTCGGAGGCTTTACCAGCCAAGCTTAAACTGGTCTCATGCTTGTATTTGTTTTTGTTGTTTTCCTTTCCTTCCCCTTTCACACAGTTGAATGTAGACGCCTTAGTCGTGGTCACGAAACTAGCCCCAAGGCATTCAGACTCCATTCTTATTTTGTAAGACTTTAAGTACTCCGCTCAATGTATGAACATGTCCCACAACTGCGACTTCAACAATTTCTCTCTCAGGAGTCTTGATTTTTTTTAATTTAGGTCAGATTTGAGATTGCAGAACGGACCGGGTTCAGAGAATCTCTAATCTTTTTGTGTGTGTATGGTTTTGGTACTGCCATGGTGATTGCTATGTAGAGTCTGATTGGCATTGAGTGATAGCGTAGCTGGAACCTTGCCAGCCAATGGCTATCAATTAGTCTCCATGCCTTCTTGGCCTTATTCACATCTCCCTCTCTTCCTCCTCCCCCTTCCTCCGCTCTTCCTCCTCCATGGCATCCAGTAGGCCGAGCGGAAGATGACGACATGAATCCTGATTCCAGCTCGCTCGTCGTTCCATCATGCGCATCCAAATGTGGCCATTATGCATGAGCGTCAATGCACTCTTGCATCCAGCGGCCAGCCATCGCGTCTCCACCACTGATAGCAGAGCCTCCAAAACTGTGGCAAATTACACCAGTAGGTTGTATTAGCTTTCAGTGAAAATGGAGGAGACTGGACAACTGGCGTGAAGCCTAGTCTTGTGCTGATATTTTAGGAGAGATGTTTGTTTCTGTTCAGTGCTGACCATCAGCGTCTTATCTAGTTAGTTTGTTACGGTTGAGTAACTCTAGTAAAGCAGGATGTTTTTATTCATGTATTATTGATATTCCAACTAGCCATTGAAAGTGTATCAAATATTCTTGGCGTCAAACAGTTCAGAGCTTTTTTTTCTGTGAGGCGTAATTTATATTCGAAACTCAAATGCTGTTGAAATATGAATTGATTGCATTGTTAAAATGAATTAGATACAAATAAACTCACTTTCTCATTTGAAAAATGCCAGCAAATCAAATTTTTATGGAATCTAGATATTCCTTAAATGAAACTTTATTCTATCAAATCAAGAATAGTACAAAATACACTATTTAACTAGTGATTTATATAAAAATATAAAAATACAAAACCACCTCCCTCCCCAATATACAGTAGAAAGAAAAATCGCAATCCAAAAAAAAAAAAGTTGCGGATAAAATGCAAAAAGGGAAAACACAAGGAAACAGAAGACTATTGGACAAACAGAAAGCCAGGGAACAACAGAACAAACAGCCGCCTAGGAGAAAGACAAAAGTGAAATAAAACACTATCACCAAAGGGGTGTGTCACTCTGACCTGAAACAACAACAACAACAACAACGACGACCACAACAAAAATACGCAGACACACAGAGAAAGAATGATGCACATAAAACAAGCAGACACAAATTGGCCTATTCAATTTAAGTTTTAAAGGTTACTTAAAAGTTCAGTCAAGAAAATTAGACAAAAATGAAAATTTGTTTGGAATAAAATAAAAATATCCAGAAATCTATGCAAACATCTATTCTCAACTGAAAACACGTGTATTTTCTAAGACACTTTATCAAATGTTCTGTTTACACAATTTGTATATCGCTATTGTTTTTTCGTATTTATTTATGGATATGTGTGTGTTTATTTTCTTATTTACTTTTTGTTTGGGGGCGGGAAAATCTTTCCAGTGCATTTCAATGCAGGGGAGAGACGAGAGTTCATTGTGTGTACAGGTTGCTGTAGTGACCCACATTAAACCCTTACATCACATCTATAAATCAATTAACGACATCAGGCAAAATGCTGGCAAAGATAAGAGCTCATCTTCTGGTAGAAGGGAAACCGATTGCGTGTGATTCCACTCTTGTCTGTATGTTTACCCAGCCTTTACAGATATCCCACATTTCCTTCTGAGCGCCTGAGTGGTCGGCTCCGCTTCCGGGTTTTGCAAACGAGGTATTTAGACTAAGTCATGGACCTGATCTACATTACCAATAGCTATATTTTAAACTAATTTTATTTCCTTGAGCATGAATTGGGCCAAGGGTCATGTCCGGAGGTGGGGGGGGGGGGGTTTCTGTTGGACATTTTATAGAGCAATGATTGTTTTACCAAGTGGGTCGATCAAAGTGCAGTTTCCTTGATTATATTGATGTTTGATTGTTCTCGGCTATTTCTGCTGTTTGCATCAACTTTTTTTTTTTTTTTTTAATAATGGTCATGAGACTTAATGAGATTCATAATAAATTCATTATAAATGGAGTTCAGAAACAAAATGAACATAGTGTTTGTATATTGTAAACTAAAATGGTACTGCATAGTCAGTTTGTGCTGGTAACGTGGCATGTCACTAACAAGTTGATGCTTGCTTTGTTGAAAAAAGGTGTGCCATTAATTAGATATTGATTGGACAATATGTGGGTCAGCCAATATCAGTTCTACCTTTTCTACTCACGACATTTTCTGTTTCTTTTTTGATAAAATTATTGAATAATTTAAATTCAGTTAACAATTTATCAGGTGAGGTGGTTATTTTGCCTACTTCAAATTGTATTCCAGTCCAGCTACAAATATTCTCCAATTTGCAAGCCCCAGCTACAGTGTATGGTTATGTTTGTATTCTTGTCCGTAATGATTTATTCAATCTTGGTTTTTCTGGCCGGACTGTTCCATGTCATCTCTGGCGCACATTTCTGTATGGATTTTAACTACCCTCAGCCTAAGATCAAACACTCCACCGCCAAGCCCCGGCAAAAGAGAGACATAAGGAGCAGTCAAAAAGATCGAACAAATAAGGTTTAAATTCAACCCGCTTCCTCGGCAGTCCATTGAGGGAACGATTTGAAAGTAGACTACCTTGTTGTGCCGATTTCACTGAAGAACTTCCCCTGTCCTTTCATCTTGCTGAATGCAAGTACATGTACAATTCATTAACCCAAATATTTCTAATTCATAAGTGACTGTATTCAGCCAGAGCAGTTTACTCTCTGCCTATACTCTGTTCTGCTCCATTGTTGTGTTATACAGTTGCAATACTGTATTCAGACCTACTTGGTTTGTGTGTCCTGCTATTTCTCACGAACTCTTTTGTCAGTTCCCGTGGATGTTTTGCTGTGCATTTTCTTTTGTTAAGTTATTTGTGATTGTTTTCAAATTTGATGATTATCGAAGCACATTTATGATGAATTGTGCAGTAAACTGGTGACTCATCTGCAACTTATACTGACATAACATAGAGATTTTTTTGTGATAGAGTAGTAGTAAGAAACGGCTTCATCTGAAACGGAGGTGTAATTTTTTTTACAATCAACATTTAAATGGATGAGCAAACTTTTTACAAACAGTTAGTAATTTTTATGAAGTCTGAAAAATCATGTTTATAATATCGTTTGTTGGGCTCAAAAGAAATATTTTTTGAGAAATTTGACTTGAATTTACTCTGGTTACTTGTCTCATTTATTAACTTCCTCCTTGGCTTGACCGTTGATTGACATCTTGGCTTGACCACAGCAGGTTCTTTGTCTTATCAAATTTTGTTTGGATTTTTATTTTTTTTTTTATTTTTTTTTATTTATTTAATTTGGCTAAGAAGGCCAGTGGTGAAGTTTGACTTTTTCTGGGTTCCCTGATGCAATTATGTCAGCATTTTCTTGGCTTGACCATACTGAAGATCTTTGTCCTACACCTTAATCCATGTGACCCCCACGCCACCACTGGATTGGTCATATGATCCCAGAGATTACCCGCGCTCTGCCCTGCCCCGCTAGCTGGGTATTAGTGTCTATCAACGAAGCGCAATTGGCCAACCATCTATTACCAAAGAAAACTGTCTCATGTTGTGCTGTTCCACTAGTCAAACTCCCTGGATTGGTTTCACAGGCCCCCTGTAAATTGTCAGCTGAATGATGTGATAGGATTTGTGATCATTTTGGTTACCAGTGAGGTTACAGACAGGTATGCTCAGTTTTCCTACAGACCCCGCTCAGTTTCCTTGAACCGTGAGTTACATCAAAACTCAAATGATAAAAATCCCATTTGTGACCCTGTACTTTTTAACTCTAGAAATGACACTGTCGATTCGATCTTGAAAACACAGCTAGTCTGATTCTTCCTCCCAGCTATTTTTCAGGAGAAAAAATCCACGGCACAAGTTTGTATTCATATTTAATTACTACAAAAATTGTGGCGAAATATAAATATTGGGATCAGCTGGTTGGACCATATGGTTATCACAACCATATGTTGTGATGCGTGGTTCTTCAGACACGATGGAGCCATTTCTACATCCTAATATTTTATGATAGTTCTACAGCTGGACATGGCCTGGCACTACCACTGATACATTGAATTTTGCACACTCTTTGCTTACATTTACAACTGGCTATTAACTGTACATGTACATAACCTACAGATTACATAGTGAGTTTTTTTTTAAGGATTGGAGTACAAGTTTGCTTTCTGCCTTTTTTTTTTTTTCAATTTTACTTGATTTTCACAACAAGTGTGTGTTGTTCACTGCATTGCTAAATAGATAACAAGGTTTTTTTGCGTTTGGCAAACAGTACACTTAGGTTCAAATTCTACGGTCAACTAATTGATCTATCCTGGTAACCCCAGGCAGCAATTAAATAGATAACTAGTTCATATGCTCTCATTTGTACTGGCATGAATATGAATTCCCCCCTCCCCCCACCCCGTGGACAGAATCGGTGAAGGAAACGGTTCCAAACAAGTACGATAAACCATCGGGAAAAAATCCTCTGCAAGAGACAGCCACACTTTCACAAAGTCAGATTAACAGGATTTCATGAGTTTTCTTAACCCACTTCCACAGTACCGTCCAAAACAGTGTTTCTGTTACATCTGATGATTTTCGTTTATCTGGCCTATTTTTGTCCCTCTCATTATAATTCCATAAAGTGGCGCCCGATGTATTAAGTACCTTACGTTAACGTTCCCCCCTCCGCCAATTAGAGGCCTAATATACATTCACGCCTTGGGGCGGACATGACGGTTTCCATGTTACATGCATTAGTCTAGATTTGTCAGACGTTGTCTTGATTGAGCTGAGACATTTGAGGATTAATGAATGGACGATTTCGGTCTGGTCTTAATGGCCAAGAATGGGGTAAATGAGTTTAGTGATTTATCGCCGCCCGAAAAAAACATCAGGGTTAAATTTGTCATGCAATTTTCCAGTCTGTTTCCTGTCAATGAGAAAGTAGGAATTGGTGTAAAAGTTCAGAGGGAGCGACTTTTCTTAGCCCCACCATCAGAAGCGGCAAGTTTTTGGGACTAATTAGGATTGCTCACTCTTGTGTAACCGTGTCAGTTTTGCTATCCACAGCCATTAAACATTTCTGATTACTGTCTGCTTTGTAAGGAATAGTACAACGTCATTATTGTACGCTACATGTCACCTCAATCATCCACGCTGGCGTCATATTCGATTGTCATTAGAATCAGTAAGAGACTACTTATTTACTCATCAATAATTAATTCCCTGGTCTAGTTATTCCCTACAATCACTTGATAAAGAGCTGTGCCCTATTTTATTTTATTTTTACTTTTTTTAAGCACTGCATTGTTTCTTTGTTTGGTTTGAAATACTTTGTTGTTGAAGAAAGGTGCAGCGAAGCGAACCAACACTTGGAGATGAACGTAGAAGTTAAGTTTAAGAAGCACCTGAAGGTTACAGTGTTGCAGTCTTTTTCTTGAATGTCATTTCCTAGACAGTGGGTTGGGGGGGGGGGGCTGGGGGGAAGGAAGCCAAAGTCTGTGGTTACGAAACAACTCTTTTAGGGGACTATTTTGAGTACATTCTACAGCACATCAAAGTAAAGAAGCACTCCCTTATAACTCATGACCCTTGGCTTTTGTCTTTTGTGTATGTAAAATCGCTGTTTCAGATCAGGCAAAAAGATAAAAAGTACCATTGAGTCCATTGGTTGTAAAATTATTGTATTGAAAACTTGAGTCAGTATACTTAGTGTTAGACATCTGATTTCATTCATGTTTCTTTTAATACCTTGTCCTTCATCCCAAATAAAGGAGACATGTCCAAATGCTTTTTTTGAAGAAGAAGAAGTCTACAAGGTTTGTTCAGATTTGTTTGATGCGTTTAAACGTTCCTTGCAGAACAATTAAGACAAATTGAACACCAAGATAAGTGCAACATTAAAAAAGACAACTTACATTTTACACGTCTTTACAGATTCAAGCTTTTGATTCTTGTCTTGGTGTCTTCAGAGCCAGTTTCAATTAATCTTGACAGACCCAACACTGGACGACATGTTCAATGAATTAGATTAAAAAAAAAATAAAAGAAATTATTAGTCTTTTTTTTCCCTTCATCATCTTGTCATATAATAATTGTAAGACATTTGTTGTTTTACCCTGTCTGTCTCACCGGAAGACGTGTGGGGGGTATCTGTGGGATGTCTGTTTGACATGAAATATGTGCCTCATTGTATAATGCATTCGAGACACATCACATTGGCAGCGTCATTAAATAGAGCCATGAATGGCCCCTACGTGATTTTACCCCATAAAGTCCCAGACCTGCTTGTTAACGATCAACATCATTATCATCAGACAAAACAAGCTGCAAGGTGTTACTCATCGCTCGCATTAAGCCCGCTTCTTATCCATTTTGTCTTGACAAGTTCCCCCTCTACCCTCTTTTATTTTCTTCCCCGAAACCTGAAAATAGAACATGCAGCATAAATAAATAGTGTGTATTTTCCAAGTAGGGTTATTGTATTCAGCTCTGAGAAAGGGGGGGGGTGGGGAGACGGGGAGAGAGAGAGAGAGCATGTCTCCTGTAACGTTAATGTTTTCAAAGATCTCGGCATTCTCATTCACATAGCGTCCTCCCTCGCTAGCCAGCACGCTAGTTTCTGGCCCAATAATTTTAATGCCATAGTGGAAACGGGAGTTAAAGCCGCTCATAAATCATACTGCCTATATATTACATTAGTATCTCCCTCATTGGGTCTTAATAGCATTCTCACATAGTGATCGTATTAGCTGCACTTTGATTTGGTCACGGCCAATGCAGAGATTTTTTTTTAATCGCTACAAAGGCTGCAGGTATTGGGGGGGGGGGCTTTGTTGTGACCTACATTTGCAGCGCCAGTGATTGTAAGTCACTGCTTTAATGAAATCTCATGTGGATTGTTCACTAAGAGAAATCACTCATTTGGATTCTATGATCATTCAACCTCAATGGTACACTTATGTAGAAGACAGAAAGCTTAACCTTGTTGCAACCAATTTTTTTTTTATTATTATCTTTTTTTTATATAAATAATATGCATCTCGAAAGACCTTTATTATGGTGGAGATATCTTCTTTTCTTCCACGCACGTTACCAAAACGAGGTTTGAAGTGGAATTAGTCGGGTCCCATTTTATTGAATGATCATCATCGTTGAGTATGCGGAGGGGGGAAATAATTAAAGTATGCATTTCTTTGGGTGAACACTATTTTAACATTTCTAATCAGAGAAAACTTGTTGAAGTATCTTCTCTGCAGCTTGATCCCGAGTCAGCATGCACGTAGATTTCAAAATGGAAAGTGGAACAACGACCCAGAATTTCTGTCGTGTTGAGACAATGTTTTCTTTCTCCTTGAGGACTTTAAGAAATGAGGTTGAAATCTAAGGTTCATTTTGTTTAAGTACTGGACACATTTTGAAAGTAAGCATAGGTTATGATTTCAGGTGGTTGGGAAATCTGGTCTTTTGACAGTAACCTTTTTGATGAATTAATTTTAGAGGCAGTAAATATGAAGCACTCCATAACAGTTTGTAAATCCAGTTCATGATACTGAATTAAGAATCATTACTTTACTGAGATCTGTCATTTGACTAAAAAACAAGTCATGCATTCCCCCCCCCATCACTTTTTTTTCTCTTCTTCTTTTTGCCGGATCACTTAGCGTCAGAAATAGAGCTAATGCCTTAGTGAACTCTTGTTACTTGACGACATCACCCACACCCCGTAGACTGAGACAGAGCCAACATCAGCCTCTCCCTCGCTTCTATTTTTTCACATTTGCCTCTCGAGTAATACAGTATCACAGCTGAGATAGTGTGTCATTCTCTTGTGTATACGCCATTGCCGAGAATGTCGGTATCCCACGGACATTCACCTCGCAATTCGAACGGCAAGCCGATGCCGAGCGTGGAGAGGTGTGAATTGTGAAACGGAGGCTTTTACCACCTCATACTGTCAATCAAGTCGAACAGCCTGAGGTAAGGCCACAAGCCCTCGTCCCCAGCTCACTGGACACCGCCATAGCTTGAGTAAGAGTTGTCGCTGGCCAACTATCGGATTTAAGACGTCCCAGACAATGAGACAGTCACTGCGGTGATATCGATACACAGAATGGATCGCAATTCACAAACAATTGTCTTGAAGGTTTAGACTGACTAATAATTGGCTGAGTGGGGGGTGGATCGAATGCAGGGAAACTGTAAGCATATCCAGAATTTTGCCTGAGTTCCGTATTTTTATAACAATGCATGAAGTCGAGCCATCAGAGTAATTGTGCATGTCTTACACTGAATCCGTTGATCTGGTGACTTTATTACAGGATAGCATTCTTGTTTGCTTCCTTCATTTGTCTCGTTGATTTTCCTTTAATTTTTTTTTTAGGTTGCTGTTGAAAGAGATGAAATGTATCAAGGTTCATGTCTCTGTGTCGTGTCAGGAACGACATCTTATCCTCGCCTCAGTCCAAACTTCTGAGAACTTGAAGGAATAAGAAATGTCAATTGGGCTATTGATGTGTTATTTGAAACTTAAAGAAGATCAAAATGATCAAGTTTTATGAACAAAGCATAAAGATAGGTGCTGATAAAGGTAGTCAACTGATCAACGCAAAAAAACACTTTTGTCCGAGGTTTGAACATGAAAAGAACAAATAATTCTCTTTTGTTATTCGTTTTTATAAAATACAATTGTTGACAATTAATTGCACATACAAGGATAATTTGACAGTTGTATTTTTATTTTATTTATTTTTTTTATTTTTTATTTTAAGAATATAAAGCATGATGACCTGCAATGGCCGTAGGGAGGTGATGAGTTAAAATATTGAAAGCAGCTGCAATTTTGAAGTCAAGATGGCTAAAACTGATTTTGTTCCCCACTGTTTGTCTACTTAATTTGTAATAATGTTGTACCTTGTTGTTCTGATATAAAAAGAAAATTGAGAATGATAATTAAATCCCTGATCAAGAAAGTATAGGTAGTTCCCAATAAATGCCAATGGTTTCGGGTAACTTGGGTTGTGGCTTTGAAGTGTGTCAAGTATTCTTTTTTTTTAAGGCAGCCAAATGGTTCATCGACCAATCATGCAAGGAGTTTGATAAAACTCCCACAGACCGCACGCGGTATTTACATAAAACACATTGTTGTGCACTAAAAAAAATGATATCATTGCCTGTAAAGATGGCCGACTTTATGCTCTATGATGTCAAGTGAGAACTATCTGAAAAAAAAAAACTATTAAAAGCACAGGTACCGGGCTTGGCGCCAACGCAATTAATTTTAGGTACATCATCTAAAATTAATATCTTGGTTTGACGTACTTTCAATGGCCCTGATCACCCAGTTAAATTAGTTCTAGATAGTTAATTACTAATTTACTGGTACAAAAGCAATAAAAAGATTGTTCACAAAGATAATGACTTCAAGAATTTAAGAATATTCAGGTTGTTGGGGGAGTGAGGCTTGTACTTTTAAGTGTTTTTTTTTTTTTTTTTGGTTTTTGGGTTGTTTTTTTTTCCTCCTTCCCTTTCTTCCTTTTCCACCCTAATGAACCATATCGAATGCTATTGTGTGGCAATCCTTTCCAGTGTCCATATTATGTACATCTGTTCAACTCATTTGATGACCTATTTCATTGGCAAGTTAATTTTGGCCTCTACAAAATTTCCTGGTAGTAGGTAATTCTATACCTCAAAATTGTCCAGCATCCTGCGATGACCAATTATAAGGCAGACCTTCGTGACCCATAACCTCATTAATTGTACTGGTATAGATCTGGTGGCTACAGGGTCACGGGTGACCTGGTTTGAGTTGTTGTCAGTTCCGTTACTTTCAAATTCATGATGCCAAATGCTGGAACTTTATAAAATTAATTTGTCATTATTTTTTATAACTTATTATGTTGTGCTTTTTCTTGGTAACTTATTTTCACTCAATGTACATATTGTAGTTGGATTTTTTTTTGTATTTCCAGCTGTATAATGTAAATTTGTTGCATTATGTGGTTCTTTCCTGCTTAGACAACACATTGGAGTTCTAAAAAAAAAGGTTCCTTATAAACTTGCTAAGGGTTTTTATACGTTTTGCAATGGATTTGGGGGTTTGTTTGAAGCTGCAGACTCAGGAACTGAAAAAAGTGCACCATGAACTGTCTTAAAAGGAACACATGGAGGAATAATTTGCAAGTGTTTTTGCCTCAGCCCTCAGCCCCCAGCCCCCAGCCCCCAGCCCCCAGCCCCCAGCCCCCAGCCCCCATGGATATCAAAATGCTAACCTTCCGGATTGACCAAAGGTGAACAAATCAGCCATTTATATCTATTATTGCAGTTCAAACATCATGGCTTGTGGTCTCCACCCCCAACCTGCTGAATCACATTTCTATACTCCATACCAGCTTGATTTTTATTTAGTTATACCACCTTAACCTGCCCCATTCCCAACCCCAACGCCCACATCCGACCCCATAACCAAACCCCAACTCCACATCCCAGCCCCACGTCCCAACCCCACACAAGAACCCCACACACCAACACACCAACCCCACTTCCCAGCCCCACACCCCAACCCCATATCCCGACCCCACACCCCAACCCCATATCCCAGCCCTACACACCAACCCCACATCCCAACCGCATATCACTGCCCCACATCCCAACCCTACACCCCAACCCCACACCCCAACCCTTTCAATAACCCACCCCAATCTTGCATCCCAACCCCAACACCTCAACCCCACATCCCAGCCCTACACCCAAACCTCACATCCCATGCCCCACATCCTGACCCCATACCCCAACCCCGCATTTCAACACCACAACCCAACCCCAGCCCCACATCCCAACCCCACATCCCAACTCCACACCCCAACCCCACACCCCAACCCCACATCCTAGCCCCACAGCCCAAACCTTTCAATAACCCACCCCCAATCTAGCATCCCAACACCCCAACCCACCTACACCCTGACCCCACACCCCACACCCCAACCCCACATCCAAACCCCACATCCCAGCCCCACATCCCAACCCCACATCCCAACTCCACACCCCAACCCCACACCCCAACCCCACATCCTAGCCCCACAGCCCAAACCTTTCAATAACCCACCCCCAATCTAGCATCCCAACACCCCAACCCACCTACACCCTGACCCCGCACCCCACACCCCACACCCCAACCCAACATCCCAGCCCCACACCCCAACCTCACACCCTTATAGATTCACATGTCTGAAGTTGAAACTTCTTGCATGATTTCAATAACTGGCAAGAGCCCTCCCCAACACACACCACACACCTTAAGGAGATTACCCCAGTTTGGTTACAGGTGAGACCCTCCGCCTCCTCTTTCAACCACTAAATGATGTAGGTCAGTTCCTTCTTGTCACTTGTCTGGTCCATACATCAGTTAGACAGCAGATAAAAGCGCTGGTCTTTTGATGTCATGCACCATTAGCTGTTGAATGAAGTATTCACTCACCTGACTTGTGTGACCCCATCAGTTGTAAATTGACAACACACTAAAAGCGAAGGGTCAGAAATAGAAAAAACAATCTTTCTTTTAATTCTGATGCTGCTTTTCTGGCTTACATTTTGTATCCATCTTTTTATTTTGTGTATGTTATTTCAAGTTCACTGACCCATTCATCAGAGTCCAAGTCATCTGGTAGAGGTGAAACAACTACAGGATTTACGTTTCTTTCTATGAAGAAATTTGTCAAAGATAGGTCAATGCTGGAGGGGTCTTGGTAATGCAAAACACTCAAGTAAGATGCCCATTTTCATTCTGGAAAAAAAAATAGTTGCATATATCTGGCTGAATTTCTTTGACACTGAATTCAAATACTAATGAAATTGTCTAAGGTTGGCCTTTTACTCGAGGCAGTTTTATTCTGCTTTCTTTTATAAAACATAAACTTAAATTGTGTTTTTTTAGTTTTTGGATTTATAAATTTTCCATTTCCAATGTAACCAAATGAGACTCAAAATTGCTTTGTCGATTTGTGCGTGTGTACTTGTAGTGACATTCAAATCGAGGACTTATAACAAAAGGGACAGTATGTCCACGATTGCTATAACAAAAGGAACACAATGGGGTCCACGTTTGTCAGCACGAAGACTTGAACAAAGGAGGGTCCACGATTGGCGGCCATTACACACATGTGTTGTGATCTATTTTTATCTGAATAATTGTCTTTTTGAATTAATAATGTGTGCCTGGGTGAGGCAAGGCATAGTAATTTAATATTCCTTTTTTTTTCTCTCTCTCTCTCTTTTTTCCCCGCTTTTCTCTCTTTCTCCTTTGTCAAAAATCCCAAGGGATACACAAATCATTTAGCCTGAAATATATGGGTCATCACTTCCATATATGGATGTCAGTCTGTTACTTAATTTTTTTAACTCATGTTAGTTGCGATTGCCATTGACTACCAGGTCAGAGTAAAAGTATTGTCAATTGAGATTTGATTTTATTTAGAACCATTTGGTAAGCAATCGTATTGCACAACAGATCACAACATTTTGTGCATGAAATGAAATCATGGTTTTTTCATTTTAATCATTTTTATTCATTTAGGAGTTATTCCGAATTTCATTCCATGCTCAATTTTAAGCGGCACGAAAAAAACCAAACATTTTGTTTGTTCCACTATGGGGTGCATTTTCGAGTAGGATTATTTCCCCCCCATGTTAAAGTATTTCGGTCATTTGTCACAACCACCCTTGACATTTCTGAGTAAAGGAGGATGTGTGGCCAATTTAAACGTCGCCTTTATGATGTCACTTCGGATGTTTATGCAGGTTTGCAATGCAAGTACATACAGCTCCGGGTGTAAATCACTTATTTATCACAGGCGCAGTTTTGAAAGTACCTTGACCGATATAGCTCCCCGAGGCATCATTTCATTGAATCTAAATTTGGTGTGTCCGCACTTTGATTCACATAAACAGTCTGATCATTCTCTGGCTATATGGGGTGTGATTGTGCAACAAATGTCTACATGGTTAGCATATTCTTGATGATTACATACGTTGTCTTGTTGGCACATGGGAAGAGTTTGGTTGGTTACCACACCCCCTTCCCCCCCCCCCCTCCTCTCTTTCCCCCTGTGTGTTTCCTCTGGCCATGCAACCATATTAAGCATCAGAAAAACAGGTGCTTTTACCCCTAGAAAATTGGACCTTGTACTTTGTCCAGAGTGAACTCTTGCAAGACGGTACACACGGGCAGCATTTACCCGTTATTCTCTCCCTGACTTGACTAGCAGCAGATCTCTGAGTGGCCGTGGGCGCATTCAGGAACAAACTTGGTAAATCGTGTGTTTTGAGTCGGGGCCTGGGATTCACAGAAGCTGACTGGGCAACTTGCCATGTTTGCCAAACAGCATTTCACTCTCAAAAGAATTGCAGGTAGTGGCGGAGACAATCCTGCATGTGCCTCTCGATCTGGAAATGGGAAAATGGGTCAATCCTTCCATATCAAATTCCCTTGCAAAGAATGAGGGATTCTTAAAGTTCTTGCCAGCGGGTCATCCGTCCTGGTTCTGAATTTCAAATGAACTTTCTCTTGGGGTGAACAAAGAGTGTATTGTACACATTTATTGTGGTGTGCTTTGTAAAGAGAGTTTGATAGTAATTGCTAGATAATTATACATATTTTAAAGCTGTTATCTTTGAGGCTATTACTTTAAGTGTTCTATTATCACAAAGAAAAGGGGCATTTTTATGTTTTAAAATAGTCATTATTCACCTTTTGGAAGAAAGTTAGTGTGATCTTTAATCAGTTTTTTAAAGTGTCTACATTTTACCGTGTACAGCCTCTAGCTAAGGTTCAACAATTTGAGAGAAGAAAAAAAAAAAGGAAACCGATTTTAATCTTTTGAAAACAGGTGCTTCAATTTTGAACACTGTTACAATGGACCATGTAAACAGCCACTAGTAGCAATGCCACCTCTGTCATCATTGACACCATACACGTTTCCCCCCCCCCCCACCCACCCTCCCCCTTCCTGTCATCACTTGATTATAATAATCATCGTTAGCCCTCCTGGTCCCCCCTCCAGGCATCAGATAACATTCAATGTCAACCTGGCCCACTTTTAACTTAGTTTGTGTGTCACGTCCCTCGGCGATTATGTGTTAACAACAACAGTAAGAATCGTAGAATCTGTAACTTGTAGACACACCCACTAAGATGATGCCCGACTTCTTGTCCTTTTTTTCTTTCTTATTTTCTGTCTTTGTATAAGGAGTGTGAGGTCGTTGACTTTGTCCCCTATGACCAAGTGTGATCTTATTTGCACATTTAGCAGTAGAACCTGTTTCATTTAGTCAGTGTGCCCTCTTTAGTTGTGCAACCAGTCATCAGGCGGGATACTAGACTCCCAGCTTGACATGATAGAAAAACCTGCCCCGGGGGGAATATTACGCATAGGAAACCAGACTGAGCAACATTTAGAGGAATATTTAATCCAGGTATATTTAATATTGGGTGTTTTCCGAGCGATGTGACAATAGGGTCGGCAATCCCTGTTGTCGATAATGTCAGACTCGTGCCTCTTCAATGTGGCTGGCATGTCTCACTGCCAGAACTTTGCCTCTGGCAAGACTGACTTATTTGGCATGGCCTAGTTTCTATGCCTAGATAGGCCACACATTCAGCCGCAACATAAGACGGGAGCAACAGAGAAAAATCTCATGCTCAGGGACCAGTGAGCAGACTACCGACTGTGCCGCTTTTATGTTTGGGCTTCCAATTATGCCATGGTAGTCTTTTTTTTCTTCTCTCTTTTTTATTCATCTTATTAAAGTTAGCCTGAGGGGGTTTTAAGATAAACTGTCATTTCATTCAGCTCTTATTGAAATAACACCTTCATGTACATTCTACAGTAAATCTTCTCTTGTGATATTGACTGTCTTCAGTGTCGTGAACAAATTAGACGTTTTATTCTTGTTCAGATTTGGTCCCCCTCAAAAACAATTCATGTTGCATTTTTCTAGAAAATCATGTCAACTCTAATTCTTGCATCCTCTTAAACCGTTGTTTTTTTTTCCTTCTTCCTCTCTGTGATTAATGAGATGTAATATAGACCAGTCGTGTTACTACTGTGTGTGGTCATGGCCTCAATTATGATCACACCATAATGTTGTCTTCCCATTTCTTCTTGTCTTTCTTCCTTAGGTTTTTTTTCTCCCTTCTTCATGGGGGGAAGGTCTTTCATTCTGTCAAGTAGTTCTTGGTGGATAATTATGAGGAGACTAAACTTCTTTATGAATGAATTTCATAGCTAAGGGAAATCTGAATGCTTGTTTGTATGCAATACAAAAAAAGCATGCAGGCGAATTTGAACAGGTGGCTTTTTAGATTGGTTTTGAATTGTACAATTGATGAGAATCTGATGAACATAGGAGAGATTTCAACATTTTTTTTCTTCTTCATTTCCCCATTGTCGGTTTGTCGTCCACAATTGGAAATCAAAATATGAACAATTTAAACAAAAATATATAATATAAAAATAAAATAAAAAATATATAATAAAAAAAATAAATAAATAAAAAATGGACCAGCTTCAACTGGCGAATTCACTACTTATCGCCAGTCCATCCTAATTCCTATTTGTAGTTTTTACTTGAATCACCCGTTGTCGCACAAACTAACCCCTTCTTATTTGATGTTGTTTCTCCTCTCGTGCAGTCCAAAGAAGAGATTAAGGAGCGCCTAGCCAAGCACATGGCAGACCAGTGGGACAAGATAACCCATTTTGCTGAGTGCATCCCCGGTTTCACTGGCTTCAGCAAAGAGGATCAAGACATTCTCCTGCAAGTGGGTAAGTCTGAGACACTTGTATCCTGGGGGAGGAGGGGGGCGTGCAACAACCCTCACACACTCAAAAAAAAAAAGTCTTGCCGGATTTGGGCCACTCTATATCATTTAACTTTCAGGAGACGCCTACCCACTGCCGAACAGAAATCCACAGCAATTTATTTCAGTAAATATTGGCAATGAGCCGTGAAAAAAAATGAGGTCTGGTGAAGTGGTTAATGGCGGTGGAATCTGTCAGGTAGTATTGATGGAATGGATTTTGCAGACCATTATTTTTTATTTAGTAATCTGTGGTCTCGGAATATATTTTTCATACGTCATTTGGCTATCATCATTTGGCTATTTGGCACTCATTTAAATCGCCTATTAGATGTCCAGGGCCCCCCCTCCAGGACAGCTTATTCATTGTTTGTATTTATCTGTTATTTTTTGACATTCGACAAAACATCTGTTGTTTATTTTGTTTTGATCATTTATTTATTTATTTTTTTTTTATATACCCGATGTTACAGTACATTGAAGAACATTTCTGATTTTCTCATTTGATGGAATAGTTGGGTTAAGGGTGAAAGGTACATCTGGGTCGACAATATTTAGGCTAGCACACTTTAACTTCGAGAGATCTCCTTGATGTGGGCATGGTGGATACAAATAACTTTGGCCACAGCTATCTCTAGATCCTTGTTGCTCAAACCAATGGTCATGGCAAATGTTTTGCAGTTTAAACAAAAGCCTTGTGTATCTATATCACCAATATGCTTCTGGTATGGCAGTTTTAAGGTTCACATCACTGTGGAAAATGTGCACAAAGTTAATGAATTGTTTGAATATTTACCAATGGTATAGATTATCTGTTTCCATGATGAGATAGATAGAATTATTCTTTTTGCTTATTTTATAGAAATGTTCACTAACTTTGTAAAATCAAGTTTGCATGATGCTAAGAACGTGTGTGTAATCTGACTGGCACATTACTTAGTTGCACATCACACACTGGGTACTTGTAAAAAATTTGCTGACAGCTCAAATATGCCAAAGGGATAATTGAAAAGAACACAAATGACATCAAGAGCAAATTGCCAGAATTGTGCCCTGGGGCCAATTTCATAGCGCTGCTTAACAGTAAGCAAATTTTTGTGCTAACTGTAGCATAAATTTTTGCTTTAGCGTAAGCGTATTTCACAGGTTAGCAAGAAAGTTAGTCAGCCAGCTTGCTCGTTCACCATGGATTTGCAATGTAACGTCATTCATTTCCCTACAGTAAGCACGGTTAGCAGCGCTATGAAATGGAAATTGCACAGTAAGCACAAAATCGGCCGTTGAGCAGCTGATTAGAAATTGGGTCTTGGTGAATAAAAGAGATTCTTTATATTTTTGTTGTTTGCAGGAGGTTTGGAGGTAATCTTACTGCAGCTTGCTCAGATGTACGATCACCGGACACACCTATTACAGATGTGGGAAAATGAATGGCTGTCATCGGAACAAGCCTGCAAACTCAGTAAGACACGAAACTCTCTTATATTGTTTGTTTAGGGAATGTGATGTCATTAATGATGTCATACAATGTAAGTGGCATAACTAGACATTTTTCATGTGGAGGAGGGGGGAGGAGGAAGGCGGGGAAAAGAAATAATCTTGTCTGTTTTTGGAGGTTTATACTGCACTGAGTGGAAAGAGGATTTTTAGCATTGATGAATATTAAATAAGTTTATTTTTCTGCGGTTTCATTTGGGCGGGGGGCGGGGTAAGAGCTCTGAGCAGAGGGGCTGAATTAATTTCAAGACTGTAATTGCCTGTGCAAATGTCAGCGTCTACATGTGATAGCACGTTCTGTCCAGTAGTATTGTTCCCTACTCAGTTGAAGTTTGCAAGTGCACTTACATAATGGGCATCACACTGTGTATCGTTAGTCCTACCAACAAGGGCATATGTGCAGTTTGTACACGTGCTGTAAACGACAGGAGGAATGAGAGAAGTCTAATGACAATAATGGCGTAAGGGAAAATTCACAGCATCAAGTGTGTGGGTTAACGTGATAGTAATACACTAACTTGAAGAAGTGAAAAAGCTTCATCATTTTTTAAACGGTACGTCAGGTCAAATGATGTCAGGCGGCAAACAGAAATGATTTTTATTTTTCTACAACTTTTAATTATATTTAAATACAAATTTGAAGACCGTTTTATGGTTTTCTACAAAAGTAATAGTCTTTTGCAAATACACTGATGATACCGGTCAAAAGTCTGGTGTTGAACTAAATTGAAGTGAAGTGAACTTTATCCACACATCTCAAAGCTTAAAGGCCAAACTGTATGTATGTTACAATTTTACAAAAATATTGACAAAATAGGGCTAGATAGCTCAATTGGTAGAGCGTCGGTATGTTAAACCGGTGGTCGCAGGTTCAAATCCAGCTCCAGGCAATTTTTCTTTGTTCACCCCAAAATTGATTTAAAATATAAAAGTAACAATAACACAACCGAACAATAAGGCGTCAATTCACTTTTTTTTTTTAAATATTAAATTAATCTTAATTGATATAAATAAAATGAGGCCTATGTATCGGTGTGTCTCATACATCAGCCTCTAAATCTTAATTTAATCATTTTTAGGTGCCACGATTTATATTCAAGGTGGCTTGTATTAAAAGAAATTTACAGTGTTTGTGTTGTGAAAAACTGAAAAACACTGCACCACAGTTGTGTCCAAGGCAGTAGTGGTAATTTTCTTATTCTTACCTAATATTTTTACCCTTGAAATCTGACAGTTTGTCGCATGAGTGAAAACACGTTGGAGCTTAATGTTGTTGTAATGCATATGTCACGATAAAGTGGCTCTACACAAAACAGTACTTCTGCGCAGTTGGGTTTGTGTGTAGATCCGTGATAGTTTTAGCAAGAGGCAGCATTGTTCAAGCTTCAAGTTCAGTGTTGTGTGAAGGCTATTTTTGATCCAATGCTTTTGCACTGGCACCTTGGATTATGAAACAAGCTGGGGGTTTTCGTTTTAGTGAACCATAATGTAGTCATTAGTGTGTGCTGCTACTGTTAATGTATAACTATTGTTGCTAATTGGAACACACTTATATATTTTTAAAAGAAATGCTGCAGTTGATGTAGCAAACTGACTACAGTAGATTGAAGTCGCACTCAGTAACACTCTTTGTCTCTCACTCTCTTCACAGCCACTGACTTCAACCTAGCCGTATTCTTTGAATTATTATTTGGGCTGGCTGAGAGTCTTCGGACCATGCATCTGAAGGAAGATGACCTGGCGCTCTTCTCAGCTCTCCTTCTTCTTGCCTCGGGTATGAGCCGATCTCCCAAACCATTAATGTCAAAATTGTCGTCTGTTTTTTGCTCCCTTGTTTAGTGCTATCATTTCAGGCCCCCTGATAATCTCCTTCTCAGGTTTCTTGCTACCTCTTAAGGGGTTTTGGCCTCGAGAGAAAAACTAGAAAGTTCTCTGAGTTTTTCTTTTAGTTGTCCTGTTTTTTGTTTTGTTTATTGCTATCATTTTTATTCCCTTGATAGTCTTTCGCTCAAGAATTAGGTTTTCAAATCTGGTAGTTGCCTCCTCTTGGTGTTTTGATGCCTCAAGAGGAAACCTGTAAAGATGTCTTCATTTATGTCTTAGTTTTGTCCTTGGTCTCTTGCTATCACTTTCGTCCCTCGATAGTTTTCCACTCCAGTTCTAGTTTTCTGGTAGTAACCTCCCCTCAGGAATACAATGCTTCCAGGAGAAATCCATGCAAGTTCTAGAATGTGAGATTGGTTCGTTAGAAATGTTCCTCACATCCATGAAAATATTACATTTTCTACTCATTGCAGCTTGCTAGAGGTTTTTTTGTTGTTGGTGGTGATTTATTTCATTGCCCTGTATTTTGAAATAAGCATGTTCTCATGTAAAATGAATAGATCACTATTTTTTTATTATTCAGTGTGCAAGACTAATATCAGACTTTAATATAAAAGAAAAACAAACTTGTTTTTTTTCATTCATTCCCTTTCTCAGCTGCTCAGTCAATTTCTTTTTTTTCTGTTTTTTTTTCCCCCCAGTTTCTTTTAGTGCCATAGAAAATTGACAGACACTTTACAAATTTTCTGTGCTTGGCAATTTCCTCATTTTTGCAATTACAAAATTGCATGTCGGGTTTATGTTAACAGGTGTTTTTAATCTGCAGATCTTGACAGATTTAATTCACCCATAAACATTTAGTTAGGTCAAACAATATTGGAATTTGTAAGTCGGGTGAAAAAGTAAAGGGGTGACAAAATCATTTTTAAGTTTTTTAAAAATCTTTGAATGTTGGTAGTTAGGTTTTTAATGACCTGCTCACAGTTTTAATTTTCTTGGTCTCATTAAACCCTTGGTCGAGGAGGCCACTTTATACAAAACAACTCTTAAGCTAGAGGCAAAAATATTTCCTTGTCATTTTGTCTGCTGAACATTTTTTTTATTTATTTTTTTTTTTTTTGGGGGGGGGGTTTCGATCAAAAAACAACATAACCTAACTTAGTGTGTCATTTGTCTGGGTTTTCATGATGTGTTTTTTTCTATGAATCTTCCTCTGCCTTAAACATTTCTTAAAAGAGTTGTAGTAGCCACTAAAGAAAGAAAAGCAATCCACATCTAGTTTTTAGTCTGTGGTAGTGCAGGGAGTCTAAAAATATTCAAAAATATAATTCACAGGAGTGCACGAGACTCATGTCCTTGACCATGGGAACTCACTTCTGAATTTTTCAAAGTAAATTTGATATTTCAGAATACCCAATAAAGAAAGAAAAGCAATCCACATCTAGTTTTTAGTCTGTGGTAGTGCAGGGAGTCTAAAAATACTCAAAAATGTAATTCACAGGAGGTGCACGGGCTTCATGTCCTTGACCATGGGAATTCACTTCTGAATTTTTCGAAGTAAATTTGATATTTCAGAATACACACACCTAAATTCTATTATTACTATTTTTGTATAATCTACATTTCAGATCACCAGGGCTTGAAGCACAAGCGGCAAGTGGAGGAAACCCAGGAGAAAGTTCTGAACTGCTTCGCTTACGTTCTGGCTCAGAATCATGTCCAGGAACCAGGACTCTTAGCTCAAGTGCTCATGTGTATGCCAACGCTACGCACTATTAGCACCAGCTACCTAGAGCTCACATCGGTATCAACACCAACACAACAGTGGAGCAACTGGCCTGTTGAGTTGTGACTAGACGTACATAACCGGGGATTGGAACCGACCGTTTGTGGCCCGGTCGGCCTCCCTCGGTCATCAACCTCCCCCTCCCATTCTACTCAAGCAACGTGTCCGGCATTAGACTCGAATGTGCCCTGTGAGAATGCAAAGACAGACTCATTGTGTACACCTGGTCGTCGCTCAGTACTTGTGGAATTGGTTTGAACAGCAAACATTACACGTTTGGATGGAAACTGTGGTGGCGTATTACCCCTCGACCCAACTGGAGATGAGCAAATCGTGGCAAACTGTGATAAAGGCATTTACAAGTAATCTAGATGATATTGACGCAGTCACAGAAAAGCAAAAAAACACAGACACAAGTCAGCTTGCTGCTGCATCAATACAATGTATATTTGCTACCCTTAAAGTTTGTCGTTAAGCGTGATATACGCTGACCAATTTACAAGGGTCAGGTGTCTGCAAGTATAGGTCATGTGCATGGAGCATTCTTAATTGGCCTCTATAGGCTCAGCCTAGATTGCTCACCGGTCAACTGGTAAGAGGAAACATGTGAATGGAAGACGAAGTCAAGGAGCAGAGCATTGTAAATTTGTCATCTCGCTTTTGTGTGTGTGTGGTGAAATCGCAGACCAACATTACAAGACGTAAAGAAAGAGGCAATTGATGGAACTGGAGAAAAGGCCATCAAGGCTCTACCTAGAACAAAGCCGCGATCAATAAAACGCTGGACATCACGACGGTATCTTCAATTCGGATTTCGGTGGGGAAAGGATCCGAAAGTTGAATTTTGAAATGAATTGAAGGCAACTGTGATGGAAAATCAGAAGAGCCGTTACGATGTCGAGTCACAAACATATGCAGCAATAGAAAGACAGTGGATTAATACGAAGAGGCTGCCATTGTATGCAAATGACTTCCCAGAAGTCTCGTTGAATTCATAGCTGTACTTGTTTGCACAAACAATCCACAGAGCGCTTGTGTGTCAAATACAAAATATTACAAATGTGAAAAAAAAAAAAATGAAAAAAAAAGAAGCTGCCAACTTTTTAAGAACATTGTGATCGCATGCCACATATGCTGTTGTATTTGATACATGCGTTAGAAATGTTGCGTTGAGAAAAGCTATCCCCCAAAATTGTACAAAGGTTTAAAAAATTATATATAAAGAATGTTTTTCCTTCACTGCTGATTCTAGTTTTTGTGTTAAAGATTTAATGTACATTGTAATTTAAAAAAAAAAAAAAAAAAAACAAGTCTTGGTTTATTTTCCGATTTTATGCGTTGACTTTGAAGAGAGACTTATATTGAATAAGTGAGAGTTATTTTGTTTGTTTTTAACCCAGACGTCATAGCCTTGGTGACTACTTGGGCAAAAATACAGGTTTGATATAAAGTAAATGATTGCAACCCAGGCTACCCCCTGTAAAGGCTGAAGGAGCCATAAACATAATGTCTGAGACCAATATGGGGGGATTTTTATGTGAAAGTGTTCGGTCTCGTGGAGCTTTTTGAATGAAACAAGTATTGAGAGGCTTTTTAAAATGAGCTGGTGAATTGTTTATAGAGAGAGACCCTTTTTTCTCTTTTTTTTTGGGGGGGGGGGGAGATGGGGTTGCAGGAGGGAACGGGTATGGGGTAAAGTGGCAAAGCCATGTATAAAAGTTTTGATTATGAAAGATTTATACAGATTTTTTTGTTCACCTTTTATAAAGTCACCTGGCCCCTCCATAAACAACCTGGTAGATTTGTTCATTTTGATGTTTTTTTCTTTTGATAGATGTGTTGACAAGTGTATGAATCTAGTCTTAACTGCTCACATCTAATGTGACTTTGTGTGTGTAAAGCCTGTTAATTTGATTGGCTGCGTTGACTTACAACAGCAAACTGGTGTATAGACACCCATTGGAGGCGTGTTACGCAGCTGTGCTGTCTGCCGTATTGGAGTTCAAATTACGAAATAAAAGTATATGGTTTATGTCGGTTGTTCCAGCCATGCTCGTCTATTTTGAAAATAAGTGGGAAAAGCTGGCAATTTGAACGTCCTAAAATAGCACAGCAGTGTAGTGACGTCATTGGCACGGGTGAAATTCAGTAGGACATGTCTGCGCCAGCTATGCACCTGTAATCAAAACTTATATTTAATTACTTGAGTAAGAATTCAATAACAAGTGGATTTATACTGTATGCTCTAGTCATGACATCAACTGTATGCTTAAATCATAACACGAACTGTATGCTCCAATCATGCTTGTGTAATAATGGCTTCGTTTTGTTTTTAAGTTCAGTAACATTTTTGCATTGTACCCAGTGGCTTTCAGTGTGGGCTTCATAAAGGCTGCCTGGGCCTGTTTTCTTTTCAAGTAATTATGTATATTTGTAGTTTGCTTCATCCAAAACAATTCACTTCAAACCATATGATGAAGAACCTTAAAATCCCATCATTGAAACCTGACAGGATTTCTTGTAAGGCAGCTGCTCTGTGCCCAAAGCAGGTTCTAAAATGGTGAATCAATTCAATGGTGTTGCCAATTAAGGGAAACTTAATTTATCTTTGAATGATGAACGAAAAAGTTTGACATTGGGCATTTAACTGCTTCTAAAGCAGTAAGCACAGAAGTGACATATCTTAATTTTTGTGTACACATTAGTCGTCTTTGAAGATTGGGTTTATTTGTAATTCTTTGATCAATTTTCTTGTTAAGACACAGTTAAATGAATTCCTAATTTGTGGAAAGCACTTACCCAAAGATCAATTAAAGTTGGAATGTGCTCTAAAATGTAGACCAAGCATGTTCTTGTTGTAAAGCCAGATCCAATGGTGAGATTTCATACATGTATAAAACAGCTACGCAAACTCTGATGCTGCAGGATATAAACAAACAAACAAACAAATAAACATGTGTTTACTCTCGGACTGAGGACAAGTTTTCGATCGTTGCTACAATCAATTCAATCAACACAACAAAGTGCTGTTCCTTTACACAAGGTTGATTGAAATCTGAGAAAGCTTTCTTTTTGAAAACAATAATTCAAACTCTTTGTAGTTATTCATCGGGTTTTTATCATCCTGCCACCATCTTCGTCCCTGTTTCCTTTTATCGGCAACAGCAACAATGAGATATAATTGTCATTAAGCAAAAAAAGGTCGCAAGACTATTTCTTCTCTCCCGGTCAAGGGGCCCTTTTCCAAGCCTGGACTTGAGCTCAGTCATCAAGTTTGGAACAGCGTGAATCTTGCACAGTATTTTAACACCAGAGACTGGAGTGGAGCCTAAGCGGAGGTTTGGAAAAAGCTCTCGGTTTGGTTGCGTTGAGTTAAAAGTGGAGAAATCTAAAATGCTATACGGTGATAAAGGGATATAAGAAGCAAATTGCAGATGCACATAAAGTTTTAGTGTACCTTGCTCACTGGCCATTTTCCCATATCTCTTTTCTAAAATAGGCCATGGACCAGCATTATAAAACTCATATATTCTTATATAATGGTGTACCTTGAAGTAATGTGTTTTCTTTATTAACTTCACCCTCAAAGTGATGTCAAACAGAAGTGCGGTTGCAGTTTTTAATTTGTTGTTGTTTTTTTTCCCGGTATTTAACTATTTGTATCAAATGGCCTTTTGTCTTCTTTTTCCAAATAGTGATTTATTTTTGGTTTTGCATACACAGAGAAGAATTCAGGATTTGTTGATTTGCAAAACTGAATGAAAGCATGTCTTGCATATTGAGTTGTTATACCATCGGTTCTTTTCAGAACCACACCAACTCATTAGAGATAATTACATGGTGTCTTCGCAAAACTAACTGGATTGTATTCCCACCATGCAAAGTTTCAAATCTTATGAAAGCATGTCTTGTTCGCCTTTCAAATCTGCATCAAAAATTACCAACTAAAACCCCAATACAAAAACCAAATTTAAGCATCTATAAAGTATTGACAATTTCTCATTAGTCAAACTTGTGGAAGATATTTCTATGGATATTTGCCAGTTCATCATTTAAAATGTGAGCAAAATAGTAAGTGTAACTCGTTAGGAGAAGGTTGCTCTTTGGGAAAAATCCTACGTGGGTAAGATTAGTCGACTCTTTTGTTGTTGGGTTTCAATTCAATGATCCTTCCTATTGAGACAAAATTTTGTTTGTTTGAATTATCGGAAAAAATATTGTTCCAAGATAACAATTTTTTTCCTGGAGATTATGTGTTTTTAATATGAGCATTAATAGAGTAATAAAAAAGTGTACAGTGAAATGTAATTACAAAAAAAAATTAAATTAAACAATATTAGTGACGACTTGATATGGACAAAAAATAGGGTTCAACAGATTTTGCCAAAGTGTGATTACATTGTTGATGTTTTTTTTTCTTTTATTTTTAATTTAGAATGCCTACCTGTCCTTTAAAGTGATAAACTAAATGGTTGAAAAAAGTTAGGTAAAACCTCATTTGTTTATTTAGTTGTTTTTTTCCTCATGTTTAAAAAAGATATTAAAATGAAAACCATTTTGTGAGGCTGATATGTCACAATCGACAAAAAAGTTAGATTTATTTTGTTATGAATTGTGAGGTGAAATGAATGCTTGGTGATTTTGGTTTTTTATTATTTTCAGACAGTTGTTCTTCTTTTTGTTATCGATTTGTCATATGTGTGGTAAGATTTTGTCTGCTTTTCATGTAATAGAACTACACCGTATTCAATGAATCGTGTTATAGTTATATTAATGTTATCTCTCCCGAAAAAAAAACCCGATTTGTAAAATGTCTGATAATTTATTAGAAATCCTGCATCAAATGCACAATGGAAGTGAAAGATGCTTAGAATCTGTAATCATTTAGCTGCCATCTTGGTTCCAGACGCACAAGTCTATGAGATTGAAAGATAAACTGGTGTCCAATAGGCCCGTAGTCCTGTGCCTGGTATATCAATACTGATTAAGTGGTCCTCATTGTGCCCAGGAGGATAATGTTGACTCCAGAAGTAAGACATTATACAATCATAGTACAATCATTTCTATTGATATAACTGAACTTTGAGAGATGTTTTTTTTCTCAATAAGACAATGAAGAGAAAACTATTGGGGAAAACTGTTATTGAAACTTAACTGGTTCAATACTAATCATTTGTAAATCAGTCAACTTGGACATTACCAGCTATCCTGTTGGTAAGTAACTGCTGCGCGCCTAAAGTTTTAGCTACTTTCTGTTCCAACAATGGCATGCCATACTGTGTTATTTTACTGAAAAAACACTCTTTCTTTTAATCAAAGACATTTCTTACGAAAGAAACTGATATTTCTGATAAGACCTTGAGTCTTTGCAAGACACACCTGAAAGGCAAGTCCAGAAATTATGTTCTCATCAAAGACAAAAAGTTCAATGCAGTTCCTGTATATGGGCTTCTGGCAATCAATGAAGCCAGTTTGTGTGAAGTACATGTATGCGTGACACAGTGGAACTTACACTTACCAACAGGATGAAGCAAAGGGGAAACATAACAGTTAAAACAACTGTTGCCATGGTTACTTTCAAATCTTTACATTTTTAGTGTTGAGTAATGTTTGGGCTGTGGTGTTAAAACAAGATGGGTTAATTTACTTAGTGAAGATGTTAGACACTAATATAAGAAACAAAGTATATTGGACAAGCTGTCAATACCAAAGGCCCTGAAATATGCTAATTATTGGCCTTCTTTATTTGCATAAATTATCTTGTAATTTATTATAAATATGTTAATTGCAAAGCTAAAAATGAGTTGTAAAGAAGAACATGATTGTACTGAAAATACACAAGAGCTGCATTTATAAATATATGTATTGCCAATTTTTTTTCCTCAAAATTAACATGCTGTTTCTTGTAAGCATTGGTATACAAAAAATTGTACATTTTTTAACTTCAAAAAAGAATCATTTCTATCATTCTCCAAATGCCTTGTGGACAGCTAACTTCCAAAGTTTTTTTTTTCATTTTGAGTTTCTGTTGTTGTGCAAGTTTGTTTGGTTTTACCATTCTGCTTTTACAATATTTTATTAAACATAAATAAAAACTAATAAAAAGAAGTAATATAAAATAATTATTAAAAGCAAAATCAACAATGAAGATTGACAAATAAACAATAACTTGTTTTTACTTTGAATCAGATGTGCTGAAATGTTTGAAACAAATAGATAAAATTATCGGGCACTTGGCACAGCTCTTTGTTATGTTTATAATAACTGAGGAAATGCATTTTTTTAACCGCAGAAAAAAAAATCCAATCTACTGTTAAACAGTGAAAATTGGTCCTGTTTGTGATATTCATTTATTATTGTTTTTTTTTTTTTTTTTTTTTTTTTTTTTTTTTTATACTTTAGATTATTTTTGTTGTCTAGTTGCACATTGTGAAAGATGCAGCCCTTTTATAAGAGTTAAAACTACCGGGCAATTTGTACACAGGGTATTGTTAGGGAGTGCACTTCAGCTGTTCTACCTACCCCCATTGAGGCTGTTCTCTTTGAGACACACTACTTGTGTCGATTATAACTTATGTAGAAAGGAGTCCCCCCTCTTCAGTTCTAATAAATATTAAAAAGACCAGCATTGTTTTGGAGCACATTGGTTTGTTTGTCTGTTTCACAGTTTATTTTATCTTGTCTCGTTTCAAAAGTTTTAGTGGATGGTCTTAGGGAGCATACATTTTTAGCAGTATATGGAAACATCTTTGAAAGTTGTCTCTCTTTTTTTCTTTTTTTTTTTAGACAATAGCAAGATGACAAATACGACAACAACATTAAACTGTAATGGATGTTAATTTTTGCATCGGGGATAAAGAATATTATTTGTGTGTTTTTTTTTCACATACACTGATGTGTGATAAGCACTGTATACTCAGTACTTATTAAACTGATTACCTTTTTATCTAGAAGAAATCCAATAAAAAAAACATTGGAAAAGTAAGTGACGTGCTGTTAAATATCGGCAAATAACCATCACATACACCTGCACAAATCATTTACTTCCCAATTTAATTTTAAGAACTCGCCGATAGTGATTGTAGGTCTCCAATTATCAACATTTTATTCATTACATGTTTGTTACACAATGCTTCCTCCCATCACGGATTCTTTACTCAAAATTAAACTATCCATGCCTCCATCGAGGAGAGACTGGGAAAACATCATGAAAAACATCGGAGGTTTTTTATTATTGATATTGTGGCAACATTTTTAAAGTGGTACAGAGAAAACTTATGGAAAAAGGGTAAAAGGATAATCTCATTAATTTAATACTAAAATCAGCAGTAAAGTTTCCCAGTTAATGCAAGCATTGCGGTATACAAGCAACTTCCAAATGCAAATGAAGTAGTGAAAAATATCTCATTTGGAGCTGTTGATTACTCGGGCATTACTCGGGAAGGTTTGCCTTATATGATTGGAGAACTTATAGCACTTTAAAATACATTAATTACACATGCTACAGTTAACATGGTGTTGAGGTTTCCTTTTGGTGGTAATGTAGGTCACAGCTTTCTCAACTGTCCCGTTTTTGTCACTAGAGGGAGGTATACAAGTTGAGTGGTGTAAAATAAAAGGGGAAATTTAATGTTGAATTTGTTTGCCTGTTAATGTTCGTCTCGAGGAGCTCAGATAATTGCTCCAGAGAAACTACACTTGAAGACAAAGCTTTTCCCACTCCACCAAACTGGGATTTCAGTTTTTAAGTTTTACATTTATATATTAATTGATTTGTATTGAAAAAAAACAGTAACTTGGGTGCTGGAATCTTCTTGGGCATGGGTGGTGGAATCTCCTTTGAAAAGGTAGTTGTTGGACACCCCCAACTTTCTACCTAGCAATTTAAAAATTATTTTTGACAATAGGAGGAACGCTTTTTTGGCACATGGAAGTGATGTGTTATGACTGCCCCACCCCCCCCCCCCCCCCAGCACACCGAAGGGACTCATTGCCTTCAATTAAACCTATTAAAATTTTGCTGTTTGGAATGGCTCCCTACCATGCAATAAAACACATTGTTCATGCAATCAAGCACAGTGGGTTGTATTTAGTAGTAATTTTAAAAAGCATACATTTGCCTCTGGAAATACAACCAGCTGAACCATATTCTACATTTTTTGAAGTCAAAAATGTGGTTCTGCAAAATGGCAGACCATGTTCTGTCACGAAATTAACCCACACAATTTCAAGGGGTATTTTGATTTGAAGAACGTGCCCCCGTGCCCACCCTCCCCCTTTAGTTACGCCACTGTGGTGGTAGCGATATTATAATAAGAAGTATTGTTATTCACATTGAGTGACGGTCGAGTGCGGTCTTTGACGAAAACTCAACATTTGGCGCTTGCTCTGTCGATGTCAAGCTCGCTCGATGGTCCTCTGATTAATTCTTCATTCATTTTTCGATTCTAGTATTGACTGGTACCCACCCGATGTTGTTCAGAATTCAGTACACGAAAACACTTTGCAGAATTAGAAACCAGTGAGAGAAAAAAATTGCGCGGTGAATTTGGAATTGAAGCAACTTGAACTTGTAATCGGTAAATATCTCACATAACTCATTTTCATTTCGAAACTAAAAACCTTTCTGCTTAACTATTCATTTCTTGAGACTGTTTATAATGATTTACCTCGAGGAATTTCAACGCAATTACACTTCATTTCATGTCAATTAATCGAAGTCGAATTGTCCTAACTTTGGGGCTATGGGCCTATGGGGGTGACCGACTGACGTCTGACTTGTCTGATCATGATCATCACATCATTGCTTGAATGATAGTTTATATTTTTATAATTTAGGCCTATATGGACTCGCTCTTTTGTCTATCTTGCGCATGCTAGTTTAGTATACTACGGTAGTATTACTCATGACCCAGGACAGACTGGCTTTTGATCAGTTCCGAAACACTTTTCATGTTTTTGTGGGTCTTACTTTTACTACAGCGTCAACACGACGGTTTTCACGACAACTCCACGACAACTCAAGACAACAAAATAAAAAAGTACATTCATGAATCATCTCCATAAGTGATGTTTTTGCTAAATTGTTTCTGAAATGAGTCTTAAACGGATTTTATCTATCATGCATACTTATTTTTAAAGAGAAAATGTTTTGTTCGTAAAAATAACATTTTTTCCCGTCCGTGATGGGCCATCGAGATGCTACTGCCCTTGCGCATTAGCTTTGGACCGCACCATTATTCTGAGGGCAGGGTGAGATATTCAATGGCCCATTACAGACAGAAAAAATCTGTTATTTTCACGAGAAAAACAATTTTTCCTCTCAAAAAATAGGTGTGCATGATAGATAAAATCAGTGTAAGACAAAGACATATTTTCAGAAACACTCTGGCCAAAAAGTATTTTTATCTTGTTCTGGTGTCTTGAGTTGTCGTGGAGTTGTCTTGAGTTGTCGTGAAACCGTGGCATTGACACTAAATAGTACGACCCGTTTTTGTGTTTGCTGACATTCCAACTATTCCACGTACGTACACAAAATATTTCTACAAAGTTTACTATAAATAGTAATTTAGTATTGGTCTGCATGAGGAAGCATAGATTATAGCAAATTTGAATTCAAATTCCTCTGGCATTTGGAAACACAAAGTCAAAACATCATCACATCCATTTGACCAGTCACCAATTTTTGTGATTTGCAACTTGCACTTGGACAAAAATGACCTGTGAATTGACATTCATGAGCAAAAATTTCTTGGTTTACAACACTGTTAGTGTTATAATGGTGCTAGAGTATGAGTAACATCCTGTAATTGTAAGGCTGTGGATATTTTGTCCACGATGTGTTTTGGATGCCATCTTTTGATGATATGGACGCCCTGCATGTTCCTTTTCATTCATTGAAAAGGGCTTGAGTTCGATGTGAAATCTCACAGGTTTTGGCCATCCTTTGGAATCTGGATGTGGTGTTATTTCACCCGGAATTGTACACTGTTAATGCAGCAAATCATGGGGTAATACAGGAAGTTATGCCATGTCTTCCAGCATGTATTGATTTTTTTAAATTCTACCCATAAAGTGAAAGCAAATCTACTAGAAAGAAAATATGGAGCATTTTCACGGGGCAAACATGTTAAACAGTAAATTGGTTGGCGAGTATCAACCTGTAAAATTGTGACTGAATATGTTTCTATTTTGTTTGCTTCATTTGCAGGCATAATGGTGGCGCCAAGCAGCATGCGTGAGATGTTCTTACAAGCTGTTGAGTCTGATGATCGAGATGAATTTATTCGTTTTCTTCAGCGGCATGTAAGTTTGTCAAAATACTATCTAAGGGGATGGAGCAGGCAATATTCAAGAATACATTTCTCCACGCTTATCGAGACAGGCTTTTATTGTGCTTTGATCATGTCATGTTTAAGAATGACAGCACGAGTGGGAAAGAACACCAGCAAATATTTTGATTTAACAAGGAAAGTCAAGGTGTGGCTTCAGTTTTTTTTTGTTTTTTTTTGCATCGGGGATAAAGAATATTATTTGTGGTAGTCTAGTTGGTAAGACATCTGCTCTAGAATGGCGGGGGTCGTGGGTTTGAATCCCACCCGAGGAAAAATGCCTGTGATTTTTTTTTTCACAGGAATTGGGAAAGTAGGCAGTATACAGTGCTTAACACACATCGGTGTATGGGTAAAACATTACAAATAATATTGTTTTTGTTGTACCTATGGCATAGGGGTGACCTACTAAACACGGATTCATGGCTCGATTGCCGGCTCACTCTGACTTACCTCCATTGAGCTGAAATACAGTGAATGAACAATGGTGGAAGCCCCTCGATGACTTATAATCCTCTTCTTGGAACAAAGGGACAAAATGTCTATAATCAGGGATTACACAAAAACCACCTCTCAAAGGCCAGAAAGCGCTAATATGTTCAAGACCTTTTTTTTCTTGTGTGGGTGAAACGAAGCATTAGAAAGCATGTGTGTGGTCTGGGCACACTCTGCAGTTGAATGACCGGGGGACCTTTGCTCTGGTGGTCCGAAATTACATAATGGCGTCTCTACAAGGCTTCCGTTTCGAGACAGGGGAAACATTTGCGTGTATTCGCGCCAGCCGGTGTCGACTGGTTAAGGAATAATGTAAGTCACTTTTTCTTCTCTCTAACACTTGCAGAATGCAAAAGATGATGATTTCACAATGGAAGAGCTACTGCCAAGCTTTTCTCGCAAACAGCATGAGCTTATCTGGACTGGTCTCAGTCAGATGTGTACTTCATTACTCCTTAATTCACCATTTGAAAATGAGGAGGAGGAGGCAGGGAACAAGGTCTGTAGAATAAATACACAATAGGTGGGTTGCATATGACGTCAACAATGGGAAAAATCAGCCATCTTTTTTAGTTTTTAGCACACAACTGTGCATTACGTGTAAGTACTGCACGCGGCACGCATGCATTTCATAAACTCCTTGCATGATTGGTTGATAAGCACCTCAACTTGTGTTGAAATTTACAGAGCTTGACGCTGCTACAGGCCAGAATAGAAATTGTCATAAAAAATGGTGTATTTGCAATCCATCTATTGATCAGTTGTTTTGTTTATTTGGTAAAGATATAATTTGAACCCATACCCCTATAACTGTACATATAGAACTTCACAGGCCTAATTAAAATGTGCTGTATACTGGCACATTTTAAGTAACCATATCCAGGGGTTATGAGCAAGCAAGGCACAATGGGAAAAAATGGCGTGGCGAGATGGATCACTCCTGGGAACGAGGTTGGGGCTGCACTAAAATGCTGACAACGATAGATGTATTATTTCCAAACCCGAGCCCTTGATTTAAGTTTCCCAGGAAGTTGTTAAAATCGTAGAAATGTTGTAGCATCTCTCATATGCCTACTTTAACCTTTGACCTTTGTCATCCAGGATGCAACCTCCATGACCCATGCTTGTCTCCAAGGTATTGTCACTGTGGCTGCAGCGTGTCTAGCCATGGAGAAACCCGTTTTGTCTGACCATATGCTGGAGACGGCAATTATTCTACATGGTAAGAGAGGTCTGCTTTCGCATTCTGGCCTCCTTGTATGGTTAGAATAATCAACCCAGTATCTACAACAGTTGTAATATTTCAACACCTAAACCCTTTAGGTTTCCCAAAAAGTTGTTGAAATCATAGAAATGTTCAATTTTTGAATGAAATAGTGACAATTATTAAACCAAAACCCATTCTATAGAAGTATGTCAAAAGTTGTGAATTCTTGCATGGAATCCTGGAAAAGCCATTTTTAAATATAAGTATAGACCTATCTTTTGGAATGTCACAGCCCGAGTTTTTGCCAACCAAGATGGAGAAACTACGGGAAGCCATCAATGCAAAGCAAAAACAGATAATTACAGTTTGCAGAAAATGTTACACAAATATTCCCTGAAAAAATCAGAATTTGTTGGAAAAAAAACAACCAATTAAAGTTTGCAGAAATGTTGAATTTGGTCACAATGTCTGTCAACAAGACTTGAATGTTTTGCTGCATTTGGCCGTCCATGCCAACCAGCACAGTTTGTTTATCAACAATAGAAAGGTCTATACATTCAAAACATTCTGGACATAGATAGAGATAGTCACGTTAGTCTGATAGATAAAACAACAAAGGTAGTGGTAGCAGACTTACTAATATTAAACAAAAAACTGCATTATGAGGTTTTTTGGCAAAAACTACTTCATTAGATGCAATAAGGGGGAACTTAGCTGTCCCCTTCATTGCATCTGAGGAAGTAGTTGTTGCTACGAAAGTTCATGCAGTTTGATGTAATTAGTTAGTCTTGAAGCATTACCTTCGTTATTCAAAACATGACAAGATTCAGCCAATGCACAATTTCTCTTTGTGATTTGATGTAGGAGTAATGTTGGATCTTCCAGACTGTGCTAGTAAACTGCAGCAAGCGATTGCCAAGCTTTGTGAAAAGTGGTATGTATGACTAAAACTTCAAGGTTCAACATGGCATCTTGGTAGTGAAACAACGTCTTAACCCTTTAGTCACTGTACCACCCGAAACCACCCAGCCATTTACTCACTGAACCGCCCGAAACCGCCCGAGATTACAAAACACTTCCTATCGCGGTGTTTACACTTGCTAGCAGATCACACCAAACAGCCTTAGATTGAGCGTGATCTGAAGACTACGATAGGCTACAAAATAACCTATGGTCACATCGACAAAAATGGAGTAATCTTCTTTCAAAGGTTCAAAGGTCGGAAATCAAATTCACATAATAAAAATGTTTTTTTACACAGTGTGTCAGTTCATGGTATTGAGGGCGAATTACAATTAAACTATATTCACATTACCCAAAGGTGGATCAACGAACATGCAGGGAGGGAGGAGCTAGTCGCAAACACCTTGATGTACTACCTAGTGAGGAGCCTACAGCCTTCAGCTACCAACGCTGATGTGAAGAGTGTGGATAACCTGCGTCAAGCACTACTGCAAATCAAGATGGACGATGAGAGCAGTGCAACAATCAAAGACTTGCTGGAGCAGTGTGTTACCAGACCAAACTATCTCAAACAAGATAAGGTGTGTTTTAATTCATTGACATGATACGTTTTGACCAGACGTGGAACGTCTTGGGCTTGTTTATGCTGCAAGGTTGCAACTTTGTTGCTTTTTGTGTGTTCAAATAACGATTTTTTTTGTAAAATTAAATTTCTTCTTCCAGATAGGTTTTAAATTTGATACAGGTGGATTCAATAACACAAAACCACCACAGTCATTTTTCATAAAGAAAACCGAGCCATTAGTGATATTTTTTCACTGAAAAATTAAGTTGATGTTTGCGAACTAAAATGGCCAGTGCAATATGCAAAAAGTGGTAATGGCCTCCTGTTTTGACCTTAACAGAATCTGAAGCCTTTGAGAAAGTCATCTAGGGTAGAAACGTGATGCCATGAATACTTCTGTATTTTTTTTCTTCACAGATTGATTTGGGATTCATGGGGATTGGTATGGTGATGATTTACATTCAATGTGTCCATTGTGATATTGACTTTCCTTATCCAGGGTCGTCATTTCTTGAGTTTTCTCTTTAGTTTGAGTCTACCCTTTACAGAGAGACTTCATAAGGCAATCAAGTCTCAGCTACCGTCCTCCCCAAGGTAACCGCACTCTTATTTTGGACCATCAGACAATTCTGTACTCAAGACTTTAGTTGTTGCCTTGCATAGGTTTAGCCAGAGTGTTGTCTGAGTTTTCAATTGTGCTGCATATCCCAAGGGAACTATGAGCAAAAAATTATATTAATATTAGTTATCACACAAGCGCGAGTGGAATACGGAAAATTATAGGGCTTCTGCGTCCATATCCAACAAGGCTAAAGGCCAAGTTGGAAATGGGACGCAGACTCGCTATATTTTCCCATATTCCACGCAAATGCGCTACTAATCTTTACGTATTAATTTTATGCAATGTTTCCATTATTTCTTGTTTTCTGTTATTCTCATAGGATTACATAAATAATGAGCTGGTGGTCATACAACGACAACGCTGTTTCTGTATTTCAAATTCTACTCATCCTATTATACAAACCAACTGTGATTTTCAGTTCCAGTACACTGATCATTGATTTGTTTGTTTTTTTGTTTTCAATTGTACATTTGTTTTTAATGGTATATTCGCAGGTCACAGATTGACTTCTACGGTGAAGTATACTTTAAAGCTTGGAGAGTTGCAACTGGGCCTACTTTAGAGGTAACATTTAAACTTGATTCTATTTACAACCTGTACTTTGTATAAACTTCTGTCTTGCTATTTGCCTCTCCTATGTTAATAAGATGAAATCAGGAAAATAGACTGGTTCCTTGTGCTCCCATTGAAATGACCATAATGTTGTACAAGGAACCCAACAAAGATGGAGCAAGTGCGGGTGCTGACTTTTAGTCCATGCATGCGTGGTCTGTTCTTCAGTTAAATGTGTCTAGTCAATTGACTAGTCAATATAATTTTTTTTAAGCACATGATAGGGTTTAGCAAATGTTAGCACTATGTTTTGGGGGTTTTTTTATTTATGAAAAAAAAGTTTTCTCCTTTTTTCTCTTTTTTTGTGCAATAGTTCACTGATTATCTCACTACAAAGAAAAATTGTTGTCATATTGAACAAAACCCCACCATTTATCATTAAACTACTTATTAATATGACAGAACTCACAAATTGACTAGAGAAACAGTGCACCAGGGCTAGATTGATTTAGTTGGACTAGCTAGTCAAACTAGTTGCAACAGATTCATTTACCCCACCCCCCTGTTCTTAGCTGTGAAGAGACAACTTTTTTACCCAACTTTAATCTTTTCACTGCAGAAACTAGAAATCTATTGCATTCAAGATTTGATGTACCATGCTGTACATGCCTCACGTGTTGGTGCACGATCTTTGGCCTCAACACTGAGACAGGTGAGTGATAAATCTTTATACCATGATGAACTTGAAGGTCACGGCCCAATTTCATAGAGCTGCTTACGGCTGATTTTGTGCTTACTGTGGGCATTTCCATTTCATAGCGCATTTCATAAGCACATAAAAAGGCATGCTAACCTTCCTAATATGCTTACTGTAGGAAAATGAATGACGTAACAATGCAAATCCATGGTGAATGCGCAAGCTGGCCGCCTAATTGTCTTGCTAACCTGTAAAATATGCTTACGCTTAAGCAAGTTTTTCTGCTGTAGTCAGAACGAAAATTTGCTTACCTTTGTTCCGGTATTCCGATTTTAAACAATGGCATGTTTTCACGTTGCCCATTTGCTGGCCCAACATTTTTTGCTGATTTGTTGATACACGGCATCCGGTGCCTACTGGTTAAAGGCAAAGTATACCTTTTGTTTTTGGAACCGTACATTTGTCTTAATGCTATATAATTGTAGATATATGCCATAAAACTAACCTGTGTAAATTTCAGTTCAAAAAGTGGCAGCGTTTTTGAGATATCACAAAAAATCTGGAGCGGTTGTGTTCACGCATAAGAAGTATCCGTCATTGGAATACACATTCTGAGAAGCGTTACGGCCATAACACTTCTCAGATTCAAATTTTTTTGGGAAAAAAAGTGATGTATTTTTCCATAACTGCAGTACTTTGAAGTGAAACGTTTCTCAAAATGCATTATACAATCCAAAGCTGCTGTACTTCTTACCAAGTAAGTTATTATTGCCATAAATTTTCAGAGTCATTACCAAACGTATACAGACCCTTTAAGCAGTTGTATGAAATTGGGCTCAGGTTTAATGAAACACTACTATAACAAACATAAACAATTAATACTAATTGCAGCCACATTATTTTGTCATGAGTGTTGTTGTTTCTGTTTTCTCTGACAGCTCTTGAGCTACTTCACCAAGCAGAAGCGACAGCAGGGGGTAGATAAGATGCTCTTGACCCTGTATGAACCCATCATATGGAGAGCAGTTAAGGTAAGCTGGGGTCCTGCCCTCGTTTCAATCCCACCATAACTGGGGTTCACTCCATTCCATACACTACGCCCAGGGTTAAATTTGTACACAGTACAGACCTCTTCAAACCATGACATATGCCAACGGAAAAAAACACACCAGAGTACTGCAAGTAAGTTCAAGCCTGCTAGCATTGCAGAGTAGTAGTGCTCCAGTAATGGCAGAAAACTCTGCACACTTGGTTTGTTGAAAAGCCATGTTCAGTTTATTATTATTATTATTATTTTTTTTTTTTGGAATTGGTGACATTGTCTGAGTCATTTTAACATTCTTAGAAAGAATAAGCCATTTTGAGATATCGTGGACACAATACTATGACACTATTTGGTTTGGGTAAATTTGTCTGTTTACACCCAAACCAAACAGGGCACTCCTATAGTGTCCACCATATCTCAAAAAGGCTGGTGTGATTTTAATAAATAGTTGTATGAACTTTAAAGTTTTATTAACCTTTTTGCTTTGTCCAGGTTTAGTTTCCTAAAAAATATCCCCTGTTGTATTAAATATCCTTAGACATAATAATAATAATTATAATGAAAATTTATAGAGCGCCGGTATCCGCCGCGAACGGCGCTAATAAGCAAAGCAAAGACATCCAATAAATGCTAAGTTCAGAAATTAGCCAAATGCTTGTCTATGCATATATGATTTTAATCTGTCCTTGAATGTGTCAAGTGATCTTGATAGTCTTGCAGTTTCTGGCAAAGAGTTCCAAAGTTTGGGTGCTGCAATCTGAAAGCTTCTCTCCCCCCAACGATGATAAGCCCTGGTTTCCTTGAGTAGATTGTTTTCGGATGACCGCAAACCCCGATGACCTGGGGCATAGGACTGGACAAGATCACCCAAATAAGACTTTATAACTTTTGACAATATAAGACAATATAACTTTTGATCCAAAATTTTATGGTTGGCTTTGAAGAAGGGATATTAAGCAAGGTTTCTTCTGTGTTTGTCCCAGGTGGCTAATGCTAGCGTTCGTGCAAATGCTGCTGCTCTCCTAGTGGATACTTTTCCTCTTCAAGATCCCGACTCAAACAAGGAGGATTCAGATGCCCTCACGCAGAAGCAGTTTGATATTCTCCAGGTAAATTTCTCTCTTCCCTTTTTTGTGATTCTTGAGATCTAAGTCAGTCCATGAACGAAACTGACAGTGAGCATTCTTGATTTGGAAAGAGGGTATTGTGGCCAAGTGTCCTAGAGTATTAACCAACAAAACCAGTTGAGAGCCAAGTCATCAGAATGTGTGTTAGAATCTTTCTCCAGCCAGTCATGGTACTTGTGTCCTCTAGAAAGACACTTCTTTGTAATTTGCTTCTTTTCATCCAGGTATATAAAAGGGGGGCCCGTGAAACCTTAAATAATGTCGTATCTGATTACCCACATTAATAGCTGCTTGGGATTTTATGCTCCCCACCTCCAGGCAGTATAAAATGTCAGAGGAATGATTTAGGACCTGACTGCTATTATTATCATGTTTGATTGAGCTTTTCTAATGAACCTTGACCCCATAGGACCTTCTAGATGACCCTTGCCCTGTTGTCCGTGTGACTGGCATCCATGGCATATGCCGTATCGCCAGTGTCTTCTGGGAGGTCATACCTTCTCCCACTCTTGAGGGCTTCATGACCAGGCTTGTTAGAGACATGGCATTTGATGTCAGTACAGCAGATGTCAGAGTTGCCGTCTTTAAGGTATGAGAAAACAACAAACTACGAGGTTACAAGGTTGCTTTGGATTTTTCAAAAAGAGGTACCTCTGTTTTTTTCATTATGAGTCCTTTATTCCAGAGCAGATTATTTCAACCCTGTCTTTAAGAAGCTTGTTTCATTCTTACTTCTTCCTCCTTCACTCTCTGGATGTTGAGGCTCAACACTGGAACTCAAAGTAAGCCTAATTGGTTCTGACCCTTAACCTGCGAACACCACCTTCTACCCCTTCCCCCCTCCTCACCATTCTGTTTTGTTTCCTTTATTGTTTGCCTTTGTACGTTCACCATATTCTCAGCTCTCCCATCCCCTTCATTAAGGTAATTTACATTTGACCCTTGACCTCATTTGACCCTTGACCTCTTTAACTCCTCTAGGGCTTGACCTTTTTGCTGGATAACCACCTTAGTCACCCGCTGATGAAAGGTCTACTCCTTGTGTTAAAAGATTTCATCCATGACTCTTCTGAGAAAGTACGCGTTGCCTTTGTTGATCTGTTACTCAAGGTGAAGGGACTCCGAACCATAAAGGTAACAATTGAAGCACTCAAATGTTTTGATTTGTTTTATTCAATACACATCCAACAGCGCAAATAGGGAGGTTCTGAAAACCCAATCCACATGGAAGGGTCCTGTCCAATGTAGGATTTGAACCAGGACCCACAGAGTTGAAAGGCTGGGAAAGTAACCCTAAATAAACCTGATTTCAAATTCTCAAATCAACCTACCCTGTACTATAAGTTAGGTGGCCAAATTGTGTGTTTTTTTCTGACAGCAATTTAAGGTAACTTTGCTCAAAGTCTTGTGCTGAAATTAAACCCAGAACAAAAAAATGTAATATCATACTGAAGAAGGCATGATTTTGAGATTTAACTTTAGAATACCCTCTCCAACCCCCTCCCCTTCCCTCTTTCATTCTATTCATTCAGTACTGGAATATAGTTCCCATGGAGAACCTGCTAGCCCAGCTTGTTCAAGACTCTACCCCTGTAGCTCGCCGCCTGGTCTCTCTACTCTTCAATTCACTCCAGCCATCGGCCAAGACTGGAGAGGTACAGATTGAACGGTGCATAGCACTGATTCAGACAAACCCAGCTGCAGCCAGGGTCTTCTATCAGTATGCACACAGGCACATGTCAGTCACTACTGCAGGTAAATCCATCTTCACAATGATATTGCATCAAAGATTCCACCTTTCATATTGCAACGAGGTCGTATCATTCTTGAAAATTTCAAAGTGTACTCTAAACTAAACCAATTAATTTAACTTAGATCATTATTGTATCAAGAATAAGGTCAAGGATCTTATTTAGGGTTTGGACTTTTTGGGTTAACCATTTGACTGTGAAAAAAAAACAACAACAACGTTAAAATCTGTTTCCACATTTACTTAACGTTTAAAGAAAGCCGACCATGACAACAAAATGAGACCTTCTTTTTCTTTAAAATGTTAGCCCCAGACACTGTCAAGGGAGAATGATTGACATCCATTTTGTTGATCGGAATGTGCCTTAACTTAACCCCTGCCCTACAATTTGTAATACATCATTTTCAATCCCCTAGAATTTGTTATACGTTTTGCTTTGTACGCCGCCGAAAACATTAAACCAGAACTCGGGGGAATATGCCCAACACTGTGGTTTTGTGACCCTCAAGACTGGGTGTGTTGTTTTATTTTCAGTCCTTGAAAGTGTGTTGACATCTGCTCAGACAGGTCGGCTCCAAATACACACAGAAAATAGAGAGCCAACACTGACGATAGTGGATACCCGACATCATAGTTCCGATTCTCAATTTGGATTGGAGTTGGTAGAAAAATAAGTCACAAGTTCTGTTTAACCGTTTAGGAAAATAAACGTAGATGCACAACCCTAGTTTGATTGTCACTTGAGTTTCCTCAGGACTCTCAAAGCATAGAGTACATACATCAGTGTAGGGTAGAACTAAAGCATTGTTAAACCTTGTTGCACTTACCCAATCACCTGCATTTAAGATAGATGTCCTTGTTGCCTTTTTGGGGATACATATCATATGAATCCTGGTTGAGTTATTAGCTATTCAAGTCACCGACATCTTCATCTCTTTCAGGTCAGTTTCTTTTGCTTCTTGGTCAATGTGTCCTTGGCTGTGTCAGGCGAGCTCAACCCACCAACGGCCGTACCCAAGCTGAGGATGATGATGAGACTGGAGAGGAGAAGGAGAATGATGCCAGCCCCGGAGAGGGGGATGAGGATGAAGAAACTCTGTCGATACAAGACACAGATGTGATGGAGGGCATGCTGGAGATCATTGCCGTTCTCTGGACTGGTATTTCCGATCAGCTGGTTAAGGTATTAACTCTTCATGCTGATAATATGATAATAATACTTCAATCTTATATTGGCCACATATTCTAGTAGCTAGATCAAGGTGCTTTACCGCATTATTATCCCTGGTATCAGGCATGCTTGGACCATTTCTCAAACTTTCTCAACTCCCTGGGAAGCATACAACCCCCAAGCTGCTTAAATTAGTGCTAAAATCACAATACTGTCTCAGCCCTCTCAGGTTCCCATTTATATACCTAGGTAAAGAGACGCAATAATGGTTAAGTGACTTGCTCATGGACATAAGTGTCATGACTGAGAATCAACCTCAACCTCAATCACTCATGATTCAGCCCTCAGAATGTTGAGTCTGATGTGCTGGACGGCTTGGCCACGACACGCTAAGAAATGTTGATGTAATGTTCTTTCTTGCAATGTTGTAATCCCGACCCCAAACCCCTTAAAAGCAATCATGACGTGGTTACTCAGAAACGTACACTCATTGTTGTTAAGGTGATTTTGTTTTGTTTTCACTTTACAGCCAGAAAATCAGACCACAAAGAAGAAACTTGTGAGCAGGTTCAGCAAAGCTCTGCCGGAGTTCCTGACTGCATTCCAGGCAAGTAGCATGAGACGATCATTATGGTCATAATGGTTAAGTGACTTGCTCAAGAACACAAGTGTCATGAATGAGAATCTGATTCCCTTGAAGGTGTGATCAGTTATTTTGCTGTACAGGGAATCTGTCACAAGCTATTCCCATCACTTTGATTGGTGATGGGTTTTTTTGGAAAAGCAAGATTCATTGCTCATCAATCTCTAGTCTAATACCCTCATGTGAAATGTAAAGTTGTCCAATTCTGGATTGTCTCTAGTTGAGAACTCAAACTAGAGGTACCGATTCTGTTGATAAATGTGACACAATTCTACTGTTAACCATACCCACTTTACAGTGTGGATCTGATGATTATCAGAAGCCCGTAGGAAATGCACTCAGCTTGTCTTTCTTGTTGGGTTTATGCAAGAATCTTGAAAGTTCTGGGCTAGCCTTTCACATACTTTGAAAAGAATTGAAGTGTCATTAAAATTGTCATAATAATCACCTGAGAGTAGCGAAATATACGTTAAATTGCGCACACATTTAGAACGACATATGACGTATTGACTTGAAAATAGGAGACTTTGTAATGCTAGGTGGCAGCAGACTACCAGGAAAGTTACCACTGTTTACGTAGTTCTGAGCATGTAATGTGCACATATCCAAGAAAAATGGATTTACCTGATAAGTCTGCTGCCACCTAGCATTCCAAAGTCTCCTATTTTCAAGTCAATAGGTCATATGCTGTTCTAGAGCGGATTAAGAGGATAATCACTAGTTAATACACTAGTCCACATAGAATATGCCCAATTGGTGTTCACCCACCAATTGAGAATGTAGTCTTATTGTATGATTTGATTGATACTGTCACAGGAGGGCAGAGCTCTGTCTGCTGTTCTGGTCATAGCTGGTTATGTACCCTCATCTGCTATCCCAACATTCAGGTAAAACATTCAATAAAGCAATATTCTTAATTGTGTGCTTTATTTATTCAAATTTTATTATTATCATTATTATTTTCTTACTAAGTTTTGTAGCGTTTAAAAATTTAGGTTACAAAAAACATGACTGTTAATAATTATTAGAATCAGTTTATTGGTGGGGAATTTTTTTTTTTTTTTAATTTATGATGTGTGCTAACATTGATATAACCATAAGCTCAACTGTCTAATTTACTGAAGCGATTTTAAAGACTTTTGATGATGATCAGAAAAATATGTCCGTTTTCTAAGAGAACAGTTGAAATAAATCTGACAGTATAACTGTCCTTTTATAAGAAAAACAAATAAACAAGCGTGTTAATAAATTGGGTGGGAAACAAAACAAAACAATGTATAGTTTTCTGAAAAACTTTGTTTTGTGTTTCTTTAGAAACTGTACAATTTGAATGAATGGAATATATTGACCTATGCATATATTTTAAATGGTGCAATGTTTGTACATTTAATAGCCGTGGCTGCCTGACAACACTGAAGAACATGTCCCCCTCTGCCACCTCTAATGACTATGCACCCCTACTGGAATGTCTTGTGGCCTGGGGTCATGGGTCAAGTGTGCTGGAGCTCATCTCTGACTGGTTGGTCGCTACACTTAAGACTAGCCCAAAAGGAAAAAAGGTAAGTTTTTATGGAAGTCGTTTTCAAACTTTAAAGTGGTTTCATCTGTTGCAGAATGTATTGTCAGTTGCAGATGTAAACTGTTGAAGCTCCCACGTTGATATGCCATGAATGGCCTTGTGGTGGTCAGTTCTCATTAAAACGTGAACAATAATATTTCAAAAATTTAGTACAAACAAAAGGTAAAGTATAGGGTTGGTGAAGCTGATGGTGCAGTGTTCTTACTTCGTGTGAGTCAATATGTACATGGGAAAAAAACCTGAAAATTTGGGTTCAATCCGTCGTCCGAGTCAGTGAAAAATCATGTACACTTTTCAGCATGTAAACACATTGTCCTTAACAATTTCAATTATAACAACCGAAATTAAAATCGGGATCTTCACTTCTCTATTTCTCGAGTTTGACAGTATTTCAGACAGAAATATTTCTATGGAAGATTTATACTGGTATGAACTTCATAATCAGTAAGCTTTCAGACTGATACTAGTAAACAAATGTTTTAACATCAATCCTTTTAAAGTATGCGTCAGAAGTATGTTTTGGTTATAATTGTTGAAAATTGAATGCAAAACAGGTTTCTAGAACTGAAATGACTAACTCCTTAATTTGTTGTTTTATGTGAACATTTCTCTTGGTAAATTTTTGGGTATGAGATTTAGAACCTGCTTTTGTTAATGTTATCGTTATTTTCTTTGACATTCTTTTGTGCATTATTAGTAAAAACGGAATCCTTGAATATATATTTTCAAAACTTGTTCTTGGTACAGAAATCTAGAAAAGTCAGCTTCAGTGAGCCAGTGCAGCCCAAGCCAATCCTTGCACTGATGTATCTTGACTGGCTCTTGTCTCATTTCCCAACTCTCTCTGCCTTGTTGACAGAGAGCACTGATAAGCTACAAGATCTCACCTCTATTCTCAAAAACACTCTGGTAAGAAAAAAAGAAACACAAAATAGTTTGTTTAAACGATTATTATTTTTGGTCAAATTTGTTCATGTTATGATTGGACAGACAGTCAGACCGATGTCATGTCTGATTGCAAATTTGAGGTTACTATTCCAACTAACATTTGAGTGAACTTTTCTGTGTTCCCTTAAAAGATTTACTAATATAAAACAGAAGAGACACAGATTATATTATTTGGATAAGGATAATCTCCATGGATGTAAAATTTTAGGGGTTTATCTAGAAAATGAGACTTCACCTCTTTTATTTTTCGAACATTTGAGGAAGATACAATAAAAAAAGAAACTTTATCTTCAATCTGAGATATTTTTAATTGTATTCCCTTTTTAGGCTTGTCTAGAGCAACGTCTGATGACCCCTGACCCCCTGAATGATGTCTTAACCGATGAGGTCATGGTTAAATCACTAGAAATGCACTGCAGGCTTTGCATCCATCTTGCAACACGAGCCTTGGTAAGTAAGATGCAGAAAAAAACAGATTATGAAACAGACATAAGATGGGATGATGCTGTAAAGTTTTTCCCTCTTCGGTTTTTTTTTTTTTTTTTTTTTTTTTTTTTTCTCCTCCCCCCTTATGGTGGCCAGGGCGTAAAGGCTCGCCCATCACCACAGTGGCCCTGGTTTGATTCCCAGCTTGGGCCATATGAGTAGAGTTGTGCGTTGGTTCTCTCCTATGCCACGAGGGTTTTTCTTTGAGCCCTCCAGTTTTCCTCTCTCTGGAAAACTCAACCCTTGATCTCTGGCCGTGCTCCTCGGTCATGATGGATCAATGTGGCTGGCTAACAAAGGCGCCTTTACATGCCTGCAGCTCGATCATGTATCCACGTCCTACTCAATTTAGCTTCTCAGCTATGAGTAAGGATGATGAGCCTTCCCAAATTAGTAACATTATTATTATTTAAAAAATGTTATTTATCTTTTATTTTCTTACTTGTTCTTAGCTCAGTCAGATGCCTGGAATCAGTTACATGTAGTACCAACTTTTTGTAGGATTCTTGTTGCGTCCTTTTATTCTTTCTCCCCATCCGTGCAATTTGTTCTGTGTCTGATATTTCATGACAGTTTAAGTGTTTAAATTTATGTCAGTTTATTGATATGTGACTATTTTTAATTTGTTTTTATAAATTACTATGTTGTTTATTTATTTTTATTTATTTTTTTTTTTATATATATATAATTTATTTTCATGCTTGTCTGCGTTTGGAATCCACAATTCCAGGGCCAAGACCAAACCCTTAACAAAGATGCAACCCTTTTCTTGAGTGAGCTTATTGCTTGGGCAGACAGGGAGATACTTCCCATGATACACAGGGTGGCAGACCCTGGGGTGGATGAGTCTGATGGTCCAGCTGCTAAGAGGACTATGTCAAGTCAATCTGAGAAGACATTACTGGATCTTGGAAAGAAAGTGCTCAAGGTGGGTTGTAGTATCTCCCATGGATGAATGTCACTCCGCTGAGAATACTTTTAAAATGTTTCTTAATATTAGTAAGCAATCGACTGGAATAGACAAATGTTATTTTAGTTGACGCATTATGTTGTGTTTCTAGACCACAAAAGGCTTTGTGGTTGTACTTGATTGTTGATTATTCTGTTTGTGGGAACTATTTCACTTCAATTTTGCTTGCTGCGTTGGATGGTCCTTGTTGTGTTATGAGTTTCACTGTATGTTGTGTCGTTTTTACCCGGTAGCCTATTTGTTATAAAGATGGTAATGGTGGTACTAGCATCCTACGAAATGATTTCATGAAGAAGTTTTTTTCCCCCCGTTGATTAGAAATCAATAAAAGTGTGTTGAAAAATTAGAATCTCCAAAGATCGCCTGCAGGCGACTTTTCGAAATTCCTGTGGTGTTAGTTTGAATGCTGCCCTCAATACAGCCAGAGATGTGGTTGGTATCCACTGTCACCTCGCTAAACGTGGATAGATTTGTCGTTCTTGATGAAAATACTGTAACAGTTTTTTGCTGTTTTCTCAATAAGTAGCCACTGTATTCAACTGAAACTTTCACAGGTGACTTTTATTGTATCTTTCTTGATAATTTTGCCTATAAATCAGCATTACATTGACAAACGATAACCTACCTTTAAAATCTGAAGACTTTTGTCCATTTATTACAGGTTATCTTAAGCATGAGTAGTGAGACCATCATGCTAGGTATCACTGACAGAGAGTTCCAATTTGGTGTGGCCGACTTCTGCCAGCTGCTCCTAAGAACAGGTACACTTTAAAGAAAACACTTATTGTTTGATAAACTGTGCAGGGTTGGGGAACTTGATTTATGAGCCCTGAAATCTTTCAAGCAATCTGTATACACCAGAAATTTGCATCCCTGGAAACTTGTACCCTTTAAATGTAATGTTGACTTTTTAGTACAAGGTGTTTTTTTGGCAGGATGCTGTTGAGGGAGGATGGTGATATTTTTTTTAGATTGTACTTGCTGTTATTGTAATTTAGATTTTTCTATGGAAACATGTTTTTTGCAACTAATACAATTAAGTGTTTTTATTCTTCTTATAGTCAGCACAATGAGATCTTGTCATAGTGCACTTGATAGTTTTCGTGTTGTTGGTTGTGTTTGTGTTACTGCCTCAGGTCATGGCATGGAGTTCCTTCCTATGACCACAAGGCTCCTGTACCAGATGGGCCAGCAGGATCTCAACAGAAGCCTGATGCCTGACAGGGATATCATGATGGGGGATACAGTGCCTCCTCTTCTAGTAGATGTCATTAAGACATTGGCAAGGAGGAACCAGGAAGTCTCAGAGGACAACAAGAAGGAAATTGAGGAGGTGGGAGACACTATTATTGGATAGATTCTGATCTACCTTCATGCAGTCCATAAAACTTTGAGGCCCTTTTTGAACCCGCGGCTACTTCTTAGGCTCTGTCTGCCTGTTTGAAGCTCCGTACCAAAAGTGCCGTAGCCACATTTTTCAAAAGTACTGATGGGGACTAATCAAGAGCCCAAACGGAAGCTGTGGTTTATAAAAGGGCCCAAATTCCAAGACAGATGCTGAAGAAATCAAGAGGGGCTTCTTAAGAACAGGCATAGAATTCCAAATTGAAGCAGATTGCTCAACCAATAGACCGATCCTCTAAGCCCCGCCTACCTTAGCAACTGCCTAGCAACATCACATGGCGTGACTTTCTGGCCACGATTGCAGAGGTGGTTCGGTTGCGACCACACACACGTCTTTGATACACACTCGTACATGGTTTTCGTGAACGGTATGGACTAATCATTTAGTTTGGTGGCCTTTTGATCAGTGCCTTGAGTCCAAAGAACAATGCAGACAGGAACACTGTTAAACCACTTTTACACAACTGTACAGGGACCACTGCTGTGGGATTTGAACCAATAGAAATACGAAAAAAATTACAACAAAACAAAAGTAAGTACAGTTGTGTGTGATCTTGTGTGTCAGAACAATGGCGGCGGTTTGTTTACTTTTCTAATGAGATTTTTAACGTGTCTGACATTTGTCGAACTTTCAGTGGCGTTGTCAAGACTGTGATTGGTCAATACATTAGTAGGCGGGGCTTAATGGATCAGTCTATTGCTTTGCTGAGTAAAATTAGGTTGTGAACCAATCATGTCAGATAGACATCATTGACTTTATATGATTAGCCCATCAAGGAAATTGACCCAGGGCAGTACCAGGGAAGCAAGCAACTTCATTTCTCTTTGTTTCTGACCTTTTAAGACGCTGTCTGAGATTAAACCAGCGGTGCGGGAAGTCCTCTATTGCTACCACCAGAAGCAGACGGTGATTGGAACTGAGAGTCATGAGATGATGGCATCCATCATTACGGCCGTGCTGGCTGAGGTCACTCATCATGTACAAGGGGCAGGCCTTGACCGATGTGAGAATATTGCTGAGTTACCAACGCTATCTTCCTTCCTTCTCGGATTGACCACAAGAACTCAATCCATGCTCAGGTAACTAACTTCTCCTTATGACAGATATGAGGCTGTGTAAGATGAAGGATCAGCATTGGTTCCAGTTTGTGGTGCCCCATGTAGGGATGATCTCACAATCTCTTGGAGGTGTCTTATCAGATGTTGTTATTATAAGAACTGTATTTATTAGAAAAACATTGCCGTGCAAATACAGTGAAGGTCTGTTTTTCCTTGATTTTGCAGTGAAAACAATTGCTCAGGTGCCAATTCACAGCATTGTCATGGCATAAATGACCATGTAGATGCCGTGAAAAGAAATGTTGTTGTGAAAATACCGTGAACTTGCTGATCACTCCCTGGGGCCAGCTCATTAACTCGGTTGGTCAAGTTAATCCTTTACCCTATTGTTTACCCTTCGTACCCATCAGCAATCCACCATCAATGTATCTTTTAAATAGAGCTGTTTACGTTTGCCAAGAGGTGTCAAATTTATTGTCAACTCAACCTAACCGGATTATGCCACTTACTTCGCTTTTGTTTCGAGAAGAATGGTTTACCATTATGAATAATAATAATAATTTTGCAGTAAAACCATAGTGATATTGCTGTGATCCCAGTGGGCAAATTCTGTGGGGTGTAAACACCCCCCCCCAAAAAAAAAAAAATGCTGTGAATTAGCAACCAGCATTTTGTTCAAGGCAAATTGAAGGAAAAACAGTCCTAATCTGTGTTTTCACAACAGATTTTTGTAGCGGATATTGGTCTTCTCGTTGTCCCAACTTGTGTGATTGAGTCTTTGTTCGAAGATTGTAAAATTTGTAAAATAAATAAGCCACTGAAGGATTTTTTAATCATGCTTATTTTCTCTATATGATAATTGTTTGTGTTTGTTTGCAGTTCATTTGTGTTAGAAATGGAGCAGTTTACATCATCTGGCTCTGTTAAGTCAACAGAGGGCCTCCTCGCTGTTTTACATGTGCTACATGCCATCCGTAAAGGTCAGTAAAGACTACTGGCGCCAACGTCTTAAAAAGTTGATGCAGTTTTGGTTTTGGAAAAGTACATCAATTCAAACTTTCAAGAAACACCAACTCAGTTCTTTGTAGTTTATTATCAGATTTGTCTTCCCATTGAGATGGATTCATCCTTTTGGGGTATTCTATTTTTCCAGGATCTAAGAAGGTTGATGGAATCAAGACATGTCTGTCAGCTGTGAGTACAAGGTTGGAAGACCTGCACAGGATTAATAAGGAAGGATCTGAAGATGCTGAGCTAGCCACTGTATCTGATATGTGAGTCTAATCTTATCCTTCTAATCTTATCCTTCTACAACAACTCTTTAAGGAAAATGCATACTATGTACTTTGCCAAAATTAAACACCCAGGTAGATACTTGTCTTTTGATTGGAAGATTGAAGGTCACACGTCATTCATTACTAATACTCATTACATGGCCTTAACATCATAAACTATTCATTTTTGTACCATCTTTTTGTACTATTGCACACTAGACTTTTTTTACTGTTGTACGATTGACCACAGCAGGCTTTATGCACGGCAGTACAAAATGCCAGAATGCAATCTTGTACATCATGTTGTTATAGTTTTCCCCTCCAATCAAATGAAAAAGATCTACTATGTTATATATATGTTTTGTTTTCGTGCAGTGGTGAGAATATTTTTACGATTTGACAGATGAAATGTTCGTCTCGTTGAATGGAACATTCTATATATTTCAAGCCATGAAAATATTCCCATCGTTAAACTCATAAACATTCTTTATTTGTATAGTAGAATGCTTGTGACTGGTTCGCAGCCAGTTTTATTACTTTCGTTTTCAAACAATTTCTATCCTCAATATTATCTACTTTTAACAGTTGTATGTTTTTAAAAGAATGACCATGTGTTGTGCAGTTATTTTGAAACATGTTTGTTCTTTGTTTATTTTCAGTGCTTTGTTGCAGGAAGCAGCCCTGATGGTGCAAGATCTCACAAAAGCCATCGGTGGAGTGGCATAGTTCTCCCATAAACCTCTGCTTCTAATTTTGTATTTTCTCAATAACTTGAATAAAAAATATAAATCAACTTTATGTTGCCCCCTTGTTTTAAATTTCATTATTTGTGACCTGTAAAGTTAGCTGTCTACAAATGTATACTTATCTTTTGTTATTGTATTAAAATATTTTTGGTATTCTTCATAATAACATTGATTAATACACAATTAACCAGTTGGCGAAGGCAAACGGGCCACGCGAAAAACACACCATTGGTAAAATCGGAACACCGGAGCAAAGGTCGCCTAGACATTCTACTGCTACGCTTTGTTTCACCCACCTAAACAAGACAGATGGCGCTCAATATTTTGCCAATTTTTGGCTTGTGTGCAGGCATTATTGTGTAATCTCCGATTTCAGACCTATGTCCTTTTGTTCGAAGAAGAGGATAATGAGACATTGTCATTGAGACTCTTCCACCATTGTTTATTCATTGTATTTCGGCTCAATGGAGGTAAGTCAGAGTGAACCGGGGATCCAGCCTTGGTTCCGGATTTAGTACCAATCATAAGCCATGGTACACGGCCGAGGTTTTGCAAATCCTGGTACATGATTTTGACATTTCTCGATAGAGAAAACAAAAAATCATGATGCAATAAAGAAAATCTTTGTTCCTGTGGCTTTGTCAAGTCATGGTTTCTTCGTGCCAGCGTTACTCTCAAAGAAAAATGATTCCGGCAATTCCAAGAAAATATCCCTTCAGGCTGGACGGGAAAAAAATAAAAGAATCCTGGCGGCAACTGGTTAAAACTGGGTTTTATATGGTGATGTTTAAAGTCATCTTTAATGTAAATGAAAATGAGGAAATTAGACGTTGCCCGGAACAAAGCATGGTACAGATTTAAAATAAAGTCCAATTCATAGTTGGGCTTACTACCTCAGAACATTATGCAACATTTTTTGCGAAAGCCAAAACATTTTCTATGATGGATTGAATTTTAGGAAAGATTATAAATGAAGAGTTCTTCAGTCTTCATAAAACAAAATGCTAGTGTAAACCGTTTGTGAGCTTTTTCACATCGGAAGTGAAATAATTAAACGAACTTTAGTTACATAAAGTTGTATATATATTAAACATGAGGGTAAGATAGAAAAGTCACAGTGTCAAATTGGCACTGAAACGAACAAACTAGAGATATTCCAAATTAACTTCTTACTCATATAGGGAATAAAATGACAAATTTTAAACAATTTCCAATGGGATGCTGAATTTGAAAGCTTGAAAAATAAAATAGTTTTAGCTTTTGGATGTGCTGAGTATGGTTATCAGTTCTTTAGTTTATTTTCTTTTTTTGTTTTGTTTTAGTCTTATTAAATGGGCTCTATGAAACACCTGTATATTAAACTACTGGCCAAGGTGAACGCCACTAGACTCTTAATTTTGTGTGATGGGGGTTGTCAATCGAATAATGATTTCCAATGTATACAAATTAGCAAGATATAAAAATAAATTGTCAGTGGTAGTGTGGAAAATGTTTCAAGTGTCAAATGATATAAAACTAAATTCAATCTATTTAAAACTCGATAACATTAAGTGTTTGGAGGATTTTGGGTTTTTTTTAAGGCAAAACATTATTTGGGGGGTTTGACCCCACCTCCCAGGGTGCCACATAACACCCTGCTGCTTAAAAAAGGTATAGAACACCAAAGTAGATCTTCGTCATTTGATTGGAGGTCACATGGCAGTCATTAATCAAACCATTAATGGTCTACGTCATAAATTGTACATCGGGTGCTATTCCTTTTTTATGCTCAACTACACCATTGACCATTATACACAGCAGTACAAACCGCCCATGTAGAGTGAATGCCAGAATACAATCACTTGTACAGTTTTTTTTTGTTCGTACAGTTTTATCCTCCAATCAAATGACAAAGATCTACTTGGATGTTTAAAAAAAATACTGAATGTTTTGTATTTGTGTGATCGAATAATTTTCATGAGTTGAAAGATGGAATTTGATCCATTAACTCGGCTTCGCCTCATTGAACATTCTATCTTTCAACTCAAAAATATTCTCATTCATAGATGACTTCGCAAATACTTGTTATGCGTGCATTAGTCGTAGAATAAGTTGCATGCTAGTGACATTGCAAAATTTAGACTAGACGAGCATGCACCTCATTCCAAGGTGAATGCGCACCCATTTGTATAATACTCATACGTAGGCTAGGTATCTGAATCGAGGGGGGGAGGGGGTTGGGCCTCTGGGAAAAGTGATCCATCTTCTTTTTGGGGGTGGAGGGGGTTGTCAGGTGGGATTATCTTATCGAGATGTGTCACTACCTCCCTATCCATAACTCGATTTTCATACCGTTAACGCTGTGAGAAGATGAACTTTTTTTAACTCTTTTTAACTTTCGGTTGTGGTTGACCTCCAAAAATGTCAAAACCACAGAGCAGAACAGGAAGTTTAAGGCGTGGCCATGCCAATGTAGTTAGTGGACGAGACTTGCACACTAAAGCGTATATACTGTGTTGATAGAATAATCTCGAATACTATCGAATTTTAAAGAATCGAATTTGGTAGCTCGCTTGAAACTTTCTTGGCGGCTACAGCTTTGGCTACGGCTGGATTGCCACGTCATTGTGTGTTGAAGTATAGGACATCCTCAGTAATACCCTTAGCAATAGCCGTAGCTGTAGCCGTAGCCGCAAAATCGGATACGGCCTGAAGTCGTTGCACTAATCCAGTATCGATACTGTGATAAACTGTTCACCACCGGTCACCTACCTCGTTCCACTTAGTACGCTTTAGTTACTCAAGAATTGCGGTCAGAATTGTCAAAATGGTGAGTTTTTACCTTCTATCCCTACATTTTCTTCTCGTTTTTTTGACATTTTAAATGACCGTCATATCTTATGCTTAATATAAATCCTTTCTTCTCTTTTTGGCTTACAGTCTCTCTCGGAAGATCAAAAGAACGGTAAGTAATATTAATAACCATTTACCGACTTTCTCGCCACAACAACTTTAACAATTGTCTAAACGCTAAGCGCTTCACCTTCATAAACCATCAATCCCGACTCCAAAGTCACAAAAATTCATTTTTTTTCCACGAACTGTAATAGAGTGGAACAGCCTACCAGAAGCAACCATCCAAGCAACAAGTCTGCCAGCCCCTAAATGCGATAATCGTAACCATCCATCCTCCCTCCAGTCTCCGACCGTACCGTTAGGTCAGGAGGATGGAGGGTTACGATTATCGCAACTAGCTAGCCCCATACAAAGTGCCAATACGCTTGACTACCTCCACTTCTTGGCCCAACGAACCCCAATTCTCTAAAACCAGACATCAACTTTCGAATCGAAACTTACACTTTTTTTGCCAAACATTTTCCATCGATGATCTCTATATTATTGCGCTAGAGAGTCTCAAGTACATTAGATCCGAGGTATAGTGACTTATTTTGGTGGAATTTTATGACAAATCTCCGTGCTGGTTTAGCTTAGTCTCCAACTGTGAACGACGTCGGAGGAGCCATGATTGCGGTTGCTGTTGCGCTGTACTGAACAGCGAGAGGGCACTATGACTCGTCGTTATCTTGCGCTAGTCTTTATTCCAGCAGTCTTCTTGCGGCATTTGTCTGAAAGCAGGTTTCAAGCAGCGGTAAACATTCTTGGATGTGCTGACTAACTGCGTGCATAACACTCGGGACAGCTGCTGTAAAACTATATCACCACATCGTTTGCAGCAGGGCAACATTCAGTCGCCTTGGACAAGGCCAGCCTGCAATTTTAGTGGCGAATATGACCCTTTTTAGAAGGAGGTGAGGGATGGGAGGGGGGGGGGCGTTTGGCGACGGACCACATCACGACGAACGAATACACACACATAGCGACACGAAAAAGACTAGCGCAAGATTATGACAAGTCATAGCGCCATCTCGCTGTACAGCGAAACAGCAACCATCATGGCTCCTCCGACGTCGTTGACATGGACTTATATATACCAGCACGGAGATTTGTCATAAAAATCCAACAAAAGTTATCGCACAGGGGGCCGACGTAAACCTTCTCCAGACTCTGACAGCAATGACCGACCGATCATTGAGGGTCAAATTTGCCAAAAAAATTAAGTCTCGATTTGAAAGTTGATGTCTGGTTTTAGAGGATTGGGTTCGTTGGAAGGGGAGGTAGTCCAGCGTATTGACACAATGTATGGGGCTAAAAGTCTGCAAGCCTTCAAATCACTACTTCAATAATTAAACAGATTACCCCCCCCGCACAAGCTTGGCTTCTATACTCATCTCGAGTCCAGCCAATATCGGAGTTGAATTGATTTAAATAATCGGGGAATAACATTATAGTAATTAAAGAAGTGTGAGGACCGTGGCCGGTCTTCACTGTGTGGTAATGACCGGGTCGGTGGCTGGCAAGATGTAGCCCCATAAATAGTGCCAATAAGCTGGACTACCTCCGCTTCTTGGGCCTACAAACGCGATTGTCCAAAATCAGGGAGCATCAGTGACAAAAAACTGCTCTAAAATCCATCAAAGACCTCTACAATACTTTAAACTGAAGTGCGTTTGAGATATTGCCGGTCTATATGATGGTACGATTGTGTTAGATAAGTTTATGAAAAAAAGAAAAATTTTCAGCTAAAAGTCTGAATTGATGACCACAACTGATATTTGAAATGGTAGGCCTACAGTATGATACAGAATTTAATGGAGATAATTTCTGTGCATATTTTATGTATGTGTTGATTTGATTTTTTAGTAAATAAAGTCAGAAGAAAGGCAAATGCCCTGTGCTAAAATTTCAGTGGTAGCACATCTCTGTATTAAGTCTTTGAGGATCCTTAAGTTCTTGTTTCATTCCCAGGAGTTACGTATTGTTTCAAATTTTCATGTTGTCACTCGTCCATTGTGAATTCTTTACTGTGCAGAGTACAAGGATACCTTCTCCCTTTTTGATAAGAAAGGGGATGGTAAGATTGAGACATCTCAGCTCGGAGCGGTCATCAGAGCTCTAGGACAGAATCCTACTCAAGCAGACATCAAGAGATTTGCCCAAGGATTTAGTAAAGGTAAGATGACTCTTGCAGCATCTTCAGTTGTTAAAAACAGAGGAACATTTTCTTTTGGTGCACAGTACACAATGAATCTTTTATGTGAGTCACCTCGGCATCTGCTGTTAAATTGACCCACAGTGAACGAGATGAGCGGATTGCCACATTAACTGTACCCACACAGAGACATTATGAGTGCGTGTTTAGACGGTTCCCGATTGTGTATCTTTGAAAATTTTGCATCTTAACACGGCATCCTGCCTTCCCTGCTTAAAAAGTATAACACAAAGATGAAATATAGGATTGGTAAAGCTAATAGTGCAGTTTTCTTACTTTTTGTAATTCAGTATATACATGAAAAAAATCAAACCTGTACAAATTTGGGCTCAATCCGTCGACCAAGTCAGGAGAAAGTAGTGAAAAACCATGCACACTTTTCAGCATGTACATACATTATCCTTAATTTTGATTTTTACAACCTAAATTAAAATCAGGGTCTTCAAATTCTATTATCTTGACATTGACAGTATTTCAGACAGAAATATTTCTATGGAAGATTGGTACTGGTATGAACTTCATAAACGGTCAGCTTTCAGACTGACTAATAAGGACATTTTTTGATGAACACCAATTCTGTATTCTACCTTTAAGGGAAAAAAATGTAATTTGCTCTTGAAAACACTGAAGACAAACCCCAATAAATTCCTATTTGCAGATCATCGCATTAACTTTGAGGAGTTTCTGCCAATCCTTGCCTCTACTCAGAAGATCAAAGAGCAGGGCGGTGTGGATGACTACATTGAGGGACTCCGGGTGTTTGACAAAGATGGCAATGGTACAATCAGTGCTGCTGAGCTGCGCCATGTCCTGACAAGTCTAGGTAGGGAAAGAAAAGGGTCTTTTTTGTTTAATCCCATCTCCTCCACAAGTGATCACTGGTGGAGGAACCCTTTGTTTTAGCATGCTCCCTCAGCCAGTTGCTGCCGAGATTCTTCCATTTTTTCCCGTTTCAAGATGTTAATCAATGATTTGCCTTATTTGGTCAATGATTCCATTAGTAAAGTTTTATTTATCTTGGATCCAACAGTGTGAGGAGAGTAAAACTGATCTAATTTGTCCTTTGTTTGTTGATTTGTTTGGTTTTTAATAACACCGGCTTTGACTTTTGTACCAAACCTTTTTACTCAAACCTTTAAACACTGTTATTGATGTTTTTAAAGGGGAAAAGATGTCAGATGAAGAGGTGACTAATCTCTTACAAGGAATGGAAGACCTACAAGGACAAGTGAACTATGAGGGTAAGTTTCCTAAGAGTTATCTTATGAGAAAAACACTCCTATCAATGATATCGGCAGGCATGTGATTTCTCAGGATATTTCCCGATTTCAGAACTTTCTCAAATTCTCCTTGAGCCTTTACGATTTCTTGAAAGATGTAAAGCAATCACCAAATGGAGAGAGAAATAGTCCACATTGTGTCCAAACCTGTAGTTTTGTATTTCTGATGATGCACAGAGTCTGTAAGCCTCCTGAATTGTAACATTTTGGATGTTCAGGGTCTAGAAAAAGGGGGAACACATTCCCACAAGCCATTTTCCAGGAATTTCCACATTCTTCAAATCTCATCCTTGTATTGGTCCAAAAATCATCATCCCTGTTTCTCAGCAGTCTTTGCATTCGACCTCTTGAACAAAATGTTTACTTTTTAGTCAAAGATGGAGTCTAAAGATGGTAGAAACTGAACAATTTCAAAAATAAATGAAAACATTCCTATTTAGATCAATAACATGATTAATACTTTTCTTTAGTTGTTTATGCTAGCTCATGTTTTTGGTAATTGTTTGTAAAGCGCTTGTAAACAATGCGTGTGAAGTGCTATATAAATGTTAATTATAATTATTTTTTATTATTTGGAAAAGAAAACTAAGACCTACAATACCATTACTGGATCAAAAATGGTTTTTTGTCTTGTGGTTTTCTTACACACAAAAAATGCAAGCTTTAAACTTAATTTGTCTAAGTTAGATACAGAGGTTAATCCTGTAATTTCTTTTAGTAGTTTTCTTGTGCGGTATTTTAGCCAAAATTAACATGCAATATTAGTGCTGCCAAACGCATATTAATTTTGTCCCACTCATATTGCCATTTTATTTTGACGGTTATTCCAAATATACTCGTGCCATGCTGATTTTGTCATCGAGTTTCTTCTTGTTTTCACTCTCAGAGTTTGTGAAGATGGTTCTGGCCAACTAGACACAGCCGTCGTCTATTGACAAGTAAAGTGACTCAAATGTTCTTCTCAAACCATCCAAGTAGCAGATATTCCAGAAGACCCCCAAAGTTGTCGCCAAACAACAAAGTCTTAAATGAAACGGTCTTAGAAATGTCATCCTGCCCCTCAAGTATCCCAACCAGACGAACATCCTCTGTGGCATGAACTGAAACGTAACTTAAAATTCTGCTTGTAGAAAGCTTGATCAAGGTCTAGACAGTAATTATAGTACTTTGGCATGCTCTGTTAAATACAAAAACATTTTACCAACAACTATGAAATATTATCTTTCTTGGTGTAAAAATTCTACACTTTACAAGAATGTTTTCTATCTTTGATTTGAGCCGAGTTGAAAAATAGATATGCCCTTTTTAAAAACATGTAAATTTAAATCCAGTTTGTTAGCAGTTTGTGGAATTTTAAACAGTAACAACATCCAAAGAAACTAAATTTCTGACTCGTTCCAAACAGAAAAATACCCAGGGCAGTTTCATAGAGCAGCCAACCACACATACTTAGCACAGAAAGTTTAGCTTAGCAGAAATGAGGTACCAACCAAAATACAATATGTTGCATGTTGTTTGATGACTGGTTCCCCTTATATTTTGTTGAGCCATAGTTTCTGATCAGCAGCACTATGATCTTGGATCCTTGTGTAACATCTCATCTATGCATCTAATTGTACAGTTTTTTAGTGTTTGTGTGACGTTTAAATGTGTGTATAAAAAGCTTACTCCAAGGTCAAGACCTGACTATCATCATCTTACATTCATTTTATTTTGTTCCAGGCCCAACTTTATTTAGAAGTTAACATTTCTTTTAAAAACAACAAGGAATCAGTTACATAAATCCATTGCAAAGGATCTTGGCTGGCGGCCTGTTTTTCGCTGCAATTAATTATTCTTTGTAGCCCTTTGAAACCAGTCCCTGGTTCCATTAATTCAGCTTGAATTTAACAAATTTTGCATGAAATAAGCCGATATTCTGAGGGTCCCAATCTTAGTTTTGATTTTAAATTGTGTTTCCCAACTACAAGAGATTTTCAGGTTCTTTTCTTTGGAGCTGAAGTCATTTTTCTACAGCTCTGATTAAGTTTCGTTTGGTGTGTACTTTGTATTGTGCTTAATTTCATGGCAAGGAATAAGAATAAGTAAAAAGGTCAATGTGACGATGCCTCAACATCGGCTCCTGTTTTTCAAAGTTTGATTTCTGTTTTTCTTTTTTTTTTCTGATAGATCACTACTTTTGCAACCATCATGCATTTAACAAAAAACAAATAAACCCAAGTATTACTCAAAATATTAATATAATAAAGAAGGCCTACTTGACAATATGAAACAAGTTTTAATGATGCAGTACATCTTTTGTAATCCGCCCTCATTACCATATTTTTTTATTTTAATAACTTTCTTTAAATTGTGACTAACAATTGTAACAAAATTTATCATTGTGTTATTGTTTTGTTTTTGTTTAATTTTTTCTTTTTTCTTTACTAGAATTAATTTAAATATTATGCATAGATTTAAAAGATAATTCTGTATAATATAATAATTCTGCATACATTGCCATGGTATATGTAGGAATGCGTAGTTATATTTTTATGGGTAGTTCATTTAAATATCCTAAAACTTTGATGAATTTTGATAACAAGAAAAAGCAATGTTGTTGATGAGAATGCAAGGCTTTTTTATTCTCTCCTTCAGCGATCTTTCCTTTCTGAGAAATTGAAAATATTAATTCTTCGAAAATTATAATAAGTTCAGCATTAGCATTAATGAGTCTTATTTTATTTATTTTAGTTGTAACAATATGTAACATTCTTTCACAAAAAGTAAATCCTAAAAATATGCCACCTTGTTCCCAAGGGCAAAAGTCTGTATTGTCCCCCCTCACATAAGACATGCGGTGACAAAACATGAACATACACCAATGGGAATGAGTTTAATCGTCATCAGGCAGAGGGAGCTGTCACATGATTATTTGAGGTTCCATTTTCTGTATCCATGGCAACTATTTGGTATACATGATTACATCTGTCATTTTTTTAAACAAAAATAAGCCTTTTTTTTGCATGATAATGCTGTACGAGACTACAAACGTCATCATAAAACTATTGTTGTAGGGATAGCTTTGAATATTTTACACATTCCTACAATCATTTAAATTGTATCTTTTTGTGATAGAATAAATACTCAGTCTTGTAGAAAATTGTAAACATTTGTATCTGTTGTATGGCATTACTTTGTACAGTTCACTTTGACAATTGTCTTCCATCCTTCCACATAAAGTATGATACATCATTGGTTTTGGCAAAAGAACAATTCCAGGCAAATAAACCCTTCAGTTGTCAATACAACCATCATTTGAAAAATAATATATGGACCTATTCTTGAAGGAAGAAATACTGAAAAAAAAAATTGTCTGGAACTTGGTACTTACAACCAAAGATTCTTACATGTCGAATATTGGGGGACAATTAACCCACACACGACTACACACTGTGAGAGGGACAACTGTTCGAACAAAATCGGTTCGAACAAACTTATTCGGACAAGCGCTGCAGGTATTAAGTTAAGAAATAATACCCAAATCATGCAACATACATTTAAAGTTGTAGTTTTGGTGATTGTCCATTATTATTATTATTCATGGTTTATTAAAATCATTCAATTTGGTTGCCAATGGCAAAATTACATTGAATTTACACTAAAGACTGTTCAGATAATTACAAGCACAAATAAAAGTTAGAGGAGATTTAACATTAAAAAAGAACACTTAAAATGATTCGAGAAACTGTCGAAGTATCCTAGACAATCAAGCATTATTGATTCGTTTTAGTCTGAAAGCTTACTGCTTAAGAAGGTAATACCTGAACCAATTTTTCTATGAAATATTTCCCTCTGAAATGCTGTCATGTTCGAGAGAACTGTATCTGAAAACTTTAAAAAACAGCTGATTTCGGTTAAGTTGTAACAATCGAAATTAAGGCAATGTGTTTACATGCTGAAAAGTGTACACGGTTTTTCACTATTTTTCCTTCATGGCTCACAGACGATGGATTGAGCCCAAATTTCACAGGTTTGTTTTTTTCATGTACATGTATGTATTGAATCACACAAATAAAAGTAAGAACACTGCACTATCAGCTTTACCAATCCTATATTTCACCAATCGCGTTTTCGATTTGAATGAAAGGGAACTATTATGTTTACTATCTATGTTATCTAACAAGGTAATGTGTTGTTTTTAAGTCTATATAACCTCCTCATCAGGACACTAAGCAACAAGTGACCGGTATAATTGATTTTTAAAAGGACATCATGGATCGATATTAAGTGGCTTGGTACAGGGTATTCTAAACAGAGTAAAGGATCAGAACAAAATGCAAGCGTCACACCGATGCATCGGCGGCACAAAAGCCCCTATTGTCCCATGACTTGTCCTAAGCTCACTTTTGAGTGTAAACGGGCAACGGTGAGAACAGCAAGAAAGAATGTTTAGATAGGAATGTGTTAGTAATCTCATATAACAGTTCTGTAATAAGTTAATTTATAATTACGGCACCGTTGTGCTGCTGTCGTAAAAACTTCGGGGCATATAAACCGAATTAAAGAAATTGCCAACGAGAGCCGACTGTGAACGAATACTAACTTAGTTGTCCTCGGCGTCAAGGTTCCTTGCGACAGCAAGCTTGATTTTAAGGTAAGCCGCACAGGAAACATATTCTGAATCAGAACCCAACAAATTTGTTCAAAGGCTTAATCAATTAACAAGAGTGGATTTTCTAGAGATTAGGACCTAATTCGTTGATTTGCTTTGTGGTTATTGACATTTCTTGTAAACCCTCCGTCTCTGCATCTGTGCGGCCCGGATAATGTGCAAAAGTGGCGGGCGGATATAACCATTCCAGTAACAAAAATTACAGAATTAAAGTAATTGTTTGTGTGATGTATTTCTTAAAATAAACTTAAAGACAAAACATTCATTTTTTGCTTTTAAGGAAAAGAAAAAACAAAAAAATCTGTCATTATAATGATCGCCTTTTAATGTTTTTTTTTTAATTATTATTATTGATTTCGATGAAATAGTTATAGAGCTGTTTGCGCTTTTGTAAACTGTTTATCGGTACCGTTTTCAGTCTGTTGACATGGAACCAATGTTTCTATTTGAAATTTGAATTTATAGTTGTTATTTTTGCCTCAGTCGAACTCTCAAAACAAATTTTGAAGAGCGCCACCATTTGGCAGTATTTTCATTGTTGATGTTGATTACGTTTAGTGGTGTAACGGAGTTCCTGAAGTGAAAGTTTCTTTCAGAATGACAAAACTTACTGTAAGTATTTCACATGCAAAATGATTAAAAAATAACTCTCCCAGAAGTGATGGGAGGGGCTTTGTTATTCAACAAAGAAACACCTTTAACCACCAATGACATGTTTGGAAAAGCAATCTAAACTTAAACTGGGCCGGGAGGTGACTTCATTACTTCAGTAAAATTCCACTCGTCTGAAACTGTAAAAACCACTGACTGGGTGAAGAGTGTGATTACGCGTAAAGCAAGGGTCAGAACTTACAAAAAGGGTGTCGGCAGTATAACTTGACCTGGGACCGGTGGCCCCCAGGGGAAGTGAACAGGTGGTATAAGATTACCAAAATTCTGATTTTATATAGTGCCTATTTAATAATAATACTTATGGACACTTTTGACATGATTTTGAAGGGAATGGACGTCTGCTGTTTTGGTTTGGGGTTATCATCTTTCTCATTACAAAAAATGGGGATGGGGTGGGTACTTCCAGAAAGGGGAGACTATGTTGTAGCATCTTGTAGGTAAGTGATGACGTTTTGGAGCTGGAACCGTAGTGAAACAAATGTTCATGTACATGTATGTATACCATTCGTTTACATTACACTTCCGGCTCCAAAATGTCATCACTTACCAAGAGGATAGTGTAGTAGTCATACTACTCCTGAGCTCCAGTAAAGTAATCTGTGACAATGACCTTGTGACCACCTCCCTGCTATGCCTCAGCCGCTTCCCAGATACCACCAGTCTTGAAGTTTGTGAATGAATTTGACCTCTAGGAGGGCAAACATGTAGATGGCAAACAAAAGTGTTTGCCCCCTAAGTGGTCAAATGATCGCCAAAATCAGTCAAGTTTGAGGAACCTGTGAAACAGCTTATGACTGAGGACTGAGGTTGTTTTGAGAGCTGAAGGTAAAAACCTCATACTGGAGTTGGAGGTGGCATTTTTGGACCAATTTATTTTAGTACTAGTAGTGTTGTGGTTGAATTTAACACTGACAGTTAAATGAAACCATTACCCTGGTCTTGCCCATCCTTCAAGCAGTCTTATCGTTTTGTTTCAAATCAAACCATACACATATTCAGCAATATTTTGGGAGCCGGTTGTTTACTTCCAGCATGAAAATGTGCTAGTTAATCAATTTTAGTGATTGCAACTTCAAAGATTAAAAAATTGATTTATTTTAAATAGTGTGCAGTTAAATTTTGAAGTATCAAAATTTTCAAAATTTGGAGTTTACAATTTCCATGTTGTACATATACCATAGTGAAATTTGTTTTATATTTGAAAGGCTTTTTATAATAAACCTCATACAATTAAATCAATGACTTTTTGCATTAAACGACTGCTTCACATTCTCTTACAAAAAAATATTTTGAAGCCTGTCAAGAAACAAGCTACTGGTTTGAGGATCTATAACCTACTTATCAATTTAAGCTAGTAACTCTTTTGTTGAAAACAAAATACCTGGTTGAAAAAAACACATGATTAAACAGATTCACTGTGTCATGAAAGGGCTGGGTCACAGTTAAATTGGCATCATAATTGAGTCTTATTAAACCAATTTCTGAACCCAAGTCATCCACTAACTGATTTGTCATCTATCATATCATCATACTGCACACAGTCTTTTGCTCTGCCTACATACTCTATAATCAAATTTCTGGAAAACATCTGAACGGTCAGTAGGTCTGCATGTATGCTATAGCCTCGTGGATCTTGTGTTCAACACACACCACTGTACTGCCTGAGCCATACTATGTTATGTTAATGAGACTGAGGTACTGTAGATATGTATGGGCAAGCACACATCACAGGGCACTGTGTTCAGCTGCCGTAGATCACTCACAGCAAGTGGGCTTCACTCAAGTCTCACAGTGCGGTGCCCTCTCCTGAAAAGGTGTCCTTTCTTAAGGATTAGCTTTTTTTGTTTAACCGCGAATTGCTCTTTCATCCTGGGTAAGTCTTAAAGGAAAATAATAGTTTCTATCTGTGGAGTTTAAGAGATGGTTTTTTTTAAGAGAAGAGACGTTGTGATGTTTTGAGAATGTTGTTTTTGTGTGGCAGTCATCTTACAGGTTGTATGACACTGTCGGTGTTCTGTGGTCTGAGAAAGCACCTAGATACATGTACATGTTATCAAATTTGTCGGTGATGCGTGACAACACTGCCTGAATTTGTTTCTAATTCCAGTAGCATGCGTTTAAAGAGGATACTCTTCAGATTTTCACAGGAAATTGATAACTCGATGATTGTTTGGATACTGTTTTTGCCAAGATTTTCACACAAATATTTGTTGTTCATTTTTGGTATTCGGTGTATTCTTGAAGTTTGAATTCCAAACAAATTGAATTTATTTGATTTGCTGTTGCTGTTTTATGAAGTTGAACTAAAGATGTTTTGTTTTGTTTGTTTGTTTTTTTTTTTTTATAAATGACAACAATTTAAAATTCAAATGGTTTTGTTTTCATTTGTCATTTCCTCATTGTTTTTCAATTTATAGAAAGTTTATAGTATTAAATGAAAATGCAGAAATATTTTTGGGAAGCTAGCACACTAAATACAGAGTACTGATTTTGGTTATTTTGATGGAATGTGTAAAGTTCATGAATTTTGATGAAGTTGTTTTTGTTTTCTTTTTATAGTGAAAGCATGGTAAAACTCCCCACTTGATGCATTGTAGACTCATTAGCTTGATGTAGAATTTCATCATGTAGTTGACATTCCCTTTTTTTCTTATTTGCCCTGTACGTCTTTTTATTTGTAGCTTCAACCACCAACCCGGGATATATAGTTGCCAGCACACGTACGTAGATAGTATTCCCCCCACAAGATGGCTGACGCAGTGTTTTTACCGAATGATAACCATGTATCGTCATTTGAAATGCCGACCCCCAGCCCCCATGATCTGAATGGAGCAGGGGATGGTCAGGAATTGATACAAAATGGGGGCATGGTTTCAAATGGACATTCATACACAGTGGATGATAAGAGAGTTGACAATTCTGGTCTAAGCTTAGATAGGATGGTTATTGAGGCGCAGGGTGAGTGGATTCTTCCGACAGCCATTTTTTTTTTTTGCCTTACCCGATTGCTGTGGTGTGATGTGTGACTAAACAAGTCCTTTTATTTCCTCCAGCTGGCAGTGCATGGTTATTACTTTGTTTTCTTTCCAGAAGGGATCCAATCCTGCATGCACACATTAAAAAGTTTGTAAAAAAAATAAATGTGGACCTGCCTTTGCATGTAACTTCATCACTGCATGTAATGATGTGCTTTCTGCTAATTCAAATAATAAAGGCATTGTTTAATACACCAAAATGCATGATGTCAAAGTGAAGTGCAGTCATACTTTCTTGAAATTGGTTTCAGTAGTTTAACAAGTCCAATCAAGAGGGATAGATGGGTATTAACATGTATAGATGCATAGTCAGTCCACTTGTCATGCGTCGGGAAGTCTTTGATTATTAATAATTGAGGGGGGTGGGTACATGTAAATAACCCAAACCCTAGGGTAGACTTTGCTCTGCTCACTTGCTCCTCTTATTTACGCCGAGGTTTTAACAAACAAAAGTACTTGGAGCAACAACATGAACCGTTCTGCAGCTAAGTACTCTTGCTCAAAAGATATTACAGACATCCTAAAAAATTCTCAGGGCCCTCGATTCTCAGTTTTTTTCATGCTGTTACAGCTTCACGCTGTGCTGTTAGATTGATATGACTAGTCAGCCTGTTTACCAAAATCCTGGTTCCACCCTGAACATCAAGTGAAGTTTATAGGGCATACTATGAGTAGTTTCATAATAAATTTATCTTATGTTGGTAATGTACACAAATGTCAAAATCATTCCCTCACTTTTCAACACGGATCTACACCAGTGCCCCTTAACATATTGTCACCAAGGGCATTGATCACTGCTGAAGGTGGGGTGGGGGGGGGTGACGCTATCCCCCACCCATCGATGCCCATGATCTGATGATGGTCACCAATAAAAATGTCTTTCAGAGAGAGATCCTTTGGGAGAATTCTTCCAGCTGTCAATATTCAACAACTTTATCATGAAAGAATTTATAAACAGATAACACAGCGTGATATTTTCGTCACCATGTTGAACTGTTGAAGTTTAATCTTAGCCCAATTTCATAAAGCTGCTTATCATACAAGTTTGCAAGTTGATCTCTTAAATACAGAGCTTTACCAAAACGTTCATGGTACACTAAAAAGTAGTATGTAATTAAATTAACTGCCAGAAGGGGCCTTGCCCTCTTTGGAACATTGCAAACATCTTGCCGATGCTTGGTGGGTGATCTCGCGAAGTATTTCAGTTTTTAATGCTCTGCTCACACTACTGTTTTATGGCATTGTGCCTGATTGCAAATTTGTGGATCGAATGCGGTGAGGGTTTCTCTTTCTACTAATTTGGTAGATCCATATCATTCCAAAGGACCTTAAGATAATCCTTTAAAAGTGAAAATTCTGTTGGTAAGTGATGACAGAAATGCAATGTAAATGAATGTTCAAGCAATAAACCACAAGGGAAACTGACGGGGGAAATTTTTTAATCAATTTTGGGGTGAACAAAGAAAAATTGACTGAGCAGGATTTGAACCTGCGACCACTTGAGGTTTAACTGAATGTTTGTTACATGTATGTATATACCATTTGTTTACATTGCACTTCCGGCTCAAAAATGTCATCACTTACCAATAGGATAACTTCAAATAAAAACATGAACGATTGCTTAATTCCTGACTAATAAAGCATAGGGTTTCGATGCTCAACAAACATAATGAGAAAAAAATTTAACCACCGGTACCTGACATTTGTACAACCAGGAGCTTTAAAACTTCTTAACAGATTGTGTAAAATTGATATAAATTGCATTGCGAATAGTAAATGTACATCAAGCCAACATATTGATAGCCTAAGGGGAAGGATTAATCTCAGCGCAGATTCTTAAGTTCAGGGGGCACCTTTGTTGGCTAGTAAAGTGCAAATACACGTGTATATGAATCAATAACATCCATTTAAAAAGGGGATTATCGGATGGTGCATTTTCTTCGGGTATTTCATGACCTCATTAAGTCTGCCAAACCACTCCCAAAGAAATTGGCTGAAACCAGTGGCACATGTGATGGCATGGTAATATGATACTTATAAAAAAAGCACTAATAGGGTGGCAGTTGGAAGCGTAAATCAAAGAACGCATTTGTCATTTCAATTGACCGAGATTGAATCTAATTTACAGAAGCCAGCCAGCAAACAGCTGAAATTAAACTAACACGGGAGAAATTGGTTTGCGCAAATGAGCCTCACAGTGTTTATTAAAATTATCGTAGGGGTTTGAAGAGTAGCCTATTACATTCATGCTGCTTGAGAACCCAGTCGAATATTCCAGTCACGTAATGAAGTCCGTGCAAGGCCCAGCTAGAAACCAGGTTGAACAAGTCTGCCATCCATACCACTTAACCTGCTTTCCCACTGCCCCAGAAACCAGGTTTATTTCAAGGACTCCTGCAACACCACATGGTAGCCATGATATTGAAGATCCAAATTTTATGGGTTTTGAGCCTTGAAGAATTTATTTTTGTACAAAGGAATGACCCGTTTCCTTGTAAAGTAATTCGTAAAATGACTGACCAGAATAGGACATTTTTTTTCAGTATACAATTTTTGCTGCATGTCATAAAATCATCCATTTCAGGCTGTAATCAATTTACAACCAAATTTGTCATTTTTAATCCTGTATGCAATAACAAGAGATTAATACAAGTTATTACTCTTCCAGTTGGGATGGCAGCAAAAAAACATACCCACTTTTTTTTCTTGAACTAAAAAAACCCCCAACCAAATTGAAAAGTCCCCCCAAAACAAAACCCCAATAAATTCATCATAAAATGAAAGCTTTAACATTGTATAACTGCTTTTTGTTTTGCTTGCAGAGCTTAATTTATACATTGGACTGTCTGTTTAACGTGCAGATTCTGTTCTGATCTCATGAGTTAATCACCATCGCCACATCTACACATTCAGACCCTTTTTTATGTGACAACTTAGCAAAATTTAAATTCCCCGAAGGCAGTAAAACATAATCCCTGTTGTACATCATGAGAGCGAAATATGATAGCACCTGCTCCCATGTTGGCACCGCATAAACAACACCAGACGGTTGTTCATTAATGTCAGTCACTTCATGTATGAGCAATTCAGGTACAAGCAATTAATCAATAAAAAACAGCTTGTACCTGTTTTCTAGCTATTGAACAAGCCTAGCACCGTAGCCTGCATCACAGCTACTGTTACCGAGTTAACGTCTAGAAACTGCAGTATGCAACTGTTCATTCAATAATTGGTTTGCGATGGGTGAAACACCATGTTGTGTGACAGTCGGTGTTTGGTCAGATTAGGTGCAACTTTGAATAATAGCCCACAACACCTGTGGTTAGTTGAGTTGGGGTTATTCATGCTTTGATTATGATCTGTTGGATGACTTCCACACCTGAATTATTCTATGGTTAGAACTGTTCATCTCAAAAAGATATAATGTGGCTATTATAAGTCATCACGCAAGCGCGATCGAGTGGGATATCAGAGGCAGAAGTGCTCTATTTTACCGTATTCCACGAGCACGAGTGTGATAACGAATTTATCTTCCAGTCAACTTGAAGATAATACAACTTTGAGCGTTATTTCATGAAGAGCAAAACACGCAACACGCAAATTTTTGAACGTCGCTTTGCACAGTCCATATTCGGAGCGTTACGCATGATACTCAAAATACGCAGAGTGCAATATAGACTACTGGGAGTATGATATGGTTTATTATCACACTCCCGTTGAGCAATCTGATTGGAGTAATAGCGCGTACTGGAAGATAAAATACAATATCATACTGCTTGTTTAATTTCATTTGTCTTTGAATCTGTGTTTAGTCTTTGTGAAAGACTCTGTCAGGCCAACACGCAGTCTTTTAATTACATGCACATTTCATACTTTTCTCTGTATCCAAAACATTACTCACAATTATATTTATAATTGGCATTTATGTAATTCAACCATAAAAGATGTTTCTGTAGTTTGTATTTATTTAAACCTTGATTTTTTGCCCAATATCAAGATGTGAAGACTTGCAAGTTATTCTTAATCTGTCAATTTTCACCCGGTAGTTTTCAATTCACTTCAAATTAACACTTTCTTCACAAACATCTACACTAAATAATTTGATCTTTCTTTTAATTTTCCTTCTCGCCAAATTTACTTGAAATCGTTTTCTTATACTCTGCAAATCATCACTTTCCAAGCGTATAACACCACAATGTAATTTGTATTCCTGCGTTGTGACCTGAATCTATCTCATACAAATATTAATAATAATTTATTCGCACTCAGATCTATGGGATGAAAAGCACCTTGTGTAGCGAACTAACCATGCTGATGATTTATGCAGTGTGCTGTTCATTATGTATTACCGAGCCCCTCTGTGCACATTTCAAATGATTGTTTGATGAGGAGAGGGACATGCACGGGGCGGGCAATTTATGGTGAACCATCTTTCCGTAGGCTGCATTGGCATGTGACCATGTTTACATGTACGAACCAGAGGGTGTAGTTTTCCTTCACTGCCACTGGCAGGTGTACCATTCTGGATGTACAATCGCGATTTGATTGTTAGTGTGTTTTTTTTTTCAAGAAAAAAGTTCAAAAGAAAATGAATTAAAGTATTTTTCTACTTGGTTGTTTGACAGATGAATTCCCCAGGGTTCGTCATGTCTGAGTGTGACTGTATGTACATTGAAAGATACAACACTGGACTAGATTGATTGCAGTCAAACTGATTGTGTTTATGAGCTACTACAATCTGCTGTCATTTCATGGAAGTATTTCCACAGTGACAGACAAATCCGCGCACCTCACGGCTACTTTGTTGAGGCTTTTGCAGAGGTTTTTGAAAGGGAATTCCCAGTTGTCATTTCAGACATGTCATCTCACAGATCAATTTTTATTTTCAGCACTTATCAGCTTTGCCATAAACCACAACATCAACCACACTATCCGCATAGTGGCATATTAGCCTTGAGCATGTGCACTACTGGGACTTAACTTAAAAAATTGATTGCTTAATGGGGTTTTGTTAAACCAGTCTTCAGGATAGAACAAGACATTCCTTCAAAATTTAAGGAGGAGATATATTGTTTTATTAAAGTTGTTTTCCCCCTCTTTTTTAATAGTTTTTTATTTAGAAAACCTAGACTGACATACCAATAGGGGTCTGTAGCGGGTACTCTATTATTAATTGTACCATTCTGCAAAATACAGAGCTAAACAAACTCTAAATTCTACTTGATTTAAAGAGGGACGATGTGGTGATACGAGGCATAATGTGCAATGTGCTTGAGGAATTAATGTTAGAAATTTTTATAAACTTCTCTGATGTTTCAAACTTTCCAGTTAATCATATCAAGTAATATTTTCTTCAACCTAACCATGTACTAATGGTATAACCATGGAGAAAGGACCTAATCATCAGGAGGTTCTGTAACATGACACTGTGACCTTGTTCAGACAGCGTACTATAATTAGACCCGAAACGGTTTAACTTTATCACCAGCCAGGGGGTAGGGGCGGGGGCGGGGGCAGTCATAATTAACTAATTAACTAATGAATTAATGAGTGTGTAATGTTTCTAATATTTGTTGTCAAGTGCGCACAAACGCACATTGTAAGTAGATGATTAAAATTATTGCAGTCGTAAATTTGTGATATTTTTTTTCTTAAAACAGTCTATTCCTTTTTCTTCTTTTAAATAAATCTAAAACCACATACCCCAATCACAAACAAGACCTGTAAAGTGAGCTGACACTTGCCCTGAATTTTTTGTACACATTTTTTCAATCGAAAAAGTGCATACCCAAGTCACTAACAAGATTTCTAGCTGACACAGTAGATTGCTTCCTGTGAATCTAAATGCTACGAGTGTGAAACCTGAACTTGCTGAGTGATATGCGGAGCTAACATATGTTTAGCTACCAGCATGAGTTCAACTGCCCACAGCAGATCAAAGTCAAGAAAACATGAACCAAAGCATTGATTTCAATATAATTACATTAGGGTCGTGAGGTGGATATTTATCGTGAACTCTTAAGATCTCTGACATGGGATAACTCACAGGAGCAGTGGCATTTTTTTTTGTTTTTTACAATTTTGTATTTTGATTTATTGATTGATTGATTTTTTTTTTTTTTTTTTTTGGGGGGGGGGGGGGGGGCGGCAAAAGACATAATTTAAAGAAGGGGCTATTAAATGTATCAAACCATTCATTTGGGGGAGGGCAAAAGACAGTTTAGGAAAGGGGCTTTTTAATGTGTAAAACTATTCATTTGAGCATTTTTTCAATCTCTTTTGTGGGGGAGTAAAGAGGGGATGGGCAAGGGTTCTGAGTCGGGGTGGGGGGGGGTGGGCACCACTGCACAGGGCTCATTTAAAACCCCAGGATACTTGCACATGACACCTTTGAGAAGGATGGATGACTTTTTCCCTTTGGTCCAGTTAGTGGTGAGAAACTTGATGTATCCAACTTTTAAGTACGTTTAGAAAGTAGATGATAAAGTGAATAATTTATTTTTGTTAAGTTAATATCTATGTGTTTCTCCACGTGGCCATTAATAAGCTGTAATTTGACAGACTTAAAAATCTCCTTGTTTGTTTTGACACATATCTTTTTTAATCTTTGCATTGATTAATTTACCAGCCACAATAACCCTAACTATTAACCTTTGGGAATGTCATTTATTGAACCCTGCAATTTTTGTCAAAATGTTCATGTACTTGTAAAATCTGCATTGTATATGTACACTTGAGCAACAGAGCTGTAATACTGAGATATAAATGCACAATGGTTTGTCCCCGCAATCACATGTATAGGAGAATAATATTCAGAACTGTTATTCATTTTGTTGTCTTAATAGTCTTTATAGTACAACCACCTTCACATTCCACCACGTGGACTAATCCAACCGAGCTTCACAAACGACTGAATTTAGAAAGAGCTGCAGCGTCCCTTTTGTCCAAGATGTAAAACTCCCCGAGTTGTTTTGAGAATATCAGCGGTGCCCATTTTTAACACTTGGTAATATCTGCTGATCTGTTGTGCATGATTGATTCCCATTATGTGTAGGCACAGACAGAGTGAATGAAACTGCACAGGGAGTTGCCACAATGTGTTATGATTTGCGTGGCAGGTGTCAAGGGCAGAATGGAAGCTTGGCGTGCCATATTGTGATCTCCAACCGGCCCCCCCCCTCCAGTTTTGACAAATGACCTGGGGTCACCACATATTATTTTTTATATTGCATAAATTTGAACAGGGTAGGACGTTTTCTACGTGTTAGTTGTCAGGTAAGAAATCTCAAGGGAAACTGACTGGGGGTATAAAAACCAATTTTGGGTGAACAAGGAAAAAATTCCTAGAACAGGATTTGAATCTGAAACCTAGTTTAGTTGCCAGTGCTCTACCAACTGAGCTAACTAGCTGTATGTTGGCAGTCTCCCTATTTTGTCAATATCTTTGTTTTGGGCTGCTATTAAGAAGTTGGGTTGGCTCATTGGTTTCTTTCCCTGCCTTTCACCTTAAAGGACCCCAGCTTAAATTCCACCTCAGACCCAAGCTTGTATGCGGATTGGGTTTTCAGTCCCTACCTGATAGCGTGTGTTTTCCCCATTGGGGTCTTCCCTCCCACATCTGAAACTGAACGTGTCTTCATCGTCCCCTATTCATCCTGTTACTGGCGCTTGAGCTGTTGGATGTTTAATGAAATAAATAAACAAGCCTTATACTGCTGTGTAGCCAGAGATCACGCCTGGGTACGATTCAACCTGGGAAGCGTCAGTAAGGGGATCACCTTAAGGGGATGCAACTTTGTCTTCCAAACAGCAATTGATAAACCACAAGGGAAACTGACTGGGTACATTTATGGATCAAAGTATATCAAGTACATAAAATTGTCAAGCTAAGAATTAATAGTAATAATATAATAATCAGTTTTCATATAGCGCTTTATCACAGCCCGAAGGCCGCCTCATAGCGCCTCTAGCATTACTACCCCTGGTCACTGGGCCATTTATTTCATTCCTTAAACCATCTCAGCTCCCTGGGGAGTATACAGCCGGTGCTGCGAGTAACCGCACTCCAAGCTAATCATTCACATGAACTATCTCTGCCCTCACAGGTACCCATTTACTCTTGGGTGGAGAAAAGCAATTATTGTAAAGTGTCTTGCTCAAGGACACAAGTGTCGCAACCGGGATTGGAACCCACACTCTGCTGATCAGAAACTGGAGAGCTTGAGTCCGGTGCTCTTATCCGCTCGGCCACGACACCCCAATTAGCTAATAAAACAATCTTTTTTTCACAATAGGAGTGAATAGTCAACAAAAATCATTTTTAGACTGGGTTATTGCACAAATATTCTTACAGTCACAAAAACTGTGACCACTAAATAAAAAATAACTGTCAGTGAAAAACTACTCTGTATATTTTTGTATGTAAAAATCTGTAGCTAAAAATCACAAATTAACAGTAAGTAATTAAAATGTAACTCTAGAGTACTGCATAGTATTAATAATTACTAATATTTCTATTATTAAATTATTCATAATTACAGATTGAAAATGTGATCCCTGTCATTTAAAGCTCACCTTTTATAAACTGTATACAACTACCAATCCTCAAGATAAATATTTTGGAATTTAAAGACTTGAAAAATCACTGTTGGTTTTTATTGCCACAATGGAATACACTGATACAAGCATGCACAAAAATCCATGACAAATCATTAACCTTTTTTTTTTTTTTTTTTTTTTGAATTTACGATCTAATTTGATGACATTTTCAAAGGTTGGTTGTAAGGTGTGTTTATTGAAAGCTAGAGGATGAGAATTAATTTTTTTCCCCCCATGAACAGTTATGTACTTACTCTTTAAGCCTTTTTTGTTGATTAACTGCATTGTACATGTGGTAGTTTGGACTTACTTGCGCATATCAATTTCTAAATTCCATCAAAGCCTGGCTCGGAATTAAAAAAATTAATACTCAGGAGGGAGAGAAAAACAAAAACCTTGTTGATTAATGGATTCCCTTGAGCAATGCCGCTCGTATTCAAAAGAGGTTTGTTTCCATGGTAACTCTGAATCTGTTTGCTGTGCTGGCAATACACAAGAGAGGCTAGTGTTTTGTGGCATTGTTGAGCGTGCATTGCTTCTGTTGAATTAATTAACGTATGCCACTCTAGGATGCAGACAGTCAAAATCTTAGCAATTGCACCTTGGACCTGGGGAAATTTCTCTCTCCAAATCGCCCCAATCAAGTGTTTTTTCCTCCAGAGAATTATTACAGTTTTGTTGCCAAGCTGGTTCTGTGTTATTTGAACTGAAAAAGGTAGTTGTAAAGGTTATGTTGGGTGATAATTTATATCAAATACAATGAGACTGTCCCAAATATTTTGGACCCTAATATAAAGCTGTTGCTGAAATTTTGCAGGGAGTTTTTCTGCTCTTCGCCTGATTTATTGCCTAAAAACAAATTCACAAATTTGGAAACATGTATTTTCTATCTCTGGAGAATTATTGATCAATAGGCTTCACTTCCATATTCCATTAAACAAAATAGCAGTGTCCTCAAAATCAAACCATGACACAAAACAGAAAGACTCTACCAAAATACAAGCACATAACCAAGTGCCAATCATTTGCCAAAATGATTTGCCAAGTACATTTATTTCCCTCCACCTCCCCACTCAGTAAAGTCTAAAAACATACTGCCCTATCTTAGGTATCCTATTGAGGAAAAGGGTTCATTCACAGCAAAGAGGAAATGCCTCTTCAAACTTGTATCTTTGACAATGAATCCCTTCTTTCATGACATCACAATAGCAACTGACCCCCTCCTAATGACACTCCTATCATCTGTTGAAATTATCATAGTAAAATATTTGATGGGAGCCCGTGAATCATTTTTCTTCTGATATTTATAACAAAGGCATCGATCCTGCTCTCAAGGTAGTGATACTTAACAACATTCTGCCCTAGTATGTAGTCAGCAAGGAGTAACTGTCGCCCCCCACCCACAGGGTACATGTAACTGTCACTCCCCCTCCCCAACTCCTGACTTGCCAAACAGTGATTATATAACACATGAGTAAACTTTTATGTGGCTCCTGTATGGAGACAACTGCTGGATTTTATGTTTGGGGTAGTACACTTGGCAACAACCTTCCTTCCTTCATTGACACCACATAGTAAGTGACCCCTCTCCGTAAGACACTTGCCTCGTCTGTCAGGAAAAATTGTCATAATACAGGATATCCTTAGCACCCTGGTTGCATCCCAGTAGATGACGTCAGTTTTTTTATGACTCATCATTGATCCTGCTTCAAGATCCCCAGACCCATCAAGCTTATTTCATAACACTGTGTACAATGAACGTAATGTATTGATCCAGCACCCAGTGTCATCAAGCTGCATTTGGAAGTGGAATTTGGGTTTCACAGTAGCTTTAGTTTACAAATAATGAATGATTATGAGTGCAATGGTAAGAATGTTTTCATGAGTTGAAAGATGGAATGTTCCATTCAACGAGGCGAAGCCGAGTTGAATGGAACATTCCATCTTTCAAAGAATGAAAATATTCTTACTATTGCATGAATGGAAAACATTCATTATTTGTTTTATATAACATCCAAGTAGATCTTTGTCATTTGATTGGAGGATAACACTATAAAGTATAATAAGCTTCAGCCATTTTTAATCGAATAGTCACTTTCGTCAATGGAGGGCGGGTGAGCGTGCAGTGGAACAAATCGGATGGAACGAAAAGTGCACGGTGAATGACGTAGCGTGCAATGGTACATTTATTTGCTATCACGTGACCGACCATCCTCCAATCAAATGACAAGGATCTGCTTGGGTGTCATATAATAGAAAATATTGCATTGCAAAGTTTATCTCTTGAGCAAAAGTCTGCAAATAACCAGTCAAAAACAATACCTGTTTTGTTGGTTTGGCTGGTAACCCAACTTTGCTTAGCAGCTATGAAATTAAGCCTGGTTTGCAAACCGTTTCAGCTTGGTATAATATACATATTAAGGTACATTATTTATAGTATATATATATATATATTTGTGTCATGCCCTTTTAACTCAATGGGGCTTTTTTCATGAATGCTTGCATGTTTTTTTGTTAACTCAAATGCGACTATACCTGCATAAAGTTCTAATAGCACTTCAGAATTTTACACTTGAGCATTTTCTAATTTATTGCTGTGGTTACCTCATTCTTGCAAAAGTTGTACCTAAAAGAAACTTGATAGTTATGCACTCTTGGTGAAGAGGAAATGTTAATATGTAATGCCTTAATGATTTGGCTTGCTTTGAGTTTTTCTGTCAAAGGAATCATGTAAGTATAAAATCAACTTATTTATGCTTTGTTAGGTTGCTCTTTGAAAGTTGAAAAACATGTAAGTGTTTGAAAGTTTTCATAAAAATGCATAAATTTATATTGCTCTTGAGCTTTGAATTTGTTTAATACCGAGGTTTTTTTCCACGCCATGGAGGGTACTTTAGTGGGAGGCTTTGGAACGATAGGTGGCAGCAGACTTACCAGGGAAATTGTCATTGGTTACAAAGTTATGAGCATGCGCACGTTTGAAAACAATGAACATACCTGGTAAGTCTGCTGCCATCTAGCGTCCTCAAAAGCCTCCCATTGGTTCAATTCTTGCATAACAAAACTGGTTTCCAATGCAGGTACAATACTTATTTATGATTTGTGTTTATTTTGGTTATCAGGAGAACCAGACGCTGCTCCCTGCGAGGCCTTCAACCCTGACTCTATCCCCAAAGAGCCCCAAGCGGCCGCCAAAAGATCCCCCTCCCCACAGATACCGCCGCCTCCTTCCCCAAGATCAAAGTCAGAGCAGGGAGCATCCCCCCGGCAGACCCCATCCCCATCCCCGCGCAAGGGAACACCCACCAAGATTCCATCTCTCAAGCAGAGACCCAGATCAGTGGGTTCCTACGAGGATGTGGTGAGGAGACCACAATCTCCAAGAAGTAAGCAGTCTCCAAGACCAAACTCTTGTGTGCTGAAGTCGACTTCACCAAGAATCAGTAGTAGACAGGAGAATTACGCACCAGGCAGTGGAAACATCAAGGTTAATACAACAGTTTATTAGGATAGTTTCCACCAAAAGTCCTCTCAGGGCAGTTTGTAAATTTAATCCTGGACAAACATCAGAGGGTGACCGTATTCCACTTTTAAAAAGCTGATAGTCAAACAAATTTGACTATTACATGAAAACAAAATTATTAAATAGAAAGGTGGTATTGGCATTACGTTTTGACCCTAGTAGAGTCTCTCTCAAAGGTTACTTGAAGACGCAACAGCAGAGTCTTTCTCAAAGGCTAAATGATGAAACACCACACCACGTTTGTCGTGACGTTTGCTGTGTTGTTATTTAGCTTGAAGGGAAGACTCTGCCGCTGTGTCTTCAATTAACCTTTGAGAAAGACTGTGCTAGGGTCAAAACGTAAGTCCAATACTGTGTTGTGTTGTCATTTAGCCTTGCTGGGGACAAAACGTCAGGCCATTACGACTTGTTCCCTTCATACCACATGTTGTTTGGGTTGGTAAGCAGCGTACACAGCAGATTTTTGTGAGATTTAGATGAGCAGAAAATTTGATTTATTTTTTATTTATTTATACTTCATTTATACTGGGTAAGATTAGCTCAGCATGAAAGCTGTTTTCCACTGATGGCCAGTCCATCCACCAAAACATACAATTTTACCAGAAAACATGATAGGAAACAAAACACAACACATGACGACTAAGACAAAATAAGTAAGATCTGAAACTTTGCATGGTGGGAATACAATCTAGTAAGTTTTGCAGAGACACCATGTAATTGTCTCTAATGAGTTGGTGTGGTTCTGAAAAGAACCGTTGGTATAACAACTCGACGTTTCGATCAGTATATTCTGATCATCTTCAGGAGAAATGAAGACGATCAGAGTATGCTGATCGAAACATCGAGTTGTTATACCACACCAACTCATTAGAGATAATTACATGATGTCTCCGCAAAACTTACTAGATTAAGACAAAATACAAAGAGAGCAGGAGGAAAACTGATTACAGATTACAACTATACAAGCAATAGACAGATATAAAAATTGCAGTTTGGAAGATTTTGAACAAGTAAACAGACATGAGTAACCATAGCAACAATTTACCCGCTCAATTAAAAACATTGAAAATGACTTATTTTATATCAGTGTGAGACAAAGTACAGTATAGGTAATAAACAAAAAAAAGTTGATTCGTTTCAATGTGAATGCTCAATGATTATATAGTTCATACTGTACTACTGTCCATCCTCCAGCCGTCTGAAGTACATGAATATGCACAACATCGCTGACAAACCAAGAAATCATTTATTGTCAGTTTCACTGGAATGTAACCGACAAATTTAATGCCATTTTCCCAGCTGGCTGTATGGTAGAACTAGAGGATGGGTATTAATTTACTCATTCAAAAAACACTGATAAACTTTCCCTTTCCAGCGCGGGCATGTCTTAATCTGATTTCCAATTTAAAAAAAAATTTTGCCCTCTGAAAAATCAGCAAAATTGTTATTAAGCAGCTTGAATTAAAAGACTGTCATAATGTAGGACACCTTTGTACAAAATAAAGTTTCCTTACTTTTTTCCAAGGTCCAAATATCACGTCTGAAAGTGTGAACTTCGAAGTAATTTTAAAACAGGTTTGTCAAACCCAGGCCTAAATTTCCGGAATTGTTACGCTGTTTGTAACCGATGCCACCATAATTTTTATCTCATCTTGTTAACAGCTAGACATGTCAGGTGTGAAGTCTCGTACAGTCAGCCAAACAGGACACAAACCAGGAGGTGGTAATGTCAAGATCTTTGACAAGAAGGTGGATTATTCTCATGTCAAAGCAAGGAGTGACATTGGGAGTGGGAGGGCGTCCAGCCCAAGGAAGACAGGTAAGACAAATTTAGCTGGAACATAACATTATTAAAAAATGTTATATGTCTGAAGAAGAGTTGGTCGGTTTAGTGCTGTAAGGTTGTTCATTGCAATTTCATATCCATACTGATCAAAAGGTTGTTAAATCAAAAATGCTTACAAATTTGACCAAAAAAATAAATAAAAAATACACAAATAAATAATAATAATAATAATAATAGCATGCATTTATATAGCGCTTAATACAGGGTTTCTAGAGTGTTTTACTTAGAAAATGATTGTTTCTTTTTACCAAACAATTACTTTGGAGACCACTCTTGATCAATAAACCCATTTACCAGGAGCTCCAAAGTATGAAAAGTAACAGTTTTATGAAATCCATACAAACTGCCCTAACAACCTGATAGCCCTGAGCCAGCGAACTGAACTTGTACACATTAGCAATGCTTCTATTGAATGTTAAATGAGAGAGATTCTCAAATATTTGTTTTGTGGTCTGTTAACAACATGTAGTGTGAGACATAATTATTATTCAGTGATATTTAGACACATGGAATGTATTAATGTGTGATGAATTTTTTAACTTTGTTCTGTTTTAGTGATTTTTGCATTTATGAGTACTTTTGGAGGCTTTTTATTCTACTGAATAATAACCGTTTAAAAAAATGCCAACCTGACAAATTTTTGTATGAGATTTAGTGAGTAATTTCGTTTTTCCCAATTTTTTGCCAATTTGTGTTTGTCTTGTTCATCTTCTACAGAGCCTACGTCTCCTCGAGCTAAGACAGTGTCTGCTCCTCTTCCAAACACCAAGAATGTCCAGTCCAGGATTGGCTCCAAGGACAACCTGAAGCACACACCGGGTGGAGGAAAGGTAAATAACCGTGGCAAAACAAGCGTGGTAGCACTTTGCCTCCCGGTAATGTCCTCCAACTCTAAAGTAATCTCAGAGTGTCAATATACTGCAGCCCTGACTCAATGCGCCTTAACTAAGGGACTCTACTGATGCCAAGGATGTCAAAGCGTGTGACAGCTGATTCAGGAATGTACTCTTCACATTTGAAGGAGGTCAGCTGCTATGTTGATCAAACTTCACTACATACTACACAATTCTGGCAATCTGAAGTAGGGTGGATGTACTTTTTCCATTCTGTGAATTTCATCACAGAGTTCTATTTTACAAAATTGTGCTTTCTAGAAAGCAGTTTTTTAAAGCAGGTTATTGAATCTTTATTGAAGAGTTTATGTTTTTGGTCTTTTTTGTAACTACATTATTATTTGGTTTCATTGAGGAAGTATTATTTTATATTGAACTACTAACATTTATACAAACGTAGGATTCAAGGCAATGTGTGATGGAGGGCTGATTTTTGTGATGGTTTGTTTACCCATGTGAATTGACGATTGTGTGTTGACGCTGTTATTCATAAAGACTGAACCATTTTGTTTACAGGTGAAAATTCAGACGGAGAAAGTAGACTTCACCTCTGTACAGTCAAGATGTGGGTCCTTGAACAATTCTAAACACAAACCAGGAGGCGGGAATGTAAAGGTAAGGAGCATTGTAATTGTATTCAAATCAGTAAATAAAATAAATGCAAAATTGCTTGATTAAAGCCCCAGCTCAACATTGGTAAGAACACACACAAAAATGTTCACAGATTTACATATAGTTTACATGGTATAAAGATGATGATGGCAGAAAACTTTCCTTGAAATATTTTTGCCTGAAGTGTTATCATTTTTAAAATCAAAAATTAATTTTCGTCTCAGTGAGGCGAAAAACTCTGCCTATAGGAATGCATAAAAAAATGCTGAATGCATTTGTACCGTTTTCTCGCAAATGAAACAACGAAATGAGCTGAAATTTTCACAGGTTGCTTTTATCACACATATCTTGATTTGTGCAAAGAATTGAAGCATTTACAGTCAGTTTATCAATGTTGAGCTGGGGCTTTAAAATAATGTTAGTATAAAGTAAGACAAAATTTGTGTGGTATTTCACTTGTTTTGATCATGTGTTAAATGATGTTGTCTTTCTTTTTGTTCCTTCAATTTTCAATTGCTCATTGAAAAACAAAAAAATAAACAAAACGTCTCTATCAACATAACATTTCTTTCAGCAGAAGGCATCAAAACGTAGTAATTCCTCCTATGTCATTTGCATAACAATGGTTAAACAAGACTCAAATGACCAGTACCCCACCCCTCCCCTGGTTGAAGGTGATGGACAACGAGCCAAAGGTGCCAGTTCAGGTCTCCAAATATTAAAAAGACCCCATCTAAAGGTGAAATTATAGAAACGCACTGCCATGTTTTTATCGGCCCACCCTTTGCAGTGACTTGGATGTCATGGTATTATCTTGCACTCAACACATTCTTCTCCATTTATTGCAGAGTGATGGTAAATAAGTGAATCGTGTCCGCAGTAGTCTAATTTGAGTGTTTTTTGTTTTATTTGTCTTGCCGTGGTGTTTGACTTTATTCCCACTTACACTTAGTTTCTCATGCCTTCAAAATGTCTGGACTTCAGAAATGTAAAGTAGTCACACCGCCACACTTAACCATATCATACGAGTGGTAGAAGAATCACAGTTAAATGCATTTTTATGAGCACAGTTACCTGAGAGAACTACTTGAGCTGCATTTACATGTACATGTTATACGGTTCTGATTGGTTGTCTGAGTTTGTCACAGAGGTCCTCCTCATCCTCATTAGAAGCAGCTCTGTAACCATAGAGATGATGCTACTTCCATGTAACACATCACGTGTTTATCAGAGAAGAAGCACTATCGCACTAAGAAGTATTTATTGTAAAACACCTGGCCTCATACTTGGGCCTAATTTAAATCAGAAGGAATGAATTCACTACAACACCCAGAGGTTAGGTAGTTAAAGGCCAATAGTGTGCACTAGTCAATGGGATCAGAAACCATGTCATGTGACATTTTTGCAGCCGTTCTGTTTGAAGGCACTACACAGGTTTGTCAAGGATAAAAGCATTATTGTTTAGTTTCAGTCTGAAAGCTTACTGTTTATGAAGTTAATACGAGAACCAATTTTTTCTGTGGTATGTTTTCCTCTGAAATGCTGTCATATTCAAGAAAACTGTATCTGAAAACCTAAAAAAAATGCAGCAGCTGATTTTGGTTGTAACAATCGAAATTAAGGAAAAAAAGGTTACATGCTGAAAAGTGTGTTCGGTTTTTCACTGTTTTCTCCTGACTCAGATGACAGATTGAGCCCAAATTTTCACAGGTATGTTTTTTCATGAGTATATTGAATCAGACAAATTCAGAACACTGCACTATCAACTTTCCTGTATAGTGGCTTTAAATTTAATGTAAGGTGGAGTGAATGGACAAAATGTAATTAATCCCATACATAGAAATCTGCCTACCAATGAAGCACACAGCAGGTATGCAAATTTTCAGCTGATCAGCCAATTTCCCCTTTTTTCTTTAATTCTAGTGCAATAGAAAACTGAAAAACACTGTACAAAGTTATGTCTGTTGGCCATTTCCTCTGTTTTTTGGCACATGTATGACGCAGTGAGACATCGGTCGTGGGAATATAAAACATGCAACACACTCATTTCATTTTATCATTGACATATTTTCATAAATTAATCTCCACTCCTGCAGATTTTTGATCAGAAGTTAGATATCAGCATGTATGTAAGAAGCCGTGTGGGGTCATTAGATAATACATACCACACCCCCGGGGGAGGTAACCTTAAGGTACCAGTTCATCAATATGCATGTCAGCTTCACCTCATTTACATATCATTAAACGCTGCTTGCCAAATACTAAACAGGAGGAAAGATACAAACATGGAGACACAGTCAGCCTCATCTCATTTGCATATAGTGGGACGCTGAATACTCCAAATGCTAAATCACTGGCTGTGAATATGCATGACAATATTTGACGAACATAAAGCAAATATTAACATAATTATCCTTATGAGAAATGTGACAATGTTTTGAATTAGCATGCATATGTTAATTTACATAAAGTTGAAATAAAATTGTGCAAGATACCAGTTATAGTTTTTAAAATCTTCACATATTACTTCATAATATTTCAATACTTACTAACCTGCGCAAGGGTACAGTATTTATATATTTTATTTTGATCTAAAATAATCCAGGCATAACCTGGATATATTTGAAATGATCACTACATCCTCGGAATGAATGAATGATTCCCTGTATTTTGATAACAAATATTTATCTTACTTTTTTTTAATCATATGCATTCATTGCTTTTTCCATCGCCTTGCATCCAGATCTAAAACAAATCCTGCTGGTAAGTCATTGCATCACACTATCTGCTGCAAGCCCAAAATTTTCCGCTTCTTTTGGATCCAGAGCTGGCATACGATTGTGCGTAGTTTGACCAAAAATCACCCATTTCATCGTTCAAAGCATTTCTTGTGACAGAAACTTATAATTCTGAGAAGACCTTGAGTCTTTGAAGAACGTAAGTAAAAGCCAAGTCTAATTATTAAACATTACTCATGTAAATCATCAAAGAAACACTAATTACACAATGCAACTCCTATGAGCTTCTGGTAATCTGTGGAGCCAGTTTGTGTGAAGTGGGCGTGGCATACAATGGAATTACATCACACTTACCAACAGGATACAATATACAGCCATCTATTGAATATGCATGTTTTTTTGTACAAATGCTTGTATGAATTAACATGAATTAACATAATGAACCACTGCATCAATTTAACATACAGTCATCCAGTCTTCTCAAATAAACCTCCACTTCTCTGGCTTCTAGATCTATGAGGAAAGGTTAGCATTTAAAAAGAAAGCCTTAAGTCGAATCGGTTCCTTTAGTAATGCTCACCACCGCCCAGGAGGTGGAAACTTCAAGGTACTTTTCTGCATGGCGTCTGTTGCATCATGGGACCTTGTATGCAGAGCATTGTGGGATTGCTTGTAGGTTATGCCTAGAACACATTTGAACACAGAGCCAAAAGGAAAAGTTTAGATGTGAAGGAATTTGGGTAATCTCAGATAGCAGTGATTTGGGGGTTTTGATCTGAGAAACATAATTACATACATTTTGTTTATATTTTGTTCTCATTTAAAAAGCAATCTTGGACAGTTTCCAGAAATTTTATGGGAGTCCTCCCATATTTTGAATCCGTCAGAATCCAATGGACATAAGTTTGATATGGCCATACCATACCTGTGATTGGTATGTAAAAAACAAACCTTCAAATATTAAGCCAAAAAAAAAATTCAGATGAGAAGATTCCTGATACCTTTGGTCAACGTATAAATCGTCACCACATAATTGCCTAGTGACTGTGGAATTGTCATTTGTCCATAAATGATCTGTTTCTACTATCACTATTAGTGTTTGACTATGACAATAGGAAAAAGCAAGTATAGCCAATAGACCGACCCATTAAGCCCCGCCTACCTTAGCAACTGCCTAGTAACAGCACATGGTGTGACTTTCTTGCCACGATCAGTGGTTCAGTTGCGGCCACACACACGTATCAGATACACCCACGTACATGGTTTTCGTGAACAGTATGGATTTAGTTTCTTGGCCTTTTGAGCAGTGCCTTGAGTCCAAAGAACGATGCAGACAAGAACACTGTTAAACCACTTTTACACGACTGTACAAGGACCACTACTAAGGGATTTGCACCACCGAAATACAAAAAATTCAAACAAAACTAAACAAAAGTTAGTACAGTTGTGTGTGCTGTTGTATATCAGAACAATGGCGGCGTTTTGTTTACTTTTCTAATGGGATTTTTAACGTGTCGGACCATTGTCGGACTTTCAGTGGCGTTGTCAAAGCTGTGATTGGTCAGTACCGATCGATCTATTAACAAGAAATAACTAGTGGTATACACCTAATGTTTATTTTCCTTCACAGGTCTGCTTTCAGAATTTGTGTTTTGTTTGTTTGTGCCAGTTGTATTTGTTTGTTTATTTTTGTTGTTTACTTTGCTTGAAGCGTCATATGATTAAATTAATTTTCTGTTGCAGCTTGAAAGCAAAGGCGTTCGATCTGACAGCAAAATAAAATCATTCTCTCCTATTCAGTTTTCTAGTTTGCTTTCATGACTAACTTTTCTTTTGCAGCCGCTCAAAAAAGAAGGCCACTAGGTTCTAATTAGACAGATATTACAAGATTAATCCAAAATATTTGCATCTTGATCAGACTGTTGACCTTGGGGAGACACTTTTATTGACTTGTTTTCCTCCCTCTCCCCAAAATAACTTTATAAATATGTTTTTTTAATGCCACATAATTCAATTAATAAGACTAGTTGCAACAATACAATATCTGTGTTGAAATAAGAGTTGTACCATTACACCCCCCCAGTTTCGCCGTCTTTTTAAGTCATCACAAATTGTCTCCCTACTGTGCCATTGTTTTTCTTTTTTTAAGTTTGTGACAAAGCATGTGTTATTATATCTGCATTTGTGGTTGGGAAATATTAGGTTTCCTGAACGGGGAACCATACAGTTTGACATTTCAGCTGTCAAGTAGGGGAAAGTATAAACTTTGTAAAAAAAACTTTGCTGGTTTCCTCATCAAATTCCTGGATTGCTTGATTCCATGATTCCATGATTGACCCCTTCCCTGATCTATGGAATACCTCTGCTGATAACAGGGTTACCCATCCCGAGTGATTTGGGGTTAAACTCTACCCCCTGTTATCCCCTCAGATTCTGGATGAAAAGGTGGAGTTCACCTCCAAAGTCCAGAGCAAAGTGGGATCTCTGGACAACGCAACTCACACCCCTGCTGGGGGAAATGTCAAGGTCAGATTAAATGAGCAAAGGGGTCAAGGGTCACTTGTAGTTCATGCCTAATTGCAGGATTGCATGCATTTGTTTACACCATGGTAAACAACAACAATTGCAAGTAAACTGAAGAAAAATACCAAAAATACCTTGTCATGGAAACATGAATAATCTGGAGTATTTAAGGTAGACTTTTCCGGTTAAAAAAAGATGCACAAATTTTCACCAAGGACATTGACAAAATTGCTGTTTACTAAGAAATATGACCATCAATTGAGATAAAATTCATACACGTTTGAGTTTTGCAGCTTGGCAATTTTGCAGTTTGGCAGTATACTTGCCTTGAATTTCCAGTGGGTTTTGTTTTAAAGTCATCTAAACCAAATATCAATTCAGCGGGAGTAATATAGTTCATGGTGACCCTTGATGTCCACATTTATGATTATTCTAGTCCTGGTACATGTATAGAGTTTTTTTTTTTTTGCACCTCTTTCGCTCTGAGAAGATTTTCCTGCTTCAGCTTTTCTTCTTTCACCATCATCTCGTGCTGATACTATTTTGTGCTTATAATAACCCATGGCTGATGCTAGCAGTGCTGTAAGTTTTACGTCTCTTTGAAAATTGGTATATCTGAATTTGCAGTTTTCTTGCAACTATGTTGATCATTTGATCATCACACATTGTTGAGAGAGACTGGTTGGTTTATAGTTGGTCGCGCAATGATAATCGCCGGTCGCTGTGATTGCTGGAGGCTGAGTCGTTTCATTGCAGTCTAGGGTCGCTGAGGCATTAGTGTCCACTACAAACTGCGTCTTGCTTCATTTGACTTCCGCGCAACCATCGCGAGACCGACTTTAAAGCAGCCTTTAATTGTATGTAGAATACACAATGGGGGACTTTTGGGGAGGCTAGGTGGCAGCAGACTTACCAGGTAGTTCTGGGAAATGTGCCCAGAACTACATAAATGATGGAAATTCACCTGGCATGTCTCCTAGTGTTCCAAAGTCTCCTGTTGTTAAATGTTGTCGGCCTAATTCTTCATTCATTCAAAGGGTACCTCTATTAAGGGAAAGTGATTTCTACCGGAACATTAAGAGACCATTCCCCTTTGTACCTCCGTTAAGTTCAGGCCTGATGTTTACTGTGTTTATACCAATGCAACTTAATGAGTAACATGCAGTGAGTGATTGTGATAGCCATTATTTCTCCGTAGTGTCCTCAGTCAGTATCATTGTTCCACACAAATATGTGGGCCATGGAAAATACAAAAAAATAATTTTTGGTTTATAATCACATAATCATAAATACCTTGGAGAGTATATCTACACTCTAAGGTATTTATGAATATGTGATTTATAAACCATGCATTCTGATTGGTCAAAATATGATCAAGTGGTAGTGTCCCACTGGTCTTAATTCACCTATAAAGACATAGCTGGAGCTGTTTAAGACCAGTTTGCTAACGAGTGTTCGTCGCTCGTAGCCATATGCGTGTTGACGCGTCAGCTCACGTGGGTACTGACAACATGTAACGTAATCAATACATACCAATACTCAATGCAAAATCCATTCGAACACAAACAAATGCACAGCTGCTGAGCGTTGCATGCAATTTGACCTCCCAGAAATGGAGCTCGAGGACGTGACAGGGATTGAAAGTTTACAAAACAGATCAGTTTTACAGATTTTCCTACATTATTACGCTTTTTAACGAAAAGAGTATTTACGAAAGAAAATAAGAGAGTAGTGACTCTGTCTTGAATGGTCCTTCAAGACCTTGCGGGTCGTGGCCATGCGACCTGGCCACAACTCTGCAGGTCTTAAATTGCAGTGTAAGACCTCATCACCACTCTTTTATTCCCTTTGTATAAAGTTTGCGCTAGTATTCGTCTTTCTGAAAAATCTTTCATAAAAAAATGTCATTTTTTGATTTTTTTTTTTAAAAGAAAAGTATGTTTGAATCCATTCTCATTTGCGCAAGGGTGAAACATTTCTCAACAAATGTTGTTGAAGGCAGTTGTGTGATAAAGGTCGATGACGTTATGATCATCATGAACTAAACTCAAATGTCAGCTCAAGTGATATGAGTCAAGGTTACTTCCAAGAAAAAAACACTAATCCAACATTTGGGTTGTCAGTTCCCCGTAGACCAGTGACTAAATAAATGCATGAAAAGTCCTGTCAAATGGTCCTTCCTCCTGATGCTCATCATGAGCTGAAATAGGACAAACCTGGTAAGCAGAAAAGACAATCAGTCAGAATTAGCACTTGTAACATTTGTCTACCAAAGATGTGCTTAGCATCTAGGTTAAAACAAAGTTACTGGTTCATTATGCACTTCATAAACATCTGTCATTAAAACCCTCCGAATATTTTACATTTCCACTTTTGGTTTAAATGTAAACCTTGGTTAACTTTGTTGGCACTTGATTACTGTGGTTTGTTGTGATTAACTATAAATTGAACAATTGTCACTAATACCGGTATTTGATCATTAATAACTATTTACAGTGAACCTTTTATGTTTTTATATCTTAGATGCACATTCATGAAACAAAATTTTCATCTTTATATATTTGATTACATTATGTCATTATGAATGCTCTTCATATATCGTGATGAATGGAAAACTGTCTTCAATTCACTTTTGCGGTCTACAGTTTGTGAGCCTACATTTCTTTATGACCGTTTTTGTTATTTATTAAGACGTCATATCAAAGTGGTTTACTTGTTTTGTTTTTTTATCATAAATACTTAAAAAGTCAAAGGCCAAATTGCATTAGAATGAGAAATTAAGTTAAAACCTTGTGGTTTATTGCTTGATGTTTAAAAATAAAAAGTCGCATCACCCTTATGGTGATTCCCGTGCTGTCGCTTCCCAGGTTCTATTCATAGAGCCTAGCTCTATGGTTGTATCATATGATGGGGTGTGATCCCTGGCTACACGGCAGTAACCGGTTGAATGGATTCTGACTGGCACCCCCGAACAGAGATATTGACAAAATAGGGAGACCGCCAACATTAGGGCTGGATAGTGCAGTTAGTTAGCCGGTACCGGGTTGCAGGTTCCAATCCTGCTCCAAACAATTTTTCTTTGTTCATCGAAAAGTGTATTAAAAAATTTACCCAGTCAGTTTCCATTGTGGTTTACTGCTTGATTTAGAAATTAAAAAAAAGACAGAACATGCAACTTGAAAATACAACACGTGAATTAAAGATCAGTTAATAAAATATTTGTTTACAAAAAAAAAGTGAAAAAATGAGGCAGATAAAAACCAAACAGATACACAAAATAGATGAAAGCTCATCTCAAGAGAGCTGTGACGAGTCAGTAATATGCTAGTTCATTGGACCAACTCAGCTACACCCAGTTCATAAAGAATTATGCAGATAGATCTGTTGAGACCAAAAAGAAAAAATGCGTTTATTCTCTTTTTGTCCATCTCTTTTTTTCCTGGTATTTCTTCTCATAATATTGTCTGTCCGTTAGCAAAGCGTCTCTTCTTCTGTTAGTACAGAGACGTCTGTCTGTCGATCTAATTAAATAATTTACCCAACAGGAGCTTCATGATAATCCCATAATCCGACTGGCACAGTATAAATCCTCACTAATCTCCTGCTTAATCTTTGACACCCACAGCTGGCGTCTGAGAAACTGGATTTTGATAAGAGAGCCAAGAGTCGTATCGGTTCCCTTGACAATGTTCGCCATAGCCCCGGGGGAGGGGCTGTAAAGGTAGACCCCTGATTGGCCAATGCTGTGACTTGTTTCCATGGAGACTCAACAACTACTACTCTTTATACTAACCGGGGTATTTAGTTTCATTGCTTTCAGTTTGGGGTTTGTGCAATGAGATCATCAGTTTCCAGCAGATGTTATCAATCAATTAATATCGGATGAATGAAGCAGGATGACCAATCCTGCGGTGTTATTGATGACACATGTTGGGATGTTACACTCCCAAATCTGTAAGAGCTTGTGTATTGTCAAACCCGACATTAAAAGGAAAATATTTATAACATTAATGATAACTACAGTGTCACTTCAGAGAAACGGCAAGAACTTGTGAAAGACCCACAAGATGTAAGGTTACAAGATGTTGCTTGGACCTGCTTTTAAACAAATCTGATGTACAAGAAAAATACAAAATAAATCAACAGATGAAGCACTCATACCCAGAAGCACTGATAAGACTTATAAAATGCAGAAAAGGGAAAATTGACAATTGTTCTGTGAGCTACAACTGAATAACTTTTCAATTTCACGTGGCTACATTTTAGTTTTTGATGATCGCAGAGGTTTTTTCTCTCTGTGCTTCAAATTATTTGCGTGTGTGGGACAGTCAACGATTAACCATCCTTAAGCACCAAAAGAATAATGATGGGGCTAGTACCTGACAAACACTGCTTTTTACAATCTCCTTCCACATCTTTGCCACTCGTTTGTTTTCCGTGACTTTTCTTATGTTTTCATAATAATTTACCAACAATAACTACTTTGTTTTCTTCCTCCAACTGTGTAAATGTTTGCTTTGATGTGAAAAAAAGTGAATTGAATAACAAAAAAATTGAACTAAACAAAGTGAATTGAAATTTGGATGATGTGGCGGACAAGAACACAAACTTCTATGAGACTGCTGTCGTAGCAGGTAACACGGGTAACAATTTTAGAGGAGCTGCTTAGCAGAAGAATACTGCTTCAGCAGGAATTAGCAGGTAACCAGTCACACGTAATAAACATTACATGCTAGTTTGGCTGGTAACTTGTTTCTGCTAAGCAAGTAATTTTGTGTGCTAAGCAAATTTGTGTACTTGGAAGCTCTCTTAAGTTGTAACATTGTCGTTTAGTTAAAAAATACTGAGCATTTTTAGAAAGACGAGTGTTTGAAACCTTACACATACAAAGCATGCTTTTGCAGTTTATTTACACATGTACTAATAACTTACATTTCTTTCAGTAATGTTTATTTCAGTGTTCTGTTTTATAATTTCTAACTCAACTGTTAACAAAAACCAAAAGTTTGATTACAATTAACATTACATTAGTGTTCTGTAACTATGAATGAATGCATATTTTATTTGTTACTTGGTGAGAACTGCAAGCCTCCAAAATGTGACTAGTTGAGGGTATTGAGTGCAATCCTAACTCAATCATACAAAGACGAAACAAAAAATAGACTTAAAATGTGATGATTCAAATCACTTTATTCACAAACAAAGGAAACAAGCAAGAGTCCAGACCAGTGCTCCAGATGATGGAGACACGCAGGACTAAAAATACAAAACATAAAACAAAGACAAGAGTTAAAACGGCAAGAAAATCACAAAGAACAATGAAAAACCAAAACAAAAAGTATTAGTTAAAAATAGTAAATTCCCTAACAAGTTTTAAAACAAAGGGTTTTAAAAAGAAAATTTGAAATAAATTTGCACGGAAGTCATGAGTGGCTCACTGGCAAGCCTTACGCGGAAAATTTTCAACGAAGCAAGGTTTGAAATTTAATTTCTTTGATTAGCTCACAATGTTTCACCATTTCATTTTATAATTTCTTGTAATGAGCGATTAAACTCATTACTTTCTAGGTGTTGCTCAGGGGCACGTCGGCAAAACAGAGAGCCTAACATGTTGGTTATTATTTTTTGTTGTTTTGTTGTTCAGATTGAATCGAAGAAGTTGGATTTTAGCAAAACATCATCAAAAGTTGGATCGAAAGATAACCTGAAACATCAGCCCCAAGGTGGAAACAAGAAGGTGAACCAAGAGCTGCATTAACAATACACATTACATTTGATGTTATTAAAGTATGATTTGAAATTTTCAGGGGTCTCCGAAATTCTCATTGTTGAGTATCTGACTCATCTTTATTTGTATTTTTTTTTTTTTTTTTTTTTACAGAATATCATTGAGTTAGCAGATTTTTGAAATTGACATTTGCACAACTTTTGTAAAAAATTATAAACCTAATTTGAAATATTAACCATCTGTAGTTCTAAAGTGATGTATATTTTAAGTGAATGGCAATTGTATATTATTATCATTTTTATCCAGTATCAGTGTTTTTAAAGGTAGACCATACTTTGGTAATGACCCCAAAAAGAAAATGTGCCATTCAATCCGAAAGCCTACTTGGTATAAAGATGGTAACGGTAGTAAGCATCCTGCGAAATTATTCCATACGTCAAAAACTTTGAATCTCCAAAGATCGCCTGCAGGCGACTTTTGGAAATTCCTGTGATGTCTGTTTGAATGCTGCCCTCAATGCGGCCAGAGATGCAGTTAGTAGGCGCTGGTACCCGCTGTCAACCTTGCAAAACAGGGATGGATTTTACGTTCTTGATGAAAATACCCTGACAGTTTTTTGCTGTTTTCTCAATAAGTAGCCAATGTATTCAACTGAAACTTTCACATGTGACTTTTATTATATCTTTCTTGATAACTTTGCGTATAAATCAGCATTACGTTGACAAAAACCAAACGATAACCCTACCTTTAAGTGTAATTTTTCATTGTTTATCCATAGATTATAAATGAGAAAGTAGAGTTTAAAGCAGAGTCGAAGATCGGATCCAAGGATAATATCAAGCACCAGGCGGGAGGCGGGAAGGTTAAGATCATTAACGAGAAGGTTGATTTCACTGCAAAGGCCTCATCTAAAGTTGGCTCCAAGGATAATATGGAGCATAAACCAGGAGGGGGTAACGTCCAGGTAGGGCTGTGTTTTCAATGTCTAATATTATCTTTTTCCATTATGCAAATTGTATGAGGCATGTTCCCTGGAAACCAGGGGTGGATTTCACAAAACTAGTCCTGGCTTGGGACTAGTCCCAACTTATGAATTGTCCTATAAGTTAGGACTAGTTATTTGTTTTAACTCGAGATAAGACTAGTCCGAGCACTTTGTGAAATCCGCCCCAGGACAGTCACCAAACCACGGTAGTCTCCTAAGTTGTTTTTTCCCGGAGGGGGAATTTGAACAATGGGTTACAATCTTTCTCTGTCTATGAATAATCATTTTTGTAAAGACAAACCAAAGAGTTAGGGAGCGTCTCAACAGTCTGAACGGTAAGAATGTTGATTGGTTTAAGTATGCCAGTGGGCATACATGGACAGTTCCATTGGACCGATGGAAGGTGCCAAGTGGAACGTTCCAAATGCTAACGCACGTATTCACTTGTGTAGGATTGTTCTCTCCCGAAGTTCCCCCAATGTTGCGGTCCAGCAGAATGTTCCAGTAGCTCCCTGGATTGCGAGAACATACCTATGGGAACATTCTTTCGAACCTAGAACATGCCTGACTTTTGAGATGCTGCCTTAAATCACTTGGAAGATGACAATGTTCTGGAAATTTGAACATACCCCAAAATTGGTATCCTTTTTTGTCTATGGTCTTTTTTGAAACCAAGGCTAAGGCTCTGGCTAAGGCTCTGGCTACCTGGGAGAAGCTCTATACGGAAAGTGCACAATTTCAAAATAAATGGCAAAGCCAAAACCAGAACTAACTCCGAAGCCGTAGTTATGGAAAGGGACTAGGTGTCATAGGGAAGGCCGACAGGTTGTGACCTTTAGGTTTTACCATAGCTACTGATAACTTCAGTAAAATGTAGAGTTTTCTTAAACTAACATTTATTTGAATTGACTTTTTTAAACCCACTTTTTGTTGTGAAATGCTTACATTTTCCAAATTTCAGATCATGGACGAGAAGCTATTGTTTAAGGACACAGCCTCTCCACGAACTGATACAGGAGTAAAGGAACCTAGGTCACCAGGCGGGTCACAGTCCAGGTCATCTCGAGGCTCCAGGTCATCTGTGGGGTCACACGAGGGCAAGACAGAGTGAATCATGGCCACAGAGGAATAAAAACAGGTTGACACAGTAGATGTATTCTCAGTCATCACTCTTGTGGTGTACTGATGTTCCCGGGGTCATTGTCACCCATTTGGGATATAATAATACCCAGATGGAACCCCTCTTCTCCCAAATGAGGGTATCAGTGTCCCCCAATCAGGGAAACCCGTGGGTGACAACAACAAAACCTATCCCCCCCTGTATAATTTGATGTTTTAAAGATAAGTAAAATGTTAGTCTTTAAGTATCAAGAACTACATTTAGCTGTTTAAGGCAGAATTATTGTGTGTCATAGGATATCAACATGAAGTGTTCAGGGCCTTCATATGGTACAATTATGTAAAGACATGAAACAGTTGTATGATCTTGAGCCACAATAAACACCCAGTGGAGACCAGGTTGTCAGCCATGGCCATTGTTTTCCCAGGGCGTGGCGAGTCACTGACTGCACAACCTGCAAGATATTTTAAATCCCAATGGTCTATAAATCACAGGTGTTGACTGTGGTATCTTGGTGGACAAGGTTCTCAGGGTCTCTCTGTTTGAAAAACACTCAACCCTAATTTCCCCCAAATCCATTGAAATCCTTGAGTGTACTTTTTGATGGATTAATATCTTGGCCTGACCAATCGTGGTTCACTTGGAACTAGTTGAACCATTTATATAGACCTTTATCATGCTGCCACCATCTTGGTCATGTTTCCAATAACAGTTATAGATGCTAATATTCATTGTACTAAAAGGAACCAGACTGTTTGCCCTTACAGCCTCAGTTTGGTTACATTGGTTTGAATGGGAGTAAATCAAGATGGACGCACCATGATAAAGGTCTATTGCATTACTGTCCCTATCTGTGGATGTAGATTATTGGCATAAAGTTGGGTTATGATGGATTATTGAATATCTGGACAATTTGAGATAATGTAGTGAACTTATACACAAGAAATGCTTTCAAAGACCCATCTGATTATATGTTTTTAAAAATTTTCTTGACTCGTTCTATTTCTACCAATGTTGGACCAACTAGCATTTCTTCAAAAAACTCAAGATATATGGAAAATGAGTATTCTTTCCATTAAGGATCCAATTTTATATAACATGTCTGTCTGCCCAAACCCTACTCCTCTACTGACAAGCGACAATATGGGTCAACAATTTCCTTGGATGCAAACCCTCTTTTTGAATCAAGAATTTTCCCTCGATTGAAAGAACTTATTAAGTACAATCTGAGTTTGTGTGATTTTTTAATCAAGTACAGTTTTTGAAAGATAGCAATTTTTGAAATTCAAACTGGAAAATATTGGAGTTATTTTAATTTGGTTTGGTAAACTGATGGCACTTTGAATTAAGATTGTTGGATCAAAGAATGTTTATTAAAATTTTCAACGAGTTTCTTATTTTTTTTTTTTTTAAGAAATTTTGATGTAATTTTTATGTTCAAATGCATTATGTTTTAAACTACTTAACTGCATACTTTTGTTTACACAACTACATTTATTCAAAGTTATTTTATTGTGTTTTCCCTCTACTTAATTGCAAATTACAGCACACAATAAAAGATCAGTTGAAAAGTGAAAACTGATGGAAAACACCGTCATAATTAAGCATGTTAGTTTTGAGAATTGCATGCTTTACTTTAAACTAGAATTGAATGGTTCACGATGACACGGACTTCTACCTCTCAGGGAATTGAAAATCTCAACAAAATATCTCTGTGTTTTTTACAAGTAGAGCAAGTTTTTTTTTATTAATTTAGAACACTTTTATGTCTTATAATGTACCGAAAGGTTGTTTCAGTAGAAGTTGTTACTTTTTTGATATGAAATAGTCGTAAACAAACAGAAGAAGCCTTAATGGTTGTTTAAAATTGCACTTTTTCGGGTGTTCTCGTTCACCATGCCTTAGCAGTTCTAGTTAGAACTCCAAGTTGTTTAGGTGTAGTATTTACGTCCAAGATTTTGCGCCCAGCAGTACAAGGAGAATGCAAAAATCACTAAGCCTAACTTTAGGTCATAAGTTTATTGCAAATTTAGATGTTCTCCGATAAAGGCTGCTAGAAGTTTGTGTTGTGACAAGTATTACAATTGCATTGAGCTGTGTCTGAAATTGATAAAATCAGTCCCCACCCCCCTTAAAAAAACTTAAAAAAAACAAATTAACAAATAAATAAATTGTTTTGAAATCTCACAGTCTTAAGAATGTAGGGAAGCAATAAAGAGAGTTTTAGGAAGAGATATTTTTAGAAAGGTAGTTTTCAGGATATTTTTTAAGGCAGGATGTGATACCCACATGAGAATAAAATCTTATAGAAACTGTTCCAGTTAATCAATTACAATATATATTATGTAAAAAGGAAAACAAACAAACATTAAAAATCAACTCTTTTAGAACCATATCATGCAACTAAAGTAATTCCTTCAATTAAAATTTTTTTATGAGAGTTGTATTAACTAAATAGTTCAAAATAAGATCAAACACTTTGTGTAAGATTCATAAAGCTTCAAGATCAAATCTTCTAGTTTTCATTTTTTGTGTGACAAAAGTTAGCTACCAAGACCACACCTAGGCCCAATTACATAGAGCTGCTTCAGTGGAAAATATTGCATAACAATTTCCTGCTTAGTGAAAATAAGCAGGATACCAGTCACAAATTGTACATGTAACGTGGTATTTTGGCTGGTAACTTTAGTCTGGTAAGCATATTTTGTTTGTTTGTGCTGAGCAACTTTTTGTGCTTTCACAGCTCTTTGAAGTTGGGCCCTTGTTGAATATTGTCTTGTAAGGCTGCATGTAAACAGGGGCTCCAAGGTCGACTTCAGTTTTGGGATGCACTCTTTTTGCAATAGATAAGAGTCCTTGTAAAAGTGGGGAAAAATATTACGTCTCTAACCTCACGCTAAAATGGTGTAAAATGACATTATATTTGATACTCATTCAGAGCAAAACTTTACACAAGACGACATTGAATATCAACAGCAAATGGGTCTGTACATTTCAAAGAGGAATTTTTGTGTCAGTCAAAAGGTCAAATTCAATGCCTTTTCGATTGAATATCATCAAAATTCAGGAATGAACTAAAACTGTCCCGTACAAAAACGTACAGATCCATAGATTTAAAATGTGAATTCACTGGACGTTTTTTGTTTTTTGGAGGAGTTTTGACAAAATTCTAACACAATGGCATTTGATATCATTTTAACAAGAGGTTAGAGATTTGTAATTTTTTTCCTACTTTCATAAGGACTCTATCTATTGGAAAATGAGTGCATCACAAAACTGAATATGACCTAAAAGCCCCCTCTTTAATTCTGTTCTCCGAAGGCTTCATTTTATTAATGCCATATCTGAAATGTCTGTACACATTCCCTCTTCATTAATGATTTATCAAATTGTATTATAATTATCCCATTGTTGGGCCTTGTGTATGGGATGCACAAGCATTATATTTGCCTGTGTCCATAAGCATGCTTGGGGCAACAACTTTATCCTCCAGCAAGCTTGCAACAGGGGGAAATATGACACACAAATTTGGTAAAAAGTTTGTACCTCGTTCTGGTGTATTGATTGTTACTGATGGCTCTACAAATAGCAACATTTTAAAACTGCTTAAAACAACATAAATTTCAGAATATAGAGCCGTTTTCCTACAGTCTTTCATCTTACGGCCGTTTTTTGACCCATTCTATGGGACTCCTGACGTCAGACGCATAAGGTCTATTAATAAATACCTAGGACAGTTTGTGGATTCTGATTGGTCAAAATGTGATCACGTGGGGGTGAATTAACGGCGATATAAAGACCGGCTAACAAAACAAGAAAGTATCGCCGAGAAAGAAAAGTTACAAAATGGACGATTTTAGCCGTTTATTTCGTTAAAAAGGTATTTATTAATGGGAATAACAGTGCGAGGACCCGGTCTTCACTGCTTGGTAATGACCTTGGGTGGTGGCTGGCCGCTGTTAACGACCGCGCCTCCGGCTTGGTCGTTAACAGCGGCCAGCCACCAGCGGCCAGCTTGGTAATGACCGGCATTACCAAGCAGTGAAGACCGGGTCCTCGCACTGTTGTTCCCTAATTATAATCTGAAAAAATTTTGAACTTCAAGTTAGTCTCAGGGAATGCTGCGCTGATAAAGCTTGAAATTTAAATTGTTGGTTTTGAACCCATTAAACACATTGCAGTAAGTGTGTACCCGTGCCTTTCAATATATACTGGGTATAGACCCAGTGCTCTGACATCACTTGCGGCTACAGTCTGCCCACCATCTGCCATTTTGGGAGTCACATTTCTTGTAAAAATATGATGCGGATCTAACCATGCACGCGTCCTGCAAGACGCACACTGCACAATAGCACACGCAGGAAACTGAATCCTGAAATGGAGCAACCAAGATTTTATGTGCGATGACGTCGGGTGAATTGGGTCAACATAAAACCATAAAGCAAGGACAACATGGCTGTTAACCAAATCAGAAGTCAGGTTTCATGCTTGCTGGAGGGTAACAAATTGCGTAAATATAAGTCGCAGCGATGGTAACGTTGGCCAAAATGCAGGTCTCTTACTTACATTGTAATGTTCTAAACGACCGACAAGTCAGAGTTCAGTGTATAATTGAATCTGTTCACAAGAGAATAATACACATAGCATTTTTATTCTTTGTACTTTCATAACGAATTGAAATTGGACCTCAATTCTCTCACAAATGACAGCATTCTTAACATTTTTAAGAGACTTCTTCTACCAGCAGCTTGACCATTTACAGTTGAAATTTAACGGCAATTTTCCACGTTATCAGTGCTGTACTGTAGCTTCAAATATTACTGGAGTTGATGTATTATTAAGTTATACAAATTAAGCTGTATAGGTTGTTATTATGTTAGAAAGTTATAGAAACTTGATAATGTGATATTGCTCTGTAATTTGTATAGTTTGTTATTATGGGTCATAACAACGCTTTTGTGTATTAGATTACTAAATATATGATTATTGCATGCATGATTAAACAAAATACCAGGAGTCAATTCCACTCAGCTGCTTTGTACAACAAGCTCAACTAAGCACAGAAAAATGTTGCTTAGCAGAAAACAGTTTACCAGCTAAAATGCTACATGATAATTATTGTTTTGACTGGTATTCAGCTAAATTTTGCTTAGTAGATAATCCTCAGCAATATTTTCTACCCAACAGTTGATGAAATTGGATCCAGAGCCTGATGAGTCATCCACTAGTCTTAAGTCATGTTTTTTTATTTTTTTTATTATTTTTTTTAACCTTTAGGAATTAGTTTGCCTTTGTGAGTCACCTGCACTGCTGTTATTTTTGTTTAAAATAGCGCCCTCTAATGGGAGCATACTGACCTGTCACACACAGCGACTGTGCCAGGTTGACCATTTTGGAATTCAACTGGATTCCATTTTGGAATTCAAGCGTGTAAATGCAACATCGCCTAAAATTTGCACTACACTGTATAACACACAGTGACATTGACTCCCAAAATGGCGCAACCAAGATTATTGTGATGATGACGTCAGGTGAATTGGGTCAATATGTACATTCCAAGTAGTTGTTGGGTATCAGTTAAAACACAACTAACACCAGGGGGAGGCAGGCTAGCCATAAGCATTGCTGTGCACAGAAAAAAACAAAATCTTGCTGAGCTAAAACTTGTTACCGGTCAAAATGCTATGGATGTGGTTAATGGCGTGTAACTGCTAAATTGCTACTGGTAAACAGTTACATGAAAGCTTCATGAAATCGGGCCAGAGTGTGACTATGTAAAAAGATGTGCATTGCTTTCATTCTTAAAGGACTAAACTTACAATGGCAGAAATTAAACAACAGTCCGAATTACCTTTGAACTTGGCACTAATTTTGAAAGTGCAGCTGAGCGTGAACAAAAGTGCTTGGAACCAAAATGTTTGACTTAGTCGATACACGAACAGGCTAAAATGTCATGTGATGTAAGTTAAGTGTGTGCCTTGTTCAGCACTCTTTATCAGACAATGTTACTGACATTCCTTTTGTCCTGTGACTTTTGGTTAGTGGGCCATTTTTGTTGTAACTAAACCAAACATTTGATGGTTTCTTGAAAATGGCCATTTCTCAGGTTGTTTTGCGCCAGTGAGTCTTACCAGGTAAATTGCCATTGTTTATGTAGTTCCGAGCATGTGCACATTTCCAAGAACAATGGATTTACCTGGTAAGTCTGCAGCCATCTAGCATCCTCAAAAGTATCAAATTGTTTTTGTTCAGCTGTTGAATGAGGAACGTTTCTGGCTGTTTCTACTGAGCCAATGCCCATGCTCTGGGTAACCATGACAAGGCTCAACAACTGTTCTTTAGAATAACACGTTTAAAAAAATGTAATAAGGTGTTGTTTTCACGCATAACTTTTGTTTCAATATTCATTTCACTATATCATACCTGCTCAAACAAAATGTTATCATCAGCCGTTATAACTGTTCAGTTGTTTATTTTAACACAACAACAAAGACTTTGGAAGGCCTTGATTTTTGTTCTTGAAAGGTTGTAACATTTTTCTCCTGGCACAAGGCACTTTCATGGAGAAAATGTGACTTTTCAAGGACATGATAAGTTAGGGCAAATGCGAGGGGCAGTTGAAATGAGTGCATTTCAAGTCTGCTTCTTACTTCCGGGTTGCATAGAGAGGTAACCAGTGTAAATTACCTACCACTGAAAGGCAATGACAAGGTGAAATTGAAAATACCAGTTTGTGGTTTTGTTGGAGCAGGTGTGATATTTTCTAAGCTGTATCTTATCATGTCTTAACAAGGATAGTTAAGATGTCTAACTCTACCCACCACATCCAAACCTGGGCTGCAATATTATCTTACTACACATAAAAGATTCCTTTCTTCCAGAGTGTTCAGCTTTTTATGTTTGAAAAGACAAAATGCATTAAAATTGCTTTTAAACTGTATATATCTAGAATTGTGTACATATTGGTGTTTGTGCTTTAAGTGGAAAATATTAAAATAAAGAAAAACAAAAACAAAAACAATCTACATGTACTGTGTAATATTTTGGTTTCCCATTCTCCATTTCCCCCCAAAACTGTCAACTTCTCATTACCATCTTTTCATTTATGTAAATGATCAAATTAGACACTTGAAAAAAAAATGTCCTCTCAAATTCCCTCAATTAACACCGCATAAGATATTGTACATCGTATCCAGCACTGACTTTATAGCAAACTACCAAGAGGATATGAATTTGCTTGCCTTGAGCTGTGCACAATAAAATCTTCAAATGACGTTCATACTGAGTACACACCAGCCATAAGGTACAATGAGACACACATGAAACAATTTTTTTTTTTTTTAGAGACTTTTATTTTTAAAAACTGCTTCACTGTTTCTTAATACTCAATTAAAACTGTACATATTTGAGAGTGAAGTGACTGAAGTCATTGGTAACTGAGGCCCAACATTTGAACTTTAACACATAGCTATAGTGGAATGTATGACTTTCTCAAGCCTCACCACATGCTTCCTGAAAGGTATGTCCCACTAACATACAATAGTTTATTTTGAATTCTGAAATCTCAAATCTCAAGTTTTCGAAATTAATTTGCCAATCAAACTGTTTTGTTGGAGAAAGCTTGATTATGACTTTGATCTACCCAGTATTGTCTTGAAGTGAACTTGCCTGAATCCTCCATACTGATTGGTTGATCCATGGCAACAGCAGTGGGATATTGCAATTATATTCAGGGTCCTAATCACACCCTGTTCTAACGCTGTTCTAAATCCATGCATTGTACGTCAAGTTTGCTTAAAAATAAATTCATTACCCCACATGCGCTCTTGGAATACGGAAAAATACAGCGCGTCTTCATCCTCAGCATCCCATGGGACGCTACAGCGCTATATTTCTCTGTATTCCACTCGTACTTCTGTGATAACTTATCATATTGGTGTAATCTAACATCCCCCCCCTCCCCAATGGAATATAAATCATGCTGAAGGTGTGACATTATGGAACAGTCGTCTGAGAGTTGAAAGAGAAAATGCCCATGGGAAAGTGGCACCTCATTAATGCTAGCTTTCCTGAGACAGTATACAATGACTGCAGTCAATCTGCAGGAATCATACAAGGACTGCAGTCTGTGTTAAAAACTATTGTCATGCTGTTTGTAATGGTTCTGAACCAGCAATAGAAATAGGCTGATCCCTTTTAGTGGTAAACAGTGTTATGATGACAACAGAACACCGGGAACCCAACACAAAAGGCAACCCCTTCATCTGATGGAGAAAGCACGAACCTTAACCTCCTTTATTGAGTATGTTCACTTTTTACCATCTTTTTTCCTGACTGTGATGACATCTAAATCCTCTGCTACAGCTACCGTGCCTGAATAACTCCCCTCAGAGGCTTGCTTCTGAAGAAGCTCCACCGACTGCTCCCCTTCCTCCAACGTGTCAGAGAGACCCTTGAAACGTTGACTGACGTGGAAGAGAACTAGACTTTTGGCGTTTATCCTCTTGGCAAAACTTGCTGCCATGGCTGAAGAGTGAAAAAAAAGTGTCAAACACTCAGTGCAATCAGATAAGTAACGATGCGGTTAAAAACAGATGAAACACAAAACTGCTTGGAACACAAAACACTTTGAATCATCAGTTCAGTTTTCTATGACACTTAAAATGAAAAAATAAATAACTGATGACTGGTGTATACTTGAGAAACAGCCCCCTTGAATTAATACAAAGTTAAATTACAAAAGTAAATGAAAACTGATGGTGTAAAGTCAAAGGTAATGCAAAAACTTTGCCTGTTCTGTTGTTAGTTCAGCATGATTGCTACATTTGGTTCTGTTGGTGCATTATTTTACTCTAATTTAAAAGCATTTCTCAACATAACCAGTCTCAAAAAACTTAATCTTTAGAATACGCCTCCATAGGGTTGGCTCATTTTTGTTTTAATTTGCTCTTCTTTATCAATAATCCCAAGTTTGATTTGACCATCTAAAGAGTTACATACATGTAGTACATTTTTCAATTTGAATTTGAATTTAATCTCAAAATTAAAAGTTTGAGGCTGGTAACATCATGTAAACAATCTCTCTAGTTGTGTACAACAAAATGAACAGTTTACCACAGAGAGGCAATTTTTCCAAAAAGCGGTCGACTAAAAGATTTAGAAATCACACTCGCAACTCAGCACTGTGTGGACAGTTTGGGTCCTTGACAATGGCTGATATGAATGTGAAAAACATTCAATAGCCCCACAAAAAAAATGCCATCTTATGCCATAAACACAGCAGAGAAATATGACCTTGCTGCTTTATGCTTCCTGTAATTTCCTGCATCGTCCTGCTGCTGACTGCATGCAAACCCAGATCGAACATACCAGGGGGTCAGGCAGCCGACACTGCCTGACAAAAAAAAAAAAAAATTTTGTCAACCCATTTCCCATGATACACTGCGAAAAAAGGTCTCTCCTGGAAAAAATGTAGAGGGCATACTTTGTTGTGAATCGCCCATATTGAAGTGGTTTGACTTGACCAAATGCAAGTTACAAAGTACAATCTAAAATTAACCAAAAGTCCAAAAAGCGGTCAACCAAAAGAGTGTCGTGGCCGAGCGGTCTAGTCCACCAAACTTAACTTCTGTAGTTTACACAATTTGGGTTCGAATCCCGGCCTGACCAGTCACGACACTTTTGTCCTTGAGCAAGACAATTAATACCATAATTGCTTTGTCCTTCGAATGGGACGTTAAGCCGTAGATCATGTGTACTAGGATGGGTAGTGCACGTAAAAGAGCCCAGAACACTTATCGTGAAAGAGTAGGGATTTACCCCGGTGTTTCTGGTTCAGATAGCAAGCATCCTTATCTACAGGTTTCCTCAGGCTTCTGAGCTACAGTGATTAAGTTCGCTTTTGAGGCTCAGAAATTAATCAAAAAAATAATAACAAAGTTTAAAAAAATCAATTCAGTAACAACACTTTGAGGTAACATTGTGTAAATAATCCGTCTCTGAGAAACATTGGTTCCTTTCAGATCCACCACATCTCAAAGAGATTATTTGCATAGTATTACTTTAAACTTTGGTTTTTGAAATTGTTTTCCCACCATGTAATGTTTGAAATCCTAACAATGTCTATTAAATGAATGGGAGACTTTTGAGAGACACTAGGTGGCAGCAGACTTACCAGGTCAATAAAATGTGCGCATGCTCAGAACTTCGGATGAAGCAAACCAATGCTGGGTTCTTACCTGGTGTAGAATGGCCTTTTTCTAGACACTTCTCTTCCAGTTCATTATTAAGAGTTGCCTCATGGATGAGGACATCTGCATCCATTGCTAAATGAGCAATCCGTGAGGAGTCCCGAGTGTCTCCAAGGATGACTACAGAACAGAAAATTTAGATTCCTCATCTTAATCTTTATCATGAAATCATAATTCATAAATGAGGCCATTTTTTTTCTTAGTCAAGTACCACAGGTCTGACCACATTATCCAAAGATGTTGGGCCAATGAAGAAATTGAAAGACTATATGAAAATACAACCGATAAAGTAATCATGCACACACACAAGAAATCAAGCATCTCTATGGACTTTGGGAAAAATTCAGACTAATATTAGGTTTACTGCAAACCTCAATATATGTAAGACATTGCAACAAAGTCCAGTACTTAAAGCCCCAGCTCAACATTGGTAAAGTGTCTGTAAATGCTTCCATTCTTTGCACAAATCAAGATATGTGTAATAAAACCAACCTGTGAAAATTTCAGCTCATTTTCTTGTTTCATTTGCGAGAAAACGGTAAAAATGCATTTGGCATTTTTGTATGCATTCTTAGGCAGGGTTTTCGTCTCACATGAGACGAAAGTTAATTTTTGGATCTTGTTTCATTTATCATTCAAAAATGATAACACTTCAGGCAGAAATATTTCAAGGATAGTTTTCTACCATCATTATCTTTATACCATGTAAGGTATGAGTAAATCTGTGAACATTTAAGTGCATGGGTCCTACTCAACACTGGCGCATGGGGCCTACTCAACACTGGTGCATGGGGCCTACTCAACACTGGTGCATGGGGCCTACTCAACACTGGTGCATGGGGCCTACTCAACACTGGTGCATGGGGCCTACTCAACACTGGTGCATGGGGCCTACTCAACACTGGTGCATGAGGCCTACTGAACGCTGGTGCATGGGGTCTAAAGAACACAGGTGGCTGGGGCCTATGGAACACTGGTGCACAAGTAGGAATTTTTGCTTGTTGAGGTTAACTTGTGGTCGAGGGCCAACTCTCACATAGCTGCTCAGCACACAAATCCAGACCAAGCTGCGTTGAGCAGAAAGCGGTTACCAACTACAATGGTTTGCGATCTACACAGTGTGTAACTGGTTCCCTCAAACTAGTTTCTGCTGAGCGAGTGAATGTTTTGCTTCACTGGTCCCTAGGAGTAAACACTGATAAAATGAACATCAAACAGTCTTGGTTACCAACGTTTTTATTGTCAGACTTTCCAACCGTCTCACCTATTTTCCGTCCTGGTGTAGGGGGGCCCACAGCATCCGCTGCAGATATAACTTTCCCATCTTCCAATACAATATCTATGCCTGCTTTCAGTTGGCCATACAAGGGGCCTGGGGGGATTCCATTCTCCTTTAGAAAGGTTGTCTGGAGTCTGCAATAAATCCATAACATGAAATTTTGTAAACCCAGTATTAGATACAAGAAATATACAGGAGAATGTGTCCACAACAAAGCCTTCCCCATTATACTATTTATCAAAACCACCACTTGTTTCTTCTTCTTGACCATAACAAGAAAACAGGTTTCGATGAAGAAAATAACTGGTTTATGAAACCATAGGAAAGATACGTAGAAGGGGGAGGGGTTAAATGTCCTAAGACAGTGCAGATCTGAAATAAGATATCAAGTCTCATTTAAGTCAATCTTACCATCATCACTGTTTTTCACAAAAGTAGCAAACACTATGATTCTAGTTTATTTTTAGGTCAAACGATAATAAAGACTTAATCTCATATTACCAAAATGGCATCAGCCTAATTATGCCATCCCGGATTCAGTATGTCAGTATGGCTCTTTCCAAAACTGGGGGCTTTTACTCCGGCTTAGGCTCCGCCCACCAGTTTGAAGCCCCGTTCTGAAATTCAACGTTTTCAAAATAACTAACAGAGCCCAAGCCAGAGCCCAAGCCAGGGCCCAAGCCAGACCACAAGCCAGACCACAAGCCAGAGCTCAAGCCAGAGCACAAGCCAGAGCACAAGCCAGAGCTCAAGCCAGAGCCCAAGCCAGAGCCCAAGCTAGAGCCCAAGCCAGAGCCCAAGCCAGAGCCCAAGCCAGAGCCCAAGCCAGAGCCCAAGCCAGAGCCCAAGCCAGACCACAAGCCAGAGCACAAGCCAGAGCACAAGCCAGAGCACAAGCCAGAGCCCAAGTCAGAGCCCAAGCTGAAGCAATGGTTTCATACAGGGCCTGTGTTAATTTGAATGGGAAAAATACAAGATGGCTCCAATGCGATTAAATCTTCAATTCTAAACAATATTTATTGTCAGCAGATGTTGAGACCAACCTCCCAGGCAGCTCTTTTTCCTGGATGACATATCCAAAGCATGGTATTCTATGAGTGAGTGGTGCAGCTTTCACAATGATCTTCTTGTCTTCATATCTAAACAGACAAAAATACCAAATTTGATAATTAAATGTTATCCTAAATGTTCATTATTAATATAAAATGTACATGGTACGACGTAATGTTTTTATACTAATCTTCTCTTCAGAATTTTTTTTTGTACCTTTTTGGAATTAAAAGTAGTGCAGCGACGAAGATTTCGATGTCATTGTGACATCTTCATTCAGTGTAGTGATTTAAACCAACCCGGTCATGTGAGCACCTGGCGATCACATGATAGCAGATCATCGTAGATGACATGAAAGGTACATCACTGCACTACTTTTTATTCCAAAAAGGGATCTAAAAAAATGTTTCTTATCAACATATTGGAAGCCAATAAGCCTATTAGTATTAGTATTACATGCTGCTAACCTTCTCTTCTTAATTAAACATTTTCAGAAGCAGAGAGAAGCTACTTTTTTCTCACAGAACCTTTTGTTAAAACTTGAAATCTGACCAGTTTCACAAATAATAATTAGTTTGTGTGCGACTACCATGTGAAATTGGTATCTCCATGAGGAAGAAGTGATTGTATCGTCATGTGCCCGGTAAAAGGATGTAACGACAAGTTCCCGGTAAAAGGGCATAAGCAAATGATGTGAAATTTTGTGTTTCAAGAAAACTGAGTGGGAAAGTTTGATCAGTTTTGTGCCGTTCAAAAGTTATTATAGGAAGGTTAAATTCTGCATGGGAATGGGAAAACATGTCTTTGGGTTAATTCTAGCAACAAAAATATAACAATAATGCCACATTTTTTATGTCAGGGGCCATTTTATGTGCCCAGTACAACGGTAATGACAACCAGTGTTGAGACAATGTTACTAGGTCTCAACATTTCAAACAGTATTCTCAGCTCATCTTCAGGAGAGAGAGTTCCTACTTACACATTCCAAGAGCCATATGCATCGACGTCTATGAATCGTCCTAAAGTTTCACTTGGATGGATGCATTCATCAGCTTCGTGGTCTGGTTGCCATGTCTGTTTTCATAATAACAATCAATTATTTGGGGTATACATTTTGGTTCAGCAAGCACCAGCTTATATCAAGTATTATAACACACCCTACATAGATTCTAACTTGTGATTGGCTTAGAGAAAGTCACATAATACGTCTTTCAACTTCGGAGTGCGCACAGACCACACACATGCTGTCTAATGCTTCACCTCACCCACACAAGGAGAATATACAACGCCGTAACTAGGATAAAATTTTAGGGGGGGCACAAAGGGGGGGGGGGCACCATTTTTCCTAGGGGGCACTTTTGGCCAATTGAAACTGTAGTTTCCAGTTGTATTTTTTAAACAAGCCCCTTTTAAACGGTCTTCTGACGTGTTGAGGTAAAACAAAATACAATCTGTGTGTAAAGAATGAAAAATAGTTTCAAAAACATTGACATTACTACGTAAAAGGTCATAAAATGTATGATTTTATTCTGGTAATTGTTTATCTCATAAGTCCAGATTTCAAATGGGGGGGAGGAACCCGAGGAGGCACATGCCCCCCCCCCCCCCCCCGTTTCCCCCTGTTACGCCACTGAGAATATATTGGTATTTTCTTGGCATTGAGAGGTTGTATTTGTGTAATCCCCGATTATAAACCTTTGTCCTTTTGTCCCAAGAAGGGGATTACGAGGCATCAAGAGGCTTCCACCATTGTTCATTCATTGTATTTCGGCTCAATGGAGGTAAGTCAGAGTGAGCCGGCAATCGAGCCATTGTCCCATGTTTAGTATCACTCCTATGCCGTAGGTAACAGCCAATGTTATGCACTTCACAGTACTTGAATTTGACATTTTCTCATACAAGAAACAAAACAGACGATCAAATAAAGAGAATCTTTGTTCTCTTGATATTGTCAAGTCAGGGTTTCTTTGTGCTAGTGGTACCCTCAAAGAAAAAAGATTCTGGCAATTCCGCCAAAAGAATCCCGCCAGGGTAACAGGACAAAAAAAAATTAAAAATCTTGGCGGCAAATGGTTAAATCTCAAATGTGTAGCATTTTCTTAATCAGCTAAATTCAGCACAGAGCTAGAAGTAGCAGTGTTAATTTTTTTTTTAAAGATTGTGCACACTTTCTGACAGAAAGTCTAGATCCAAGTCCCCTACAAAATTTGAGAAACAATATGTGAATGCGACTTGCAGTGGTGTCAAGTCCAATCCTCAATTTCTAAAATTTTTGTAAAATGTTGAAAGGAGGGAAGAGTGGCTTTAGGTAGAGGTTAGAGGGTGGAAAATTAAGGAGAAGGTGAGGAAGGAGAGGGTAATGAAAGAGAAGGTTAAAGAGGGGAGGGTGAGGAAGTTTAGAGGAAGGGACAGGACTGAGATCAGCTTTACCCCCCAATCATCCGGAAGGTCTGATGCTGGTGGGAGCAATTCATGCACCACATATTTGTAGTTCAGCAGTGATCTTGACAATTCAAGGTTAACTCGAATGTATTTCCTTAGTCCAGATGGTCCATAGATCTCCAGTGTCTTCTTCTTGGTCTCCTCTAGTCCCTGACTAATGGTGCACATCAATCCAGGTAGGCCGAATAAATGGTCCCCGTGGAGATGTGTAATGAAGATCTTAGTAATGCGACTTGGTTTGAGTTGGCTCTTCATAAGTTGTGTCTGGGTTCCTTCACCGCAATCAAACATCCAACAGGAGCCCTCTACAAATCAAATTTGATCCACGACAGATGTAATCATTTTAGTAAGGTTTGTGGACACACTGTTATACATGAAAACTCTCTCTTTGAGTTGTGGTGGTTCTGAAAAGAACCGGTGGTTTGACAACCCGATGTATCGATCAGTATACTCTGATCGTCTCCAAAAGATGGAATCATGATTTAAAGATAACTTTGTAATCTATTCAAAATACTTTTGTGAGGCGCTAGTTTTATCTAATTCTGAAGCTTTTTTAAAAGATGGTGGACAAACCAGGGATACAAGTTCTAAAACAATTTACATCCAGTTAAACTTATCAACTCTAAAAATTCCCTCACATTTCGGACAAATCGACTCGTAAAATTTGTAGTACTTTAACACCCAATTCAGACTGGCGCTCCAGAGTCACGCCAAACCAATAGATTAGGAGCGACTCTAGATTTCGGTTTCAGACAGGCAAACTTAACTAACTCAAATTTGCATTAGGTTCGGCTCACAACAATATCGACGTCTGAGCCCAAGATGCTCCAGAGTCATTCCGACCAACCGCAAACTTGTCATTGTCTTATGTCAAACTTGTCGTGTACTTATTACTTCAATAATTTGATTCGGCGCGACTCTGGAGCGCCAGTCTGCAACGGGTGTTATTTACACTTAAAGTCCTACTCACCATGTCTGAAGACAGTTGAAGAAACTCCTCGTTTTGGTGTTGGGTAACAGGATGCTGTCCCAAGAAATGTAAGATCCATTCCTGTCTGTTGAAAATGATCAAGTCTTATCTATTAAGCCACTAAGAGAAAAGGGAATGATATGAATCGTAATGACTACAGAGTGGCAGGCCATTTTCATGATTAATCTGTGTTTTTTAAGACTTTACCTTGATAATACAATTAAAACAATAAATAAACCTAAAATTTGACATTTTCTTGTTTAAAGACAAGCAATCCACTGTTCAAAATCCTCGCAGAAAGTGAAAGAATGGTTTATTGGAAAATGCTATTTTATGCTGAAAATCATGCGACGATTTCACGAGTTACAATAGCGCATATGCACAAACGCCATCTTAAATATGTACCGCAAAGCATCTTGGAAAACCGAGTACAGCTAAGAAAAAAAATCAGGTTGCCAAGATGGAGGCCGTGCTGTAGCTTACATGTAACTATGCCAGGTTTTACGTGTTGTGTACCGCACTGCTTCAAAATCAGCGCTCCATGATGGTTGCCAATCTTGTTAGGACTTCAACCAGAATCATTTTAGGTCCTATCCTTTCTGGTCATGCACACTGGGACATGCATATGGGCTATTGCCACTTCCCAAAAACTACCTCTGAGCAGTCCCTTCCCAGTACCAAGTGATGCTAAATTCATGTGACAAAACAACCCCCAAATAACATCACATTGTAAACTGTCAATACAACATCATCTGCTTTTCATGTAGATTTTCAAACTTTGAATACCTTTTCTATTGACTGGTCATCCTTGGATTTCCTTTTCCTAGGCTGTTTCTGAAAACGAAATATGGAAGGAGATGAAATGAATGGCAGAACCTTTTTGTAAACCATCTGTCCATCGTGTCCAAATTACTTGGTTACGGCCGTAAAAAACACACATGTCTATGGGAATTGACTGCAGCCACTAGCTAGCAGCTTCCATTTCCAGCCAGATTCAAGATCCTATAGGAGATGAAAAGCAATCCACTCACGTTACCTAAACAGTCTGCATCTTCAGAGTCCAACTTTCTCCTGAATATGATCAGAGCATACAAACACCACGGCCATCAGTCCTTTACAGAACCACCACAACTCATGGAGAGATTGGTTTCTGTACATGGTGTTACTGCAAACTATACTAGATTGTATCTCCACCGTTCACAGTTTCAAATTCAACATGAAAAGTTTTTATATTTCCCTCATGGTTGATATAAAATGCCTTCTGTAAATTTACCTACCAAAATACAGCAAATAATAAGTTACAAACAAGTTAAAAGGGATAAACAAAATAACTTTGAAAATTACACAGATTTACCTATTGTCTTCCTACATATAACTTTCAAAGCAAACGTAAACCTTCCATAACTGTCTTAAATAACAAAACAATAGCCACTCCAAAATAGTTGACAATTTGAACACAAGTGTGTCATAAGGCATTGACAAATACATGTACATTACATTGAGTTATGTGATTAGTGGTGATGTCAAACAGTTTTTTTTTAATAAAATGTAGGCTAGTGGTAGTGGATCACTTTATCCTGTTTTGATGATACCATTATACCAGTCATATATTCACTCCAGGGTTCGTTTTGTTGACCTTATGAAATGCCAGGCTGATGCAAGTGAAATGGGATGGAACTGCAGTCCCCCAGAATGTTATAAACCTCCTAGATTGCCTAAGTCCAGCTGGGACTAGGGCAAGTCTACGAGTGGCAAATCTAGGAGCGGGCGGTTGACTGGTGGGTGGTGAGTGGGATATTGGTCGTAGGCTATATGACCATGGAGGTAGAAATAGACCAATTGCGGTGCATTGATGAAAGGTTGTCCAGTGGCCAAGTTACCGTTGGGTGTCGCGGCATTCGCAGATTGCAGCGTTCGCAGTCAAGATATATATCCTCTGAGCCAAAGACGCCACAATGGTCACTGACCTCTGGACAACCCTTCCTCAATGCGCCACGTTTGGTCATAAAGCCTACGACCAATCACCCACTCACCACACACAAGTCAACCACCCACTCCGAGACTTGCCCTAGTCCTAGCTGGACATGCGTAAACTAGGCGATTTTTTTAATTTTAGGGGCCAGCAATTCCATCCCATTACACATGTCAATATCTGTGTGTAATGAAAAGGCAAGGAGGGTTAGAGATTCCCACTTGAAATCACACACAGGGTAAAGTCTGCCATCTTTACGGGCACTGTGCGTTTTGCATAAATATCACAAGTGGCATGCCAACTTTATCAAATTCTTTGCATGATTGGTCGGTGAACCACTTGGCAGCAAAGAAAAAGTAGAAAACTAGTTGAAGCTCAATGTCAAAACCCAAATTGCCCGTAAAGATGGCGTATTTCGGAATCCACTGCAGACAAAGTGATGGTCTGTTTAGTCTACAAACACACTTGAAAAAACGGTACACAGCGACCGCTGCCCTGTCCACAAATGTTTAGATTCAACTTAAGAAAAAAATAATATCTGAGCACATTAGTAAACCACGCTCCTAATTCTTGAAGAGGTCACAGCCAATGCTTGCAATGTCTCTTTGAATCCCCAAGTTAAACAGAAAAACCTAATGTCATTTGCAGGAGGTCTAGGCACAGAACCTGTAAATAAAACCACAAATTCATTTTGGAAGAAATTTCAAGTCTCCAACTGCCTAAAAAATGACAAAGCGTGGAATAATCGTAATGATGTTAATTGGAATTCACAGTATCCACGGCCTCTGTTGCCCTGGTCTTGGCCTTGGTGCCCCTTCAAAAGTTTCCCATAGACTTTTAACTTGTCCAATGGAAGTGCCCTTTTGCAAAATGAAAATGGCCTTGCCCTCTCAAAGATCCTGGGTGGTACATTGTACCCTTGGACCAGATGGATCAATAGAACAATACCTCCTGGCCTGGGATATGTCCAACATGACCTCTCGGATCAGGTAAATCAATGTAAATCCTCCTCTCTCCTCTGATAATACCTCTAGAAAGCTCGTCTTTAATATCTCTAGCCGCATTGCTTTTGACAGTTCTGTTCTCCTTAACGTCACGTAGCTGAAAAATCAAAAGAAGTTGCATCTTTTGTAAGATTCTGTCAAGTGCAACATTAGGTTTAGATGTAAATATAAAAATATGCAAATACAAATTTCGGAGGAAGATCAGACCTACTGTTTTACTAAAATATAACCCAATCCCAGATGAATGGGATAGTTCCATTATAAGGAATCCATGTTTATATTAAACAAATGAAAAAAAGAAACAAATAAACATTAAAGTATTTTTATTGCAAATAAATTTGTGATATAAAAAAATTTTGTATCCCCCCCCAAAAAAAACACCCAAAGCAACAAATGCTCCAGATAAACAAAACTACCCAAGATAAGAAAAAATACTCTAATAACTACATTGGCAAGTAATACTTCAAATAATAGTTGTCATTTTGAATGGGAGACTTTTCAGGACACTAGGTGGCAGCAGACTTACCAGGTAAATCCATCATTCTCGGTAATGTGCGTATGCTCAGAGGTACGCCAACATTGGAAATTTACCTGGTAAGTCTGCAGCCACCAAGCATTGCAAAGTCCCCCACTGTTTGTAATTTTCCATGTCTTAACATCCCTGTAAAGAGGCCAAAGCATTCCTACAACAATCTGTGGATCAAATTTGTGTCCATCACCCACTCTAAGAAAGTGCTTTTAACATTTGCATGGATCATTGTTAACTGACAGCCCTTAGAGCTGATTGGTTTACCCAAAAACATATTTCAAAAGAAAGAAAAAGAGCAAACAGGCACTCACCCTGTGGTCTAAAAATATTAACACATCTCTTGCAACAATCATTGAGTTGCATCCCACTTTTTTGGACTTGGTATTGCGGATTTTAACCAGTCGAGGTGGTCTCTGGACAGACAGAAGAAACAATACTGCAGTCAAAATTGAGAACCTAGCTAAAAGGAATTCTTCAATTTGAGTAAAATGAAAAGAGCGGTTAACGAAAAACACCATATGAAGGAAGGAGGTGGAGGGTTATGGATATTCATTTGACTTTGTTTATCTACCAAATGATTTTTAACCAGTTGCCACCGGGATTTTTACTGTTGTCTTGTCCCCCTGGCGGGATTCTTGTGGCAGAATTTCCGAATCTGTTTTCTTTGAGGGTACTGCTGGCACAAAGAAACCCTGACTTGACAATGCCAAGAGAACAAAGATTCTCTTTATTCTCTTTATTGGATCGTCCGTTTTTTTTCTCGACTGAGAAAATGTCAAATTCACATAGTGTGAATTGCAAAACATCGGGTATTACAAACAGCATAGGAGAGGAACTAATCGGATTCATGGCTCGATTGCTGGCTCACTCTGATTTACCTCTATTGAGCTGAAATACAGGGAATGAACAATGGTGGAAGCCTCTCGATGCCTTGTAATCCCCTTCTTGGAACAAAAAGACAAAGGTCTATAATTGGGGTTTACACAAAAACCGCCTCTCAATGGCCACAAAATGCCAGTATATTCAAGATGGTGAAACGAAGCGTTAGAAAGCATGTGTGTGGTCTGTGCATGCTACGCAGTTGAATGACTGGGCAACCTTTGCATTGACTGTTGTAGGGGCAACGCTCAAGTCGATTAAATTGCATTCATTTCCACAGTGTCTGTGAGACTCAATCATTGTCTAAACTTAGGTTCATTAACCAGTTGCTCACTGACTGTGGATTAGTGTATTCTTCACCTTTCTTGGATCTTTTCCATATTTGCAGAGTTTATGTTGCTTCCCAAGCAGCATGAATGGCACTCCTGTGAGTGGAAGGACAGTCCTCCTCTCATGGCCAGCTACATCACGAAACCTGATGCGATGAGTTTGCATCTTCAGGGCTTCTGATATAATATAAAAGAAAGTGTAGAGTAGTATGAGGCTTTGAGTGTTCTAGAAAGGGCAACCTTAGGGCAATCTTACCATAGTGAAGGGCAGAAACAAAAGACAATTGTGTCACAATACATAGAGGCTAGAAGCTGCGGAGGTGGGTGTATAGATTTATTCCACCGCAGCTATGGCTGCCCCATGCGCTTGTCGAGGCACACCATAGAGTTATATAATAGAACTAGAGGGTGCACTTGCTATGCCACGCACAGGCTCCACTGACTCCCCATGGGCGAAAATCCCTATGGGCAAATTGCATACGAATGTCCACTTAGAAAATGGCTGCTGTGTGAACGGATGAGTAACCAGTGTAAATGCATGGTCCACGCCATTTTCTCAATGGTCAAAAAATACTCCTTGTCGGGCCGTGTCGCATGGTTTGTACGCCCTCTAGTTCTTATATATAACTCTATGACGCACACCCACTGTGAATCCTCTATGCTGGTTGGTACATATGTGCAGCTGATGTGCTATTGTAGCGTCACACGCGTGTACAGCGGCCAAAGCTGCGGTGGTGTAGACGCCCATGAACGAATTAGTATGTATTAAAAACTACGAAAAGCAAATTTTTCAAAAACCTTGGTTGTAAGCTGTCTGTTTTTCTGGGTCTTTAACCACTTTACGTCGGTATTAAAAAAAATTGACCTTGTCTCTACGCATTCATCATTTTTCTTAATAATTTGTTTTTGAGAATAACGTTGTCACAATGAAACCATGTCTGGAATCAGAAATTACACAATAACACCCAGAAGAAGGGAGATTTTGAGCATGAAATCCAGTACCCTTTGTCCCTCTTTGTACGGGATAAAAATAAAAGCGTAGCAGGGTGAGTGTGTGCCTGTGCACGCTACACAATTTAATGTCCGAACGTAATTTTACATCAATCGACCACAACCAAAAGAGGATGCTCCAAACGGTGTCACCCTCAATACTGTTCCGAAACGTATATAAACGTCCACTGTATTTCAGTTTGGAAAAATCATGGGTAAGATGTCGTCCGCCATCAAGTGGTTAAATTTGGGATGGAGCAGTAAAATAAACATATTTATACCCCTTTCAATTCCCCGTCCTTCCCCAAACCTCTGCAAAAATATAGGTAGAAAAAAACCCAACCAAACAGACCTTCAATGGGTAATCCAAATCCTTTAGTTTGGATGTACAGCGTATACTTGGCTGATGAGTTCACTTCGTACAGACGTATAACTTCTTGAGCCTCCTCAAGCGATGCTGCATAACCAAAGAAGGAGCGGGGATTCTTCTTGAGTTCAGCAAACTGAGACGCATAGTAAGGGACTTCATCCATGGCTTCATCCATTACAGCCACTGCACGGTGAGACAAACTTGGAGTAACGTAATATTTACATTGATTTTGTTACAAACAAGCATGATGATTGTCCCAACTAAAGTTGTTATTTTATGCAGTTCTAACTTTGATTAGGACAATAACTCAAGTTGATGCTTAACTTAATAGACCGATCCATTAAGCCTCGCCCCTTAAACATATTGACCAATCATAGCATTGGCTACATCACCATTGTACACCTGGGCAACACAATGTGTGTCTCTTCAATTTATGCCACACTGCACGACATGAACGTGCGCGATAAGTACGCGCACACTGTTTACATTTTATAATAGGATCTTTTCTTGTCAGACTTTTGTCGGACTTTCGGTGATGTTCCCAAGGCTGTGATTGGTCAACACCAATAGGGGCAGGGCTTAATGGATCAGTCTATTGCAGCTGGACGTGAAGCTCACTGATTACTGGAAGAAAATGTGTCAGCCAAACATGTTAGGTATAATGTGAACAGAGTAATTCTTAAGCACATGTAAATTGTCAACACTTTGGAGTGGCTAATGTTTCACGACTACTTTTTCTAGGGATACAAAACCATGGTAACGCACATGTAATTGGCAAATTTATGTACAGAGTACCTTCTAAATAGCCAATGGCAGTAAAGCATTAATAATATTATCACAAATTATGGGGCTATTATACAATTTACACTTTATAACTGGAGCAGCTTAATGTTACAATTATATTTCCCTTTACATTAAACAATACATTCTAAAGTACACCTGCTAGTACCAATTAGCCCAGGTTGGACTCCACTGTTGCATACAATGCAACAATGCAGGCAGCAGTGCAATGGAGGCTGACGTCCTACCAGGGTCAACCCTAGTCTTAATATGTGGATTGAAGTGGCCATTTTATTTCTTTCAGTTATCATGTTGATTCTTAACTTCTTCACTACAGCGCACCACTCAAAGTGGCTCGGTAATAGACCCAGTAACTGGGGGCTGTACTCCTTTTTTTGAGATATTGATAATGACATGATCGGTCGTAAGACCGATAATGTCAAAATCTCAAAAAAAAAGGAGTACAGCGCCCCAGTTACTTGGTCTAGTTTGGGTAAATTACTTCACCCACCGGAAAGGCAGCGGCTCAAAATCACCAAAATATAAAACAATTCCGTCACAGCGACAGCTGTACATTAACCTCTCATAGTGGAAAAGTTAATTCTAGTTCAGTTGTGAAGCCAAGGACTCTAAGAAAAGCAACCTTAATATTTAGGAATGGGAGGAAAACCCCAGAGATTTATTCCAGGGAATACCCACATCAGGTGGGGACTGAGCTGACTGGGTGAAAACCAAATCTCCGGTCCTGGACCCTGGCCATATTTAGTGCCCCCCGGCGCTGCGATTCGAACCGGGGTCCAGAGATGGAAGGTGAGGAAAAATAAGTATAAACATGGAGGTAGAAATTTTTCTACCTCCATGGTATAAATAAGAAAAAAAAGTATAGTTGTACCATTAATCGTAGAAGTAAAAGACTACTAAAGTATTAGAACATTAGATATTACGATACGAACCTGTCGATTGTTTACTACGCTGTAAGTAGGCCTACTGTAACTTGCTACTGTAAGCTGATGGGATGATGCATGCGATGGGTTATATAAAATGTACACACATTGCAAGTTCTCTTCATCAACAATAGAGGGCGCAATCTCATGTGTGCCCATAACCCAAAAAATCGATGACAACAAATCTTCGAAATTTGATGTTGCCGAGTGGTTGTATACGAACGCGGGGCTTTCCAAGGACACAATTTCTGAGCCTTTTGGGGTTGTTTCAGTTCTTAAATCCATTTAGAAATTACATAACGTGGAGGCATGATACATCGTGGATGGTAAGTGTGAAATGTGAATGATTGATAATTTAGTTACGTCAATTAATAATGGGAAACTTCGAAAATGAACAACAACGAAAATGAACAACAACAACCGACGAAGTCTGACAGTCCGCAAGTTGAGCGTGTTGGCTGACGAATTGTGTTCATTGTCCAACCCCCGTCGATAGCGTGACGTGCCTGGCATGAAATTCATGATGAATAATAATGTGAAAATGCAGATCCATGAATGATAGAGCAAGGTCCTTTCTTTAGCAAGTACCCCGTGGATTTTGTATTGTCAGATTGTTCATAAACCAAACTAAAACTACATGAACGCGAGGAGGGATAGGCCTACTCTGATCTGCTGACTGCATTGCATGGGTTAAAGTTAAACCATAAAAATAAGACCAAGGTTAAACTATTGCTGCATTTTTTTTTTAATGTGACACAAGATTTGGAAATGATTTGTCAGTTTGCCTTGAAGGCAGTGGATATTTTACTGGTGACGGTAAAATGATGAAAAGAACGGTAAAATGATGGAAAGATATTTTGCCAGCAGATCGTACAGCGCCCTCTTGATGCGTACATGACTAACCGACATTAAAGTGTAAAATTACCAAATATTTTGACCACATCCTCGTAGCCGAGCTGACTACGCTACTGCCTCTCACAAGCAATGTTGCGAAATCGAATCACAATGTCTTTTTGAAATTTTTTGTCATCCCCCAAAAATATTCTTTTTCAATTTTTTTTATTAAAATTTTGCTCCTACATTTAAATGTAAAGGACTTAAAAACCTTTTCTTTTTCTAAATTGTGGTGCCCTGTTTTTTTTATTTATTTTTGTTGTTAAGGAAAATAAAGTACTAAATTGCGGTATGGTGAAATTGCATTTCAGAATGTTTAAAGTCACTGGTAAAGTACTAACTGCCTCAGTTGAAATTTGAAAACTTTTGTAACTTCATTCCCTTCCTCTATGCTTCATCCAAACTCAAGACAAATTGAATAAAATTAAAAAAAGATTTTGCATTTTGAGGAGAAATGTCTTATATGTTTACTGATTGTTGTGTATAAAAAAAGGTGGGCACATGACAAAAAATTTTTTGACAATATATCCCCATATGTGTAAATAAACTTCCCAGCAATGCCTTTGCTAACTGCATTATATTCCCAAGTACAAATGTTTGCTCGATGTCAGATCAAAGTATGAAATCTGATGGTAGCCAACCATGAATACCTATGCCTCCTAGTCCTAGCTGCAATCATCATAGCTCTAGGCTCTGGGTCACATCCCTTAGACCTAAGACTAAGAGCTACGATGGATCATGTGTTAAAATTTTGCAAATCTTTGCAATTTTTTATTTTTTTTTACATTTTAAATGTACCCAATTGGATACATTTAAGAAGTTGAATAAAAAAGGTTCAACAATGTTGCCACATTTTTAACCAACATGTATGACAATCGGGAGGATCGATGGTGACGATTATCACAATTTGCCTCCCTGCCCTGCGACTTTGGCCTTGATGCTTCGTAAAACGGTTCCCATATATGATAAGACAATAATGTAATTTGAATGGAAAACTCTTCTCATCAGTGTTTAAAATAAACCAATCTGAAACTGAATCGCCAAACTTGTTTTAGACTAGAGTAATCACTGTGGTGTTATTTTGCATAAACATTGAAATTAAGTTTTTAGAATTAAGTTTTTATAAAGAAGTCACACCTTCTTTCCGACCCCCTCCCCAACCGTTTTTAAATTCAAACATGATTTTCTATGGATGAACATTGTTGTGACATTGTTTTCAGTTTCAAACACTTCACTGCCAGCTTTGTTTTGTATCCAGCAGGGCTTGATTACCAGGCGAGTGGATACCAACTAGAGTAGAGTAGTATGGAGCCAACCTGACGAGACCCTCCACTAGGGTGATCTGTATGCATTGAAACAAGGAATATAAGTCTGGTAGTGCTTTGTATCTATCCTGCACTCGTCTTGGATGAAGCCAGCCATCTGTTCCAATCAGCAGGAATACTACATGTGTATGCATTGTACTTTTTGTATCCAAAATGGGTGCACAGAATGGAAAAGCCTACGATTCTGCAAGTGAACGTAAGTAAAATAAGTTGATGACAATTTATTGACTGAAGTTTTATTCTGAAGAGATTTTTATTTTTGTATTTAATTTCAGGTATCACAAAGACAACAGACACAAAAAAAAAGATTTAATAACCCCCAAGACAAGCCTGGGGATTTAACCCAGACCAAAAGGCAATCCAGGCAAAAAAATATGTAATTTATAGTTTATATCAAGACCCAAAAAAAAACATGATCAGCAAAGCAAAAAAATGATCAGCACAACAAATTTAAGAATTTTAGATTTTTTTGTAAATAGACCGATTGCGCAACCAATGTTTACATGTCATCACGTGACCTAATGTGGGTACTACGTCATCTGAGCTGATGACAAACTACGTGCAAATTCATGCCGTGACTGACAGAGTCTTACCAAAAGTCAGCTTTTGGTAATGATAATACCGTGACTAAGCCATTTTATTAAAGTTGTATGTTGTGACATTGATATTAATCATACTACTGTTTCATAAACTACCAGTATTCTACTACAAAAGAGGTTTATTTTGAGTTATGCCCTACCGGCGTCAGACAACTATGTAGCCACCCGCCTGTTATTTTGTTCGTAATGTAGGCCTAAATCACTGTAAAAAAGGGTAAAGAACATTGGAAAAGTGAGCATTTTTACCTAGCCTTGCAAAATTTCAAATAGGCAAAGAAATCACATAGTTTTGGAAAGCAATTTCTTTGGATGATCAGCTTCAAAACTTTGAAATTTTTGTGTTGAAAAGTGTGTGATCGCGGTCGTCTGGCCTAAACGTTCCGTCGTGCACTAGTACACATTGTGCACATTTATATGTTATTTCCGAAACTCGCTGGAACTGTCCTTATTGACTTTATTCAGCCACTGGAAGGTACAAACTCTGGATTCGTATTTTTCACAGATTTCGAGAAAGAAAAGCCTTGATCAAATTAACAAATGCAATCAATCATCATGTACCGTACCACACTTTCCTATGGAGGACATTGTGTTTGTTTACATTCAATACCCACAATAGGTCACGTGACACGGGTCGCACAATGGGTCTATTGTCATAACCTTACCCAGCCAAACTCCAGCCAGTGTACATAACATTACCCAACCTTACTTCAGCCTGAGCTTACAGAAATATCGATATATTTTTTTTTTAAATAAAAAAAAAAATCTAAAATTCTTAAATTTGTTTTGCTTAGCATGTTTTTGTTTTGCTGATCATGTACACTGAATGCTCAAGAATTATGAACTCCTTCGGGTGAATTATGCTCTCACCCCCTGCCATTACTCATACAAAATGTAGGTTTGCTGAGTGCTTGCAACTTGATGCATTCACTCACTGCATATCTGTTGCAAACTTCCAGTAATTGCTGTGGCCATAAGTAGATGCCCCATGTCTGTTCCCAGCGCATAGGTCTTGAGGTCATAGATGCTAAGCAATGAGGAATTTGGTTCTCACAACCAGAGAACATGGCCACAATCTGTCGTTAGATGTCAAGTAACATTTTCTCTGTTTTGAAATAGTTTTTGGTGTGGTTTATTTGAACGTCGCTCATGATTGTTTGATTAAACTTTGTTTCTTACTTTTTTTTATTTGTTATTTTCTTTAATGTTGAAAATACAGTAGGCCTATGTCAGGTGCTTTTTTTTCTACAGTTTTTGTTTTAAATTGGCTATTCATAAATGCCCCAGACAGTTATATCCATTCTGATTGGTTGAGAGTGTGTCACATGGGGGTGTTCAAACGGTTGATAAAGGCATGGCCGAGAGTGTTTATAACCAGTCAGCAATTATACTAAGTGTGGGCGCTAATTTATGCGTAGCGTAATTAATACATACTTGTACTCAATGTAAAGTCTATTCGTACCTGCCCGTACGCGCAACTGTTGAGCGTCGTATGCAGTTCGGCCCCCTTCGCGAAATGGAGCCTGAGAATGGACAGGAATTGAAAAATAAATGTTAAAAATAAAAAATATTCACAGACTTTCCTACATTATCACACTTTTTAACAAAAAGGGCATTCATGAATTGGAAGAAAGGAGTAGTGCCTTGGTCTTTAAACGGCCGTTTAAAACCTTGCAAGGTCGTTGCCATGTGATAAAGGACCTCGCCCTCGGCTCGGTCCTTTATCACACGGCCACGATCCTGCCGGTTTTAAACGGCCGATTAAAACCTTGCAAGGTCGTTGCCATGTGATAAAGGACCTCACCCTCGGCTGGGTCCTTTATCACACGGCCACGATCCTGTCGGTCTTAAACGGCCGTTTAAGACCTCAGTCACCACTCTTTTATTCCCTTAATTGTTTTACAATTTCTTGCTTCATCTAATCATATCAAATTGCTTTATTTCCTTTTCTGAATGAACTTATTATTTCACAGAACTAAATCCCAAAACAAACTTAACAAAAGTACTATTAAATGCCATGGAGGAAGGAAAAGATTAGACAGTGTTCATTGAAGGATTTGTTTATTTTATAATGGGGACATTAAAAATAATGTCTTAAAGTTTATTGTTAATCCCCTGACACCCATGCCATGTTTTTGTATGGATTTACATAATGCTTGTTGATCTTAGAAGCTTTATTTTTGCATTGCAATATGGAGGATTTGGCTTTTTTAAGGATTATGTAAATTTATTCAACATTTTTTAAAAGAAAGAACCAACAATTGTTTCTGATCAGTAGGCCTATCAGCTACTTTCTTGGTTGTTTGGTTAACTGTAAAATGCTAGGTTGTTCTGGGAAAAACCCTTTATGCAGGCCTGTTAATTCACGGGGGCAATGGAGGCAATTGCCTCCGTTGCCTCTCGTCATTGCCTTGGTGCCCTTGAAATTTTCTCATAGAGGTGCCCTTTATCAAGAAGTAAATGCCTTGGTGCCCTTGCCCTTTCAAGAACGAAGCAATCAGGCCTGCCTAATGCAGCACACACACTGTCATTCTGGATGCAGAGTAAATGTACTTTAAGTTTTACAGAGACATGGTTGTAAAATGACTGTGTGTGTTCAACACTGGCTAGACAAGAGCTGATCAAAGCATTATTTCTAATGGTACATTATAATGAAGACTTAAGTGGTTGGTTGTTACCTTTCATCACATTCCATACAACTTAGTCCAGCCACAATATTAGAGGATCCCTGGTCCTGTCAGGGGGGAGTTCACGTGGCCAAGGTTATCAACCTGAAATGTCCAAAGTTTTAAAGGGGCTGTGGCGTCATGATCATATTCTGCCTGTTTCTGGGCCCAGAAACATGAACTCTCACCCAGTTACTGCACGTGCCCGCGTTGACCATCATATCACAAAGGGCGCCGTCTTTATTATTCTGTGATGTAACCGCTACTCGCGCGCGTGTGCGTGCAATAACAGGTTGAGCGGTCGTACATTAAGTCGGTCTAACAGACTCGCTGTGATCATGACGACACAGCCCCTTTAATGGTGTTAGAATTACTTAATATCTCAATTGATTTATTCCGCTGTAGCGTCCATAGGTTTTTCAGTGATTAATGCTTGGCCTTTTAGATCAGTGATCATTAAACAAACTATGTAATCTTGCTCAAGTCTGTGTATAAATAGGTTTTATCTGTTGACATATATGTTACTTGTGTCTTGTTGTGACTGGGTTTTGTTACCCTAACGTGTGCACCCTTAATATAAATAATAGGCTACAGGTGTTAAAATGATAAATGACCAATCCCACCTTGCCTAAAAGATTTATAGATTAGAGTATCAAATGCCTTTCAAATTAACTCCAAAGTTTTGTGACTGTGTATGATTGAAAATAATGAGATTTGTCACACACCTTATTTTGATGACCATACCATCAGAATTTCGACAAAAATATTTGGCAGAATGAAATGGTGTGCGATTGCCGTTTTTACATGTCAGCCTTTTGCCATCATTGTCAGGTTCTCTGTGAACTATTTGACATTCTTAGCTCTATTCTCATTCAATAAAGACCATTCAAGTACAGACCATTTTTCCATCTTGTTACCCTTGGACTACTCAGAAACTTTTGAATATAATTTTCTAAAATCTGGTTGTTTTTATTTTTTTTTTTTTAAAGCTTAGCATTTTGAGGCAGTTTGTAAGAACATTTTATTGGATAAATTTGCAACATAATTTTGGACAAACAATGATAAGAAAAATTATAATGTGTGATAGTTTGCTTGTGTGTAGACACTGTCCAATATACTGTTGCATGAATAATTCTAAAACATGAAAAAGTGGAGTCTTTTTTATAATACATACACACGTTGTATACTACCATGATCAGCTTGTTTCACACTGTGGCTATTTACTGTTTGTTGAAAACGGACCATTCACTGTACATGAACACATAGCACAATGTACACATCGTGTCAATGAGGGGGGGGGACCTTGTGTCACATTGTTAGCATACCTGCAGAGCTGTGGGTGCAGCTTTTGTTTGTATAATGTGATGCAGCAAAGATTGGAACAAATACTGAACTTTTTGAATCATTAACTGCTTTGTCACTTCTCACATGCTCTCCAATGTTACTGAACAGAAAGAGGACAAAGCCAATGGAAAGACAGACCAAAATGTAGATTAGAACAGGTTTCCTTAACATCATGTTTACCCCTGGTTGGTAATTAGAACTATCCTGTGCAGTTTGGATGATATATATTTTATTTTTGAATTCAAAAATGGAGAGAACCAACAGTGAGAGAGATACTGTTCAATTGAAACTTCAATATGACAAATTTGCATAACACTGAAAATATTGCCTCGTGCAAGTGATGATAGGATACTTCTTGTGAAGGGAAAGGGGTTCATCAGTTGAGCCAGAGATGTACACAAATTAGACAGATGATTATAATTTCAATTGGTGATCCCTTCTTTATTTTGTAGCTCCTCATTTCTCTATGATCAGTCTCTGACTGACCTCTTATTCTAAAAGTCAGCACATTTTACTTTTAGATCTTAATTTTTGCATCAGGGAATAGATTTGGTAATAGTTGCGGTAACCACAGCTAATAGGATTCAAACTGCCTCTCGCTGCCGGGCAATCTCAGTAGTCTAGTTGGTAGGACATCTGCTCTAGAATGGTCATGGGCTTGAATCCCATCCGAGGTAGATTTTTTTCACAATACTCTGGAAAGCACAGAGAATACAGTGCTTAACAAACATCAGTGTATGTGAAAAAAACACAAATATTATAGGCGTACTTTATTAATAGTATTATTCTCATTCTAGAACAAAATATTATTTTCTTAGATAAATTCATGCACTCCCTTAAACATGCTTGTGACTCGCAAGTAAAGATGGGCAATGAGTTTAATTAATAAAATTAATCACCAATAGTAACAACTCCATAGCACTGCTACTCACAGAGTTCATTGAATATATTTAACTTCTGAAACGTTTATTGTACTTTTCTTATAAATGAACCTTTTTTTTCTTGGGGGGGTCACAGAGTTCATTGAACATTTTATGAGTTAAATTGTACTTGTATATAATTTAACCCCAAATTTATTTACTGGTGTATTTTAAAGACATCTTTCAAAAGCAACTTGGAGGTTCAATCAGATTTTACAGCAAAAGTACCCTCATATTTTTGCAGTTTCTTGAAAGCCATTGCTTTGTGTGATCTGATCCGTTCAAGGTTGTAAATGTCACATATTCTGAATGGAAAATATGAATTTGGAAGTATCATGGTACAAGGCATCACTGTTGTCAAATGTGACACTATTGACAAATGGTGACACACTGCCACAGACAGTGTTTGTAGTCTGCCAACGGTTACAATTTGCACAAAGGTTATGTTTACTTAGTGCACTACTGAACAGTGCACACATTTTTTAGGAATTGTGGGCACTGGTTTGGGCAGTGCGTTCTAAGACATTAAGAATTGAGAAATTATAATTTTGTTTTTCGGTTCTATGTTACATGCACATCAAAAGCAGTACTTTTAAACTGCATTGTTACAGAGTGGGACATGTTTTTTTTAGCAGTCACCTGGTAAACTTGCATTAGGCCCATACATTGTGGGGTTCTGCATCTTTGTAAGAACTGTGTGAGATTTTAAATAAAATGATGTCCATCCATAGAGTTAATATAAGAACTTGTGGGCGTACATAAACCATGCGTCACAGCCCGACAAGGAGCATTTTTTACCCTTGAGAAAATGGCGCTGACCAATCGTACTACACTGGTCACTCCTCACTTTACACAGTGAACATTTTTTAAGTGGACACTCGTATGCATTTGTCCCATAGGAATTTTGCGCCCATGGTGGGTCAGGGGAGTTCCGTGCTTTAATTTTGACTCTGTTGATCAGGTTTTTTTTCACATAATAAAAACCACACAAGTGGGAATCTGCCTCAAGTAAATTTCAGTTCAGTTTTTAACATTGTAAGTATTATTCAAGTGGTTTGGGAATTTCTGTTGAATTTGGGGGAAGTTTGGTATTTCTTAGTTTGCATATCAGCCATTTTGTTTGGTTTTGGGCCTGAAATATGTGTGTATATGGACAAAACCCTGTAAATGTTAATTAAATAACCTGAAATGCAGATTGGCCCAGTATTGTGGGTAGACACACGTATGGAAACCATTCCAACACACACATTGAAAAACATGTACAGAGTACAAACCCAAACTGGTACGCTGACTGTTTGTAAATGGATACTGCTTCGTCTGGTCACCTTTCTGTAAGGTCTGAATGTTTTCTGTCAATGTTTGCTTCAATTCCAATGGTGTTCCTTGTTCCCACACAATGTTTTATTGCAAATTTATGGTTTTTTATTTGTGTGTGTTATTGTTTGTACAGGAAAACGGCGTTCCAGTTTTTCCCAATCCGATTTGAGTACAGAGGAGTACAATTTCTCCTCCTCGGCCCAGTCTCCATCCTGTACAAATTCAAGTGCAGGTAAGAGTTTTGTTTTCTCAGTGAAGTCTGTCTTCTTTGCAAGGTCAGTTTAATTTGTACAAAAATTGTGAGCTCTTTCAATGATCAAGAGGTATTAGTTATAATGACTAAATATCGTTTTTGTAGTGATGTGTTAAACATGACACCAAAGAGTGGAACATTATACGACATTCATTCTCCAACGCGAGCGACAATCCTGCTCACATTTTCAGTCTACGGGGGCCTCTTTTCATAATGCGTCAAAGAAACCTGACTCGCAACAAACAGCAGGGCTTGGGTGTATCATCGACCCTTATACTCTAGGGTTGAAGCAGTAGTGTAGGTTACAGGGGTTGTTATTTTTGCTTTCCTCGGTGCAGAATTGTAAAGTATACATCCCCAAACACCACCAACTAAAAAACTTGGATATTCTCACAATGTTTGTGTTCAGTGTGTTGCTACATTGGTGTGGAGGAGTTGTTATTGCTGATCTAAGGGAGTTTTTTTTTTCTCGAGCTGGTCTTGATGGAGTTGGTCACAGTCTCTTTACTCTGATTTTATTATTGAGTTCATAAATCCTCTGTGGGATATTGTAATCAAAGTCGGTCTTTTGTAAGATTGGGATTTTCATCTCTGCATCTGGGAGAAAAGCACAGTTTTCAATGACCTGACAAACCTTGACATAAACAAAAATACACAAATAAATAGCAGCATTTAGTATAGCCCCTTTTCCAGCGGTTACAAAATGCTTAAACAAGAAAAACAATGATAAAAAAAGTAAATAAAATAAAAAATAAAATAAACAAAAAAAGTGAGTTTTAAGACGTTTTTTGAACTGGGAAGTACAAGTCACTCGGAAGCCTGAGGAAACCTGTGGGTAAGGATGCTTGCTGTCTGAATCAGAAACACCAGGTAAACCCCTACTCTTTCACGATACTGGAGAAACCAATCAGGTGAAAAGGGTGAAAGGAAAAGACCCAAACTACAAAAAGTTGGATCAAAAATTGGAGGGGAAAGTGCAGAACTAATTCAAACTGTTTTTTTTAAACGTAAGTCATGGCACAGTGCAGTTCTTATAAGCTGTGGAATAGTAGCAGTAGTGGTTGACTTTTTACACAAATTTGTCTATAGCATAGTACTTATCCCCCTTCAGAATACCAGTTTGACTTCTGAGCAGGGGGCTAACAGAACCTGTCATTGACAAAACAACTTTACAGGTATTAATAGCAGGGTATCATCCTATCTCAAGGGAAACACCAGCCCTCAATCCTCAAATCCCAAGATGTCTCTGGCTAATGTCAGGGTAGATCTGAGCGGAAGAGACCCAGGACACCAGCTATTGACCTGGTTATATAATGTGGTTAATTGGCTCCTAAAAAAGCCTTTTGTATTGTACCATGTAAGAGCGGTAGCTCTACATCACTTTGCTTCAATGGGGGACTATTCTACCTTTGAAGTCTATTGTAAACCAACCCAGTGTTGACTACTGTTTACTAGCTGGTGCTAAGCAAGGTGGTGGGATTCCGTTAGATTAACCATGGAGGCAGGAACTGCCATGGATTAACTTCAGTTGGGCGTTGGTGCAGACATGACTGGAGTATGTAGTGTGTGCGCTCAACATGTAGGTCACAAAGTTCAGAGTTAAGTTAATGTACAAGCATGGTACAAGTTTATGAACTGTATTTTCCAAATTTTTGCCTCAAGATGCTTCAAGTTGGTTCAGATTTGTATAATTTTGCCTATTTTGAAAGTTAAGGAATTCAGTGACTGTTCCTGTTCTGTTTTTCTGAAACAGAGACTTAGCCTACATGTATAAGGCAAAAGTCATGTACTGTATCTTCAACATTACACACTCAAAGTTGGCGTACTTGTTCAGATTGCTACAATTTTGCCTATTTTGGAAGTTGGGGAATACAATTTACTGTTTCTGAACACAAAAAAGAAAGAATTGTAGGTATCAGAGGATGTAGAAAACTTGTTAAGGCCTTGGCTCAAGTTCAAGCTGTCCAGTAGAAATGAGCTGGGAAACTGGCACAAACAAAACCATGAATGTTAAGCTGTATTTTCAGGCCGATAATATGTTTCTGCTAGATGCAAGATTTCTCTGTGTTGAGCAAATTTGTGTGATCGGCAACTTTATGTAATTTGTCAGTGAAGATGAATTTTTGTGGAGGGCCAGACCCCCTTTTTCTCCTTTTTTTTGTGTGCGAAAAGTGCACTTACATGGTTCTCCACAGTACTGGTAGTGACATGCTGTCAAAATGACAAGAATTTTCCACTAGACAATCCCATTTTGTTTAGCGTCTGGACAGGGAATTCTTTTGTTGTTGTTGACCTTTTAATCTAATTTCAAGAGTAAGTGGGATGTAGTAAGAAATTTTGTCTTCCTATCAGTTTCTCTATCTTGCCAAATCTTGAACTGAACTTGAAGTGATCCAAAAGATTTTGACATTTTAGTACAACACTAGTTTTGTGTCAGTAGAGTAGGGTATGTAGACACACAACTAGAATCAGTCTTTCTACATCTACTTCTGAATGATACAGGTGGGTTCGAGTTTGTTCATTATTTTTCTTTTATGATCCAAATGAAAAAAATATACATGTGTTATCCTTGGGTATTTTATTATGAATCATGTAAGCAACAATCGGAAACTGTCAATAGGAATATTAGCTTTTGTATTAGACAGCCAGCTGAGGTTCTTAACCCCATACCTGTCTCGCTGTTGAATTGAGCCTGCTCATTTTTTTGTCGCATTTGGTTGCACTCATGGTGAATGCAAAGGTTTTTCAAAATTTGTTCTTTTATTTTGGCATGAAAGCCAGTTCATGAAAAGAGCATGCAATCACTTCATCATCTGAAATCCAAGGTCATACTGTTTCAAAGCTGACTTTGTCACATCGCTAGATGTTCGTCAATAGTGTATCTTTGAACTAGACTTGACGTGGGAAATAGTTGTGCACTGTAAAATGAATATTAAATGAAATATTGAAAGAGGGGCTCTCAGGTCAAATTCAGTTTTGTGATGCACTCACTTTCCATTAGATTAAAGCAGGAAAAACTACAAGTCTCTAATTGAATGTTAAAATGATGTAAAATGTCATTATATTTGATACTCTTTCTGAGCAAAATTTGAAACCCGACATCATTGGATGTCAACAACAAAAACCAGGTTATTTCAACAGAACAAAGCAATCATATCTGATAAGATACTGAACTGACGAGAGATATAGGCCTCTCTGTACAACAGCAGGCCTCGAATTAACCCACGGCACCCACAGCAATTGCCGTTGTACCCTGTACTTTTGCCGTGGTGCCCTTTGCAAAGTTCCAATACAAGTTGACATTTTCCTCATAGTAGTGCCCCTTAACTGTAAAATGGCACTGAAGAACAAACAAAAGGGACAAATTAATTTGAGACTGTTTCTTTTCACTAACTTGTTCGAGACATCAGATAGCGTTACAAATGCTGCATATTGAAATTGTATCATCGATGACAGCTCCTCTTGAATTACACAGCTAAAGCCCATTAACCAAATAAAACAAGACAGTTCAGTTTATCAGATGACATTTTAGTTCATCAGATGACAGTTGTTATCAAAATATGGTACTTTTGGTGTCAGACAAAGACATGCACGAAAGCTAATGACTGCCTAGGCTCATTTACATGTACATTACACTTGCCACTCGGGTCTATTTGCAGTGAGTGGCCAGAACAAAAATTAAAGATAAGGGGGTTTATATCTGAGATAAATATTTATTATATGAGAAGCGGGTCACAGACAACAAGTAAACATTGTTTGATATCCAAGCATGTAGAATGCGTGATAATTTCAGAAGTTATACAAACTCTGAAATCTTTGTTGGCAATTTTCGTTCTTTTATGTGCTTTAGTTTGTCAGTGTCTAATTATGTCCAAAATTTCAATATTTGGCATCCAGCTATGTCATGATGCAGAAACTGCAATAATGATACTGTTATGCTTTTTGTTTTGTAAGGTGCATGAAAATTTCAGATCCAATTATATTTGAAATTATGTTTCCTCGCAACCCTTGGAGTTTAATCAAAACCCAGTTGGATGTGCCGTCAATTCTTTCCTAATCCAGGTTTGTCTAATTTGTTCTTTGTTGACAAAGATGCCTGATAGCAAGTTCTCAAACTTGAACAAACAGGTTGTCTTGTCTCACATGGAAGCACATCAGACAAACAGACAACCACCCAGCATCCCAGTAAATTGCTTTCAAAACTGTTATTGTTGTAAGCAAAGCAATAGTTTTTTGCAATTAAAGTCGGGGTTTGCAACTTCTAAAGGGGATACAAAACCATAGGAGGGTTATGGTCAAAGGCACATCTGGAATCCATTTATTTAGTTTTTCCTCTTTTTTTTGGAGAGGATGGGGGTGGGAGTGGGTTAGCTTTGGGGTGGGAGTGGGTTATATTTGTTAATTGGAAGTGGGTGTTGTTTTTAGCCAAACTCCTCCCACTCCATGGTGTCCATTTGCTCCCTCATTTTCCTATATCTGTAGTATTGTTCTATCCCAACTTAAGAATTGTCCCAACTATAGTATGTACTGGTCAGAGCTCTATGGTCAGAGCTTGAGTGTTTCAGTTTGGACGAGATCTTTCACTGTACAGGAGGATCTGATCACTGGAGCTTAGGGTGGTCCATGGGTGGTCTCAACACCAGGCTGCTTGCAGGTGGTGTGGGTGTTTAATGAAGCATGGTCATTCAGTAATGAATTCTTATCAACTTTTCTCAAGTTTTCCTGTGATAATTACCGACTATCACGTAGGAGCCGCGGTCTAAGTCAAGAGAAACTTGAGATGATTGAAAATTACTTAAGAAGCCTACTGACTGATTACACTATCACGCAACCCCGGCTATAGTTGGACTGTCCCAACTGTAACACTCAAGTTGGGAGTTGTGACTGGTCCAAAGAAACCCCCAACTATGGTTGGGACGTTCAACAGTTGGGACGGAACAGTATTACCTACTACCATAGAGCTCTTCGCTACTACTATTTCCGAAATGGAGTTACAAAAGTGTCCATGATAAAATTTTCATTACAAGGACTTTGTCAATATTGTAATCTGGTAAAATCATCACCACACAAAACAACCTTTTTTCTTGGGTGTGTATTGGCCACGGTGATGACCATGCTGTGTCCGTGACTGCATCACTTCTGGGAATGGGAATGAATTTCAATTTAGTGGACACAAAGCAGAGTCAAGTTCTTCTTGTCAACATTATGGAAAGGTTACACCTGCTTGTGGTTATGTTGTCAATTCCAATTATGATAAACTTTCTGCCCTCTGTGGTTATGAGTATTACAGGAGGCCCCTGGCATGGGAAATTGGTAATCCTATGTGGCCGCAAAACATGTCAGCGTAATTTACTAGTAGAGTGCTCAAAGCTGATCATTTGTGTACTCTATACCAGCCACACAAATAGCCTTATAAATATCAGTCTAGGCTGTTTTTAAGGGTGGTCAGAACTTTGATGAACTATACTCTGACTTGGTGAAACCACTAACTTCTTATTAGTGGCTTGAATAAAAGGGTAGCTTTTGGGTATTGAACCACTGCAGGCCTGATTGCTTTATTCTTGAAAGGGCAAGGGCACCAAGGCATTTTCTTCTTGATAAACGACACCTCTATGAGGAAATTTGTAAATTTCTTCTTGAACATTTCAAGGGCACCAAGGTACTGGTGAGAAATTTTTCCATATAAAATGCTATTATTTATTGGCATTAGGAAGAAATAAAACAGTTTGATTTTTTTCTGTTTAAGCAATAAACCACAAGGTAAACTGACTGGGTAAATTTTAATTCAGTTATAGGATGAACACAGACAAATTGGCTGGAATGGGAGTTGAACCTGCGAACCCTGGTACATTAATCCAGGGGTCACAGGTTCAAACCCCGCTACAGTCGACTGTTTTTTTGTTCACCCCAAAATTGGATATTTTCCTCTCCATTACAAACTTGTTCAGCCCTCCCCATCGCTTTCCTGACAACTAATGGTTTTGAGTAGTGCATGTAGCCATTCTTTTTTCTTAGCACACTAATTAAAATTCATCAAGGCTATGTTTTTAAAGGGACATAAAAAGGGTAAACCAGAGCAACAGAGTTTCTGTTCCAACTGTGTAATTCCAAACCTTGGAATGTGAAATCATCTTTCAGGTTGTACTGTCCCTTTAATATATTCTGAACTTACATAAATCACACCAGAAGCAACAAATACATTTATACATGTATTTGTTTCAATGCCTACCACACCGGGGATTACTTGTTTATTTTACCTGCCAGGTATCCATGTGTCTGGTACAAGATGTATACATGTAGTCACTTCACTCCTTTCCTGACCCCGAAACCAACCTTGATCTTGAGTCTGCTTGTCTGCCACTAAGGTACCAGTGTATGCCTTGGAGGGGGCCCAGAGGTGCTTAAGTCACCCATGGGATAACTGGAATGAAGGAGGTGATGAGACAAGCATCTCGTTGCGTATTGTACTTTGTGATCACCTGTGTGATTGCAGGAGTACAATGGGTACGTGTAGCAGTCTGTCCCAAATCTCAGTCAGTGCTTTGGGTTCAATATAAAGTCAAACATTTTGCAACTAGAAAAGTATGCTTGGGACCAGAGGGAAGTTTTCCAACCAAAATGCCATGTGACGTATGTACATGTAGCTTGTGACTGGTCCCACTCTGCTTTCGCCTGTAAAAATAATTTATGAGGCAATATTCAAGCTACATTGTGAAATTGTACATTAATTTCCACCATGTCGGAACAAACCTCTTGGTATTTCCACAATGCGAAATTCAGTCATAAAGTGCAATTATTAAACAAACATCAACCACATTCTTTTTGCTTTGAGAAAGAATTTACTTAGTTCAAAGGTGTATATTTTGATCACGTTGCTTTTCTTTATCAACCTTTTGATGGCAATATTTCTTTCAGGGATGAGATTTGTCTGGATTTCTGGATTTTAGAAAACTATTGTTATTTGGAATTTGTTTAGCTAAAAAAAAATAACAATGTCATTTACATACATCCAGGCCCTTGTAACTACATTAAAGCACGGAATGCTGCCATTGATACGGGCTATGGCACGGTTGGTAGCCACCAAAACCTCTACGGGTGTTTCCTGGATTTTTCATTTTAATCCACTTTCAGTCCAGGTCTGTACGGTATTATGGCAGAGAAAAAAAGATAGTATTGTGCAACAAAGTGAAAACATTTTTCTCCAATTCCAAAACAAAAAATCACCAAAACTTGAGCATCTCCTGGAATAGACTTTCACATGTGAATGGATTATTATACATGAACATAGTAGCTCCAATTATTTTGTACGAAACATGGTGTTAGCAATAGGGGCCTCTTCGTCTGCATGTCTTTCGGACTCCCTGTTGTGACTTTGAAGTCCAAATGTAATCTGTCAAGGACTGCACTTGTAAGGGAGCAATTTGGAAACCATATTTGTCAGTTTTCATCAAATTTGGAAGAAGCCCTATATTCTTGTGTAAACTGTGTCCTGGGTTATTGCCAAAATGCAAAGTTAACTTTGTTCCTTTTTGAACGGGCTTGTTTGAACAAGTTTTTTTCCATTTTTCTTTCGACGGGAAAATAGTCTCGGTGTACATTCCGCCGCTGAATTTCATTAAAGCATTTCTTTTCGCTTGGCTGTCACGGGTTCAAAAGAGCAACTAACAAACCAAAGGTCAGAATTTTGGAAGACGTACGTGTGTTTTATTTAGCTGAAAGTGTAGATACACTGAGTTAATTCATGGTCAGACATACCAATAAGGATTAAAATTGAGCACTTGGTTGACTACATTTTGGTGCCAATGACAATAAAATTCCTTCCACCTTTCATTTTAGTGAGTTTTTTTATGAGGAAATTTATCCTGTCCAAAAGTAAGAGTGTACATGTTTAAAAAGTTGCTTGTAGTTTTTTTTATGAAATATAGAGCAAGGATCTGTGGAGTGTTGAAAGTGCTCTTGTGGATTGTTATGCTTGTGCAGTTTCTCCCAAATAATTATGTAATAACTCTTTATTTTTCTTTTGATAAGGCTTTAAAGTCATTGTTTTGAGATTGATTTACAAGAAAGTTTTTGACAAAGGTACCACTGGTCTAATTGTTATGTACACAGGTTCATTTAAGCCACAAGATGTAGAGGTTGTACATGTACATGAATCCATGGAGGGGGTAATATCTTTCCTCCAGGATGAATCATACTCCCGAGTCTGTGCAATTTTTCTTTTCAACAGAATTTGAATTCCCCCATTTAATATAACGTATGGATTGTAAGGGCTTAACCCTTGTCTGTTTTAAACTTGGGGGTCTATCTTGGTATGCTTCGCATGCATGTACGTGTAAATCATACATTAAACCAGACAGAATGCATTATACAATTTGTTCTTTTGAACAGTGCATGTAAAGTGCTTGTACATTCAGTGTTACATGGTGTAACCACCTCCACCATGACTTGAATCTTACCCCCCTCCAAAAAAAAAAAAATCAATTGATTGATTTGCACTCATGCATTGCATTCATGGTACCCGACAAGCAGCAAATCCTATTCAGACCACACTGGTTGGCTATTGTCCATTAATAAGCCCCTCCTTCAAACAAATAAATAAAAAAAAGTGGTTGTGTTGCCCTCTACCGACTAACCCAAAAATTCTGAAATGTTACTTCATTTTTCTCCCTGATTCAGTTCTAAAAATGCAACTAAAATATGTTCTTTTACTGTGCCGGGCATCTTTGAAATCCCAATATTTTATCACAAATGATGATGTAAATAATGTATGTCATCTGTTGTGTTGGTGGTGGATGCTGCTGGACCTGCAATAGTTGCATTGCATATCACCATTAACTACAAGCCATCGCACAGCCTTGAAATCAAGGCTACCTTGCTTTCCTCTAACCATGGAGCTACATAGCTCTAACTGAAAGCATCTAAACATCCAGTAACTGGGGGGGGGGGATACAATTTAGCTTGAGAGTGTCTCACATTCAAGAACTTTGACTTTGTAAGATTATAGCTGCTGTACAAAAGTTACTTAACTTCAATCCTATTTTCTAGCTAGAAAGTGCCTCATCTAAACTTTTATTTAGAAAATAGAAACACACAGAATCAGAACACATATTCCTATTGCACTGAAGCGAAATCAAGCCATAGCCTGGAATGTTATTATTACTGAGCGGTGAAGATGTAAACTGCCCTTGTTGTGAGGATGGGGTTACGTGCACCAAGGGGTGATTCAAGCCCAAAACTGGAGGCTGATACAGTGCTGGGACTGTGTGATATTTCAAGCAAGAAGATACAGTGTGTATGGTCGGTCATGGAGGGGGTAATGATAATGTATACTGCTGTGAATCCACCGTGGTGGGATAAATGGTGGGGAAGGCTGGGCATGGGTTTCTTGGCCGCCTTCTGTGATTCAACAAGGAATCTGAAAGGCTAAGAATGGCTGTATGTATCAACAGGAAGATAAAATGTAAACTAACCTTGTGTGTGTGTGTGTGGGGGGGGGGGGGGGGTGGGGTAGGCAGAATACCTGGAAGTCAGTCAAGATATCCAGAAGTCTTGGCTTTGTTATTGGTAACAGGAACATGTAATGCAAACCACCTTGTGTGAATGGAGGGGGGAGGGTAACCTGTTTGAGGGGCTTATGTATCAGCATGGAGGAAGGATATTGTATCATCCAGAATTTGGGGGGGGGGGTGGCTTGGTGGTGACTCAAGAAACCCTGAGATTTAATGATGTTAGCCTTGTGGGGGTATGTTACATGTGTTGAGGCTTGGTTAAGGTGGTTTGTGTTGGGTCAGTTAACTGTGCCATCCTTGAATGGTTTCAGAGTGGGCTGTTTTCTTCTTGCATGAGTGCACACATTTTGGTTCCAACTTAGGGAAACTGCTGACTTTGAAGACACAAGTGTTGGTGTTGGAGGAGTCTGGTGTTGCTGTCATTCCTTTCTCTGTGATTAATCTTTCCTCCCTGTTGCACCCTTGTTGGGAGTTGTTGCTTCACTTGTTAGTTGCTGATGAGGAAGTAATACAAATTGCAAGAGTGGATTTAATTTACAGGATTTACTTCTTGTTGTGGTGTGGATTTCTTAGGGTTTTTTTTTGAGGATGAGAGGTGAAGATTTACTGGGTGAGTATTTTATCACTATGTTTTCCTGAAATTGTATGATTTTTTTTCCAGCATTTGCAAGACAAAATAAAAAGCGTTATGCAAAAGATTTTACAAACTGTAACTCAAGTTGAATGCTTTCCCACTGTGCTGTTAAACATCAGGAAAATTCTGTTTGTTGAAGGTTGGTTTTGGCATGATTTGGGTGTGTGTTTGGAATGTGATAATACCATTGTTGGCCCTGCACCCTTTTTCTTCAACAAACGGAGCATTTAATGTAATTTGTCAATGCCAAATTTGGAAGATGTGAACAAAAAAGTTCTGGTCTTTTTGAAGTACTTCTTGGTCCAATTTCGTAGAGCTGTTTTAAAAGTACAAAAACTAGCTAAGCACAGGTACCAGCCAATGTACCATGTCACATGTAACATATGTGACCGGTATCCTACTTAGCTCAGCAGAAAAACTGATAAGTAATAGTTTCTGGTTACGCAGCTCTGTGAAATTGGGCCCTGGGCCCAATTTCATAATTGCTTAGAAATGTTCTGCTGAGCAAAAATAAGCAGGATACCAACCACAAATGGTACATGTGGAATGGTATTTTGGCTGGTAACCTTATTCTGGTTTGCTTAGCTCCTTTTTTTGTGCAAAAGCAGCTCTGGTCCCTGGCCCCTGGTCTTGTGGAAGTTCTGAGAATGCAAGTCCTGCGGTCTGCTAGTGGGTATTTTCTTGAATCCAAGCTATGTACGGATGTTACAGTCAAAAACTAAAATTGTAGGTGTTCACTGTTCATGTTAAATTGGCAAAAGCTTTAAATATTTTGTAGTTGCTTGAACTTTAGTTGAGTCAACCATAGAGTCAACAGTATTGTTTTTGCAGTCTCACTACTCTCTTGAATTATCAGCCAAGAAAAACATTGATTCAAAGCACTTTTTTGTTCATGGATAATTGAGGTAGAATTTAGACTTTAACTCTTGAGCTTTCCCGAAGTAACATGTCATTGGGGGCATTCCAGCCGAAATGACGAAGGACCTAAATTCCACTGTTGACCCTAACAAGGATCCACTGAATCCTTGCTTGACACAAGTAACTTTCCCTCAAGTTCTGTTGCTAAGTTGGGTCCTTCCTGATTACAAACAAATTACTCCCCCACCCTCCAGTCATACATGCCATTTTTACTCACCGCTGTTTTTAAGTTTACACAACTAAATATCCCTTTTGGGGACAAACTTTCCAGAATCCCTTCATCGCGTCCTTCTTAACCATCCCGGAAAAAAAAGAGTGACCCACTTTCTGATTTTATCCCTGACGGGCCTGAGGGTGGTTTGAGGACTTAATCTTAAATCGGCAAGCTTAAGTAAGAACCTAACAAAAGGCTGTACGCGTCGCTTATTTTCCTTAAAAACTGGCGGTAAGTGTTAACACTATGGCTGTGGATATCCGTGTGGACACAACATGTGGTTGGTCTTGCAGGTTTTTCATTTGTTCCGTTGGGACTAATGTAAGTTGTTGTCTGGGCTTTGCGGCGATTATTTGTTGGGATGGATAGATTGCCTGTGGCATCTAATTACCATACAAATAGAAGGAATTTGACAGCAGTATTTTACAGGATAAAACTTGTTGATAGGTTACCCAATGTGTTTAATAAATGATACTCGTTATTTATTCAGTTATATTCTGATGAATAAGTCATGTACCAGTAGAGGATACATTCTTGTTGTGTTACTGTAGGTTATGGGTTGCTCTGTTGTATGTCTGGTTATGGAGGAATGTCTTTATTGCTGTGTATTCACAGGTAATTCAATGATGAAGGGGTCAGGCATTTACAGTCTATTGTGTGGTTTGGAAATTGTGGAAAAACATTTTATTATAGGATTAATGTTGTATTGTTCTTTTATAATGACATAGATGAACTAAATGCTATGTGCATAGTGTAGCTAGGACTTGTGTATGCAGAATGGAGGGTGAGTGAACCTGTTGAAAGGTTGACATAGTGGTATGATATATCTTTCCCTGTCTGTAGACGCTGGTTTGAATCCCAACCATGTAGGACCAGAAGCTTGCCTGGGGTTTCGCCATCGTAGTCTCACGTCATGTCCTCTCGAGGTCACGCTCCACTTCCTTGAGAATGGTTCACGCCACTTCCCTGACAACGCATTCGATCGTACACTCAACACGGAGCACAAATTTACACTTTTAAACGTCGCGATAGCATCAAAATCCGGCAAAATTAATGGTAAAATATGGTTAATTGCTTTGCATCAGGTTGTGTTCATACCAGTGAAAGTCATGAGAGCAGTTATTTTCAATTCATGAAGGAGAAAGATGCAGATTACAAAACATGGGGTTTCTACGTGCTAAAGCTTTTACCATTGATTTTGTATGGGAAATACAGTTTGCTGCTGTTTGTGTGTACCGGAGGGCGTGAGCAAGTTGTTATGCTTGTGGTTCGGTGACCTGGGGATTATGTAATGACTAAGGCAGTAAATGGGGATTCTGTTCCCCATCCTGATAGAGGGTGTGCACGGCCGTTTTTTCTACAGTAAAGTTACGGCCGTTTGACCTCATTGAGGGCGCTGTTGTACATATCTCTATGGTACTCATGATGTCAGACGCATAATGTCCATTGTTTTAGCAGAGGGTTAATTGCTGTCTCCTGACAGGTTTTTCCTCAGGTAGGGCTAAAGTGCAGAGTGCTCTTGAAGATTCTGTTTTATTACCAGAAATAGCATGAATCTGGAAAGGATGGATCATACACATAATATGTGAACACATTCAAAATCTCAAAAATGGTGTTGTTTGGGAGTAACAGAAAAGATAGAATAGGGGAACAACCTACATGATTATGAAATTTCTTTCAGTAGTTGAGAACAAGGAAGTTACATGCGCCTGCCAACTTGTTTGTGCATTTGTTACTTACAGATGAGGTGTGTTTGGTAGTAGTTGTATGTAATAGTTGTGTAGAAGACTGACCATGATATAATTATGTTGACAGTACGAAGGGTTGTGGGACAATTTTTCAATTTGCACATTTGTGAGATTTCAGCTGCCGATTAGGTAGTTTTTTTGTCCCCAGCAATCCCAGCATAACAGTTTTGTGTTGCTGGAATTTCACAGTAGTCGACAATCTCCCGGTAGCCAGACATGCATTAAATGAACGATACTTAATTCTCCGTCACAACCAAACTCACAGTTCTTGTTTGCTGCGAGTGTTTGCCTACCCTAGAAGCTGAATTCAGGGTGAACCTGAACAAATAGGAATTTTTGTAACAGTCAATAAATGGCTGTGTTCATTGGTTTCTAGCTAGGGCGACTGTCAAAGGAACTTTAGACCTGTCAGAGTGCATTCTCTGTATAATGAAGTTTTACTTCTTATTGCATAGTCAACTTCAATGGCACGGGTAGAAGACTCTCAACAAAAGTTTAGACCCCTGTTTTCATTGAGCAATATTTATTTTACAATCAGTATACGCAAGGGTTTTATTGTACTTAAGGATTTTATATGTAGTTTCTTTAATTTTACATGAATCTTGTAAATAGTTCCTTGTGATTTAATATCCTTGAACCTACTGTTCTAACAATTTCTTATTATAGATTAATGTTTCCTTACACCTTGATTTGGTAACATGAAGCAGAACAAGATAACTTCTCATTGAATCGGTCAATTCTCAAATTGTTTGTTCAAGAACCAATCACGATGACTATTTTTAAGTACACTGTGCCTTTTTCAATTTCTATTTTGTTTATTTTATTGTTTTTGTTAAGTTGCTTGGTTTGATTTTCGCCAAAAGAATTTTTTATTTATTTACAAAACAAAATTTTCTCTGAATGAATTTTGACAGAGGATGCTATTTCAAAACAAAAAAACATACAACAACTTTTGCAAATGCACAAAATAAATGTAACATGCAAAATTGTTTGAACATGGCTGATGGACGTGAGACAATAAATTCATCTTTAGTTTTTAATTAACTATCGCTTATCACTGGTGGCATTTTCTGTGCAATACCTTAAATAAAAGCTTATAACTTTCTTGAATCTATAATAATAGCTGTATAATTGGGCAAAAAATTGCATCTAGCATCTTTCGGATAAAGTAAGTAAAGTCTGAGCGCAGAGACTGGCAAAGTTGCCCAATAACAAGAAAACATTTACTCGTTACTACACTACACACATACTGTATGTACTGTGTGCTGGCTACAAAAACATGCATGATTTATGCTTATTTATTTCATAGTATAAAGGTGCACTGAACTAAGTTTATATCATACATTATATCATGTATTAATTACAAATTCTGGTAACTAACAGTTTGTAGGTTTCAGTGAATGGCAAAAGAAACAATTACAATCTACTTGAAGTTTATAATTGAAGTTTATGAATACAGATAAATTTATTAACCAATTTTGTCTTCAGAACCAACCCACCCTTATATCATTAACACTACATGTGCATGTAGTACATATACATGTATGCACATTTATGTAGGCCCATATATAACTTTATCACCCGAGATCAGAAAAAAACATGTCTTCCATTTTGCTGACTTTAGTTTTGAACAGCGCAGCTGTAACTTTGAGCAGTGGTTTTGGTTGAGGGGTTTTGTATTGTTAACCACGGCTGTTGAACCTTTACATTTTGGTCAAGGTGGCAGTTCAAATGAAGGAAACACAGTGGGGTGTAGTTATCCCCACCATTGAAAAGTCTGGCTATGGATCGACTGGCCACACTATTGATCAATGTCATTTGATAATTGTATAATCCCCAGCGTCTCTCAGTAATAGAAAATGCCCTTTTGGAATCAACTGAAACGAGACCTAGTGAAATTTGATTTTTGTTCTGTCATGGGAAACAGTTTTTGGTACCGGGATTCAAAAATAACATTTTCATCAATTTTTTTTTTGTACAAAAATTTGTAGATTTCTAACTAGTTTATTAACTTTAAAAATGTATCACACATGTAATAGATGTTAAATTTGCATCAGTAATATATAATATTATTTGTGTTTTACCGTTCATCTATGTGTTTTAAGTACTGTATACTCAGCTCTGTGAAAAAAAAATATGACTTGGTTAGGATTCGAACCCACGACCTTTGCCATTGTAGAGCAGATGTCTTACCACTAGACCACCGAGACTCAATGGGCCTACAGGAGTATACACCAGGTATTCAGAACATGGTTAAGAATCTCACAATCAATGCAGACCATAGAAGAACTGCTGAAAATTTTTTTTAACCTACATTTGAACTCTTTCACCACGGTGCGCCGCTCACAGCGGCTCGGTGAATTACTTCATAAGCTGGAGACTCAAAATAAACAAAATATTAAACAATTCCGTCACAGCTGCACATTATATTCCGTAGTGAAAGAGTTAACTAACAAAAAGTACAATGTCCAGTACCAGCACCAATTTTAATATTCTTTTGTTTTATATTTATTTTGTATTATTATTTGTTTGTATTTATTTATTAATATTCACATTTCATTCTCTGTATTTCATCTTTCCCTCCGTGATTTACAATATATCTTGATATAGAGAATGTCGTGAAAATTATATGAAAATTATGTTATCAGTGAAAAAAAAAAGTATTTTTTTCAAGCGTACTTTGTTTCATTTATTTGTAGGAGTTGAATAAGTGGTCTGTGTTACTCATAGACCCCCTTGGTGATAGTAAACACGTCGCACTTGCTACGACCCCTCAAAAAACCCACACTCTCATATAAAACCCCTAAACTGTCTGCAGTGAATTACCTAGCCTGGCCCCCATGCAGCTCTATTTTCAAACATAGAGAATGTATGACCGCTGCATTGTGCTCCATATGTCTGGGCTTTTATTGCAAACTGTGGTCTGGATGAGTGAATATTTGCTGCAAAGAAAAACTTTCGTTTAAATAGATTTAACCAATCAATCAAATGAGAGTGAAAATAGAAAAGTCCGTTCAAAGCTGAAAAGGAAACAAATTCCACCTCCAAGTAAAATTACTTTTAGTTAGCAAGTAGGCCTAATTTTTTTGTGTACAAAGTGTATAATATGTACTTATGAACTTAGTGTACTTTGACATTGTAGCTGTATGTATTGTATATTTCTCACTAAATTCTGTCAAATTTCTTAATTGCAGGTAAGGAATAAAGAGACTTTTAGTGTATTTAAAATCTTGGCTTGAAGTGAAACTGTAGCTAATCTATATGACCAACCAATCTACATAATGACCACTATTAGGGTGTTTTAATACTCATAAACTAAGGGTGGTAATTAGCGTTCCATTGATATCTTTTATGCATTTCTGTGGTCTTGCATCACTAACTTCCATTGTCTTGAATATGGTGTGAAAAACTTACTTGGGACCGTTTGTTGTCAAACATTTTGAGCATATCATTCCAGAAAAAAAATGCAGTTGAGTCTAATCAAGGTACATTTTCCTTGTGAAGCGTGCAGAAAACACAATTTAACTTAGAAAAACAGGAACAAAACAGTAGATTTCTTTCAACCATTAATGTCAAACATTATGAGCATATCATTCCAGAAAAAAAATGTGGTTCCTTGCTCTATGATCTAATCAAGGTATATTTTACTTGTGAAACGTGAAGAAAACACAATTTAACTTAGAAAAACAGGAACAAAACAGTAGATTTCTTTCAACTGATGGTTTTATTTGTTCAGGATTCAATACCTTGGTAAAACCTTATACGTGCCACAGCAATGTTCTCCTTAGTTTGCGCTGTTTTTGATCGTGCGTGGTCTGCCTGATTGACCCTTGACCCCTGGTCCAAATTATTAACTTGCCTAGAGGAAACCTCTGAGGGAAAGACTTCTCTCTGAATGCATTCTGAGCAGCTTGATACATGTAGCTTCTTGTCTCTTGATATTTCTTCACCCCAAACAATATCGTTTCTCAGTTGTTGGTTGAATCTGGACTCTTACCGAAGGAAACACGGAATAACACAACAAATTAGTTCACATCCCAACCTATTCCATCATGATGCCTGAGCTAAAGATTTCACAAGCTGTCCCAAGTTTTTACAATTCAGGACGATGGAAGTTAGTGATGCTATGACAAGATAAATGCATCAGAGATATCAATGGAAGGCTTATTACCAGCTAGTGTAGTTTATGATAAAAACATGATAATGCTCAGTACATGTGTCTGATTATGTAGACTACATGTACATATAAATGTTATATATAATCCTGTTTATGTACCTTGGTGCAATTTTTAATATTGTCTTTTTTTCACCTCCTCTGGCTGGCCCAGATTTTATATTTCATCACCCTTGAGGTTTATTGTACATGTATTGTGTCAATTTTATCTACCTTGCCTCACCTTTTCCCCTCTGTTTTATCTGTTTAAGGTTTTTGGTAATTTTTCTATTTTTATTTTTATTTGAATGTTTGTAATTGCTGGGCACCTTTGAAAAACAGTGTTTCACTGAAGGGTTTACCCAGGATTTAAACAAGAAATCAATAAATTAAATAAATAAATGTATTGGTTGGTACTAAGTGCCCAGTGCTTGCCTTGTTCTAGGGAACACCCTATATAATAATCTACCCTGCTCAACTTCAGCCCAACATATGATTTTGCTTTCACCCATACCAATGTGTACAAATTCAGACAAGTAATTGTCAAGTTCACCTGTAGTATTGCTAGTTTGCTTGTTGGCTTTTTGCAGTGGACATAAATAGCCCCCTCTCTTGACAATGAATTGCAATGTACATACATTATTATCCAGGACTTGTGGCAATGCGTGGACAAACTTAACCCATGACTTTACCACACACTGTACAATACGGGTACAGTATATTTATGTACAAACCCAATCACAGGAATTGTTGTACACATGTACAGTGTACATGTGCATATTTTTCTTTACAGTACACATATCATGTATATTATATTATATATGTGTACATATTTATGAAAATAATATGTAATATGTATGAATTAAGGTTGAGAGAAGAAAATTTGGCTGATGCTGGACTTGAGCCTGTGACCTCTTGAATTCCGTAGAAGTGCTCGTCCAACCATAGAGCTACATGTCCAACTGAGCTAACCAGCCCTATGTTGCTGGGCGGTCCTGTGCATTGCGGATGTGGGTGTGGGTCAGGTGTACATTTTGTGCTTGTTAGACTTTTATAAATATGAGAAGTGAAAGTGAAAGTTGACATACATTGTGCTGTAAGCTGTGTACATGTACAAAGTAATGTATGTTTATTGCTGTTCAATTTGCTCAAATGCAAGAGCACGAATCTGCCAGGGGCCTTTTCTGAACCTTGGCTTGGGCTCTTGCCAGGGTTCAGGCTCTGGCTTGGGCCCTGGGTGCTGGCTTGGGCTTCGCAATCAATTTTGGAGCAGTGTTCATTTTGCTCGGTGTTTCCAGCATTTTTGGTTGTTTTGGCGTGAGATGTTGCTGGTGCGTGCAGACACATACCGCTCATATGTGTGAACGTGCAGACACTGTATCAAAAGGTAGCTGGTATGCACATGAAACCAACTAAAACCAACATAATGCAAAGCATAAAGCAAAGCTAAGTATTTTCCGTACATGGTAGTGTTAATTTTCAAAGCTCATAGTCTGGTTCTCATATACTGCACCTGCGTGCACTTGCGGTCAAATCACAAAGGGTGCCGTCTTTGTCAAACTGTGATGTGACCGCCGGCGCGCACAAAGTAATTTGGTTATTCCATTTACTGCTATAATCATGACGACACAGCCCCTTTAAATAAATCTTTAGTCAAGAAAAAGTCATTGTAAACATTGACTGTTCCATTCTCCTCCTACCCCCAACAGTAAGGGGTTATAGAATAATCTACATATTTTTAAATAATAATGTACTTCATGATTGTGTAGGAAGACCTCCTCACTCCCATGAGGTACTGTACAATGTAGATTGTAATATTGTTTAACAATATTCTTCTTCTTCTCCTTTTCTGGTAATGAAACCAATGATGCCTTAAAAGCGAACCTAATCACTGTAGCTCGGAAGCCTGAGGAAGCCTGTAGATAAGGATGTTTGCTATCTGAACCAGAAACACCAGGGTAAATCCCTACTCTTCACGATAAGTGTTCTGGGTTCTTTTACATGCAGTACCCATCCTAGTACACGGGACCTACGGCTTAACTTCCCATCCTAAGGACAAAGCAATTATGGTAAAGTGTCTTGCTCAAGGACACAAGTGTCGTGACTGGCCAGGCCGGGATTCAAACCCACATTCTGTGAACTACAGAACTTAAGTTCGGCGGACTAGACCGCTCGGCCACGACACCAGGCCTTGATCTTAACCGAGGCCACCGAGGCCATTGGCCTCATGCCCTGTCGAGTTGGTCAGCATGCCCTTCAGAGAAATTGCACTGTCACTACCAACTTGGCCGGCATGCCCTTGTACAATTTCTCTGATTTGGCCAGCAAAGGCCTGCCCCCATTTTTCTTAAGATCAAGGCCTGCCACACTCCACAATATTGATAATATAGATGTTAACTGGGTTGTTCCTTTTCTCTTCACATCTGGTATGAAGTAAAAAGTGTTTGAAGTTACACATTTTGCAACTCCCATGTTTTTGGATTTGTTTACAGCTATGGGCTGCCCCTAACCCTGTGGAAGGTCTCAGATTTATTGACTGATATCTAGGCCTTGGTACCAGGGAAGGGTTGCCGAGCAACTGACAAGCTAAATTGTCCGCTGGAAGGTCTGTCAACAAGAGCAGTCATTTATCAGATTAAAGAGTTTAACCCCCCCTCCCCCAGGAAAAAGTCTGAAACCTTTAGGCCTATATGACCAGATTATTTAAGTGGAACTTAAGGTGAAATAGTGTGTCTTAATGTCTAGCCTGTTTGACATGCAACTCCATGATTAATGTATTTAGTGTCAGTCTTTTGACGGATTGTCTTCATTAGATTCTCATTAACGTTTTTCAACATTGCCATCAATAAGTTCCTTATTGAACTTCAGATATTGGTTTACCATATTTTGAAGAGCCCAGTAAATTGAGTTTATTGGTGATGGATCATCAACAAAAGTATTTGTTTGGCAAAGATAAACATGAATATTGTTTGGAAAGCATCTATCTGTGGTGTTTGATTATAGTTTTGTTTCTGAATTGCAGCAGAAGGCTCTTCTGATTTATTACAAATTACAAGGACCTTATGGCACTGAGCTGACGAAATGTTCTCTATGTGAACCAAGCTGCTGAAAATGTGTGATCATGCAGTATAATTACATTCAGATCAAAAAGTCACAGCCCAAATGAAATTGCTTTGATTTACAGATTTACAGCTTAACTGCATTTTTTTTTGGGGGGGGGGGGGTATGGAACAATTGTAGTAAGTTAAGTACTGCAGCCATTGAGATATTTCTTTCCTGGTAGAACTTAAAACTTTGCATGGTGGAGAATCAGTACTGGCAGCTTGCAGTAATGCCATGTGGTAATAAACCCTTCTTATTGATTAATTCAGGCTTTAATTAAATATCTTCCTATACAGTAATAGTTGCCTAATCGTCTGGTGTGTGGTGTTTAAATAAATAAATGCTGGGCACAATGTATAGAATAGTGTTTACCTAGTATTGGTGACACACAATTGTGCATACATAGTCACTCGAGTCTGTGTACAGGCTCAGAGCTCAAAACTGAAACACTTGGTTTTTTTTGCCTACATGGAGAAGGACTTTTTCTTAACCTTTACATGTACATCATACATTTAGTACTGTGCCAACATTTTGGTTTTTACAAGTTTAACGATACTCTCTTGAATGAATCAAATCAGAATGCTTCCTGTCTACATAGTACTGGGTTAATTCAACATTTATCCCCAAATAGTTTCTAGCTTTAGTTGAGCTTAAAGTTTATAATAAAAAGATGCATGTTAAAGTCTCACATGTTAAAGTGTTTTTCCCCCAATTTTTACAATTTTATCTTAGTTTCAAACCCTTACACTCCCAGGCAAAGAGCCTAAAGTGACCCAACATTGGCCCTACATTGAACTCAAGATGACATGGTTTCTTTGCCATGAAGGGGTTCATCTCCACAGCCATCATCAAAGCGCCGACAACCATTCCTTCAGAGCCCCAAATACATCAACCTCCATATTCCTTTCTGGGAGAAAAAATCAGCCGGTTTGCTTGCAAAGAAAACATCTAACGGCTCAAAACAAGCTGCAATGAAACCGGTTCGCTGCCACTGGTAGATCTTATAATCCTTCTCTTGGAGCACTGCTAAGCGCTGGCTAAGTTTGGTTCCTGGAGCTGCTGTTATTTCACTGTTACATGGCAACAGCAATCGTTAGTACAGCTGTTTGCTTCTCATTGATATGCAAGTTGTCTCCCTATCTGGTTGATTTATATCTGCAGTGATTGACTATACTGCAATCCAGAACTTTTTAGATGTTAGACTTTGTTTAGAAGCAGGGCTGCATGTAAAGCTGGACTCTGACCTTCTTGATCGTTATAAATTACGTCACCTTTTCGCCTTTTTATTGTTGGGAATTCATTCAAGCTTCACCTACAAGACATTGTGATGTGCTTTCAGTCAATAAAACAAAATACTCCATGAAATACCCTGGGTACAATATTGAATGGACTGTACAATATCGTTCATTACACTTTGTAGCTGAGCTTGTTCGGTCTGTCTGGGCACGTTCCTCAAGGCCTTTCCTTTGGAGGGCTGAATCAATCGCTAGCCAGAATCAACAATGCTGCATGAGCTCTTTTGTGAAAACAAAGTTAGAAATACATGTAGTTGTTATGTGCAGTTTAGACATGAACATGTCACTGTGCTTGCTGTATTGTGAGTGAACCACCCCTCTTGGAGTTTTAACATGCACTCCGTCATTGTTTTTCTTTTTCGGAGGATTTATATTTGGATTGTTGTCCGTTGGATTGAACAAGATTCAGCAACGCGTCACGATCAGTTCTGAACAGTTCTTTGAAGGAACTTTATAGCTGAACCGTGAACCATTGGAGTATACTTCTCTTTGGGGATGTTTTTTTTTTTTTTCCCTTTTGGATTGCCGTCGTGCAGATTCAGCCAGATTCAAGCAGCATCGAGCTGGATGTACTCCAGCCTGACCACTTGACCAGTCAAGTACTTTGACTTTCAATTGTAGCAGAAACACGAAGTTGTCGGCGTTTTGTAATGTTGTTCTTGTCAGGTTTTCTTTAGGATTGCAGGAGACTCAACAAGATTCACCCCCCTTTAGAGTAACCAAACAAGTTTTCTAGTACACTTGATAACTTATTGTTGCAAGCTCGAGACTACACAGGATCACAGCTGTTAGAATGAGACGTGTTTTTTCTGTGGGTGTTTTCTTGAGGACTATCAGCCAGTTTTTACGCTTTGAGAAGTGGACTGTTTTTATTATCCAGACAAAGCGTACAATAGTCATGCTGAAGTTTGCTAAAACAAGTAAATCAAAAGGAGTAGGTCAGTACATGTACCACTGTTGTTAAGGATATCAACTTGTCCTAGAGTCAATTTCTTCAACGAGTACAAAAGTTGTTATGCTTTTTACTTTTAAAATCACAGGTGTGACCTGTAACTGTATTCCTTGTACAGTCCTGTCCTTTTTTTAGGCCAGAGAAAGTAGAGGATGATGTTTGTAAATAAAATGATTATTTCATTTATTAACTAGGACGAGGGATCTTGAAAAGTACTTAATAGACATTTCTGTACTGTCATGAAATATTTGGTTTATTTATTTATTTATTTTTTTAAGATCTTCTTAACTTTAAAAAGTGGTTGTGGTGCCAATTACTATCAATGATGCTGGCTTTAGAATAGCCCTGTGTAACTCTGTTTCAGTGTCACAAAGTGTGTGTTTTTTGTATAAAATAAACAAAATTGATGCAACGAGGCTGGTTTCCCCGGTGTCAGTCTATAAGGAACCACCTTGTTGCATCAGTTAATTGTATATATTTTATGTTCGTTGGTTTTTCATTGGTTCAGTTGATAAAAATGCTGTATCCAGCCTAAATCAACCACTGCCTAATCAGAACATGGTAAAATGCTTAACCAATCTTACATTATTAAAAATTCATCAAGCAATAAACCACTTTTTTTAATTCAATTTTGGGGTGAACAAAGAACATTGACTGGAGCAGGATTTGAACCTGCGACCACCGGCTTAAAGACGCCCGCTTGTCACCATTACCCGACGACTGTTTCTGTGGCACAAAACGATCATGAACCCGTACCTAGTTTGAGCGTCTTTAACGGACCAACGCTCTACCAATTGAGCCATCCAGCCCTATGTTGGCAGTCTCCCTATTAGTCAATATCTTTGTACGGGGGGGGGGGGGGGGGGGGGGGGTGCCAGTCAGAAGCCATTCAACTGGACACTGCCATGTAGCCAGGGATCACCCCCAAAAATATATACATTAAAAATTGCCCCCACCTGCAAACTTCCTCATGTAATAATATTAATAATGATATATCTCTTTTACCTTTCAATCTCTTTAAGCAGTGAACAAATTGTTGAAATTTAATACTGGTTCATTTAATGTAATTTAAAAATGAATACTCCCTTTAAATCATTGTCCAATCATGTAGATTGCCCATGAACAAAATGAAGAAGACAAAACAATACAAATTACTCTTTTCTTTGACAACTGTAAATTTGATTTGAAATAGATGATAGAAATCCACCAAAAGAATGCCAAATATTTATGATTAAATGCTTGAAAGTTAGATAGAATGAATGAACCAATCTTGAATGAAGAAGAAAAATCATGTGTGTACGAAAACGAAATGAATGCAAACAATTCAAACAAAAACGCCCTAATTTGATAGAATTACAACTGAATTTGAATGCTTGATAATGAAAATGAACATGCATCTACGTTGGATTTATAAAACGCTTTTTCCCAATGGTTTAGAAGCACTGCAAAGTAAATTACTGCCAATCCTTGAAGAGTGATGGCAAGCTTCGTGTACATTGTAGGCCTGCATTAGTCCTTTCAGCTGACCTGATTGAGTTTTCCAAAAAGGTTTAACAAGTAATGCTGTAGCTTAAAGGGGCCTGTGGCAGTGCATGGAAAGATGAACTCTCTTTGTCAAACTGTGATGTGACCGCCTGCATAGTAACTGGGTTATTCCATTTACTGCTATGATAATGATGACACAGACCCTTTAAGGAACTTGCATGGTTTTGAGGCATTTCAATGAAATGTATCGTTGTGTCGGTGCACAAGGTGTATCTCAAAAAATAGTTTACGTGAAATGCGAGTTTTAGAATGACAAAAGGTCCTATCTCAAAATATCCTATCTTAAAATACCCCGGATTTACACACAACGTTGTTGCACGGAGCGCTTTCACGCGAGATACGACATTGTTGCACAATGGAGTTATGCCTTGTTGCACCGAGACAACGATATATACTATGGCCGTTTACGAAACCATGGCTTGGGCTTGGGCTTAGGCATAGGCTCTGTCAGTTATTCAGAAAATGTGTGCTTTCCTTATGGGGTTTCAAGCAGGAGGACGGAGCCCAAGCCGGAGCCCAAGTGCAAGCCGTGGTTTCGTAAACGGCCTATGCTTCTTATGTACATGTACATCCATACTTAACATATACTGAGTGTACAGGCATTGTGCATGTACAAACATGTACATGCACCAGCAAGAAGTGTGTCTTGATTTAAAACCAATTAAAAGATATTAAGCCTATTATTTTAAGCTACTAAGTAAGAGGCTAAGCTGTAACAGTTCACTGGATTTCTGCTCATTTAGATTAAACTGATGATTGATGTACACTTCCATTAATCAATGCAGTGCCATCACTACCATTACAAACCAGATCAATGAAAATATATTCTGAGTGATTTCGTTCTTTTTGATAAAGAGTTTTCATTTGTATTTACAGTGTATATCTCAGTAACAGCAGTAAATACATCATAAAATGCAGTAGGCATTGATAAATTTGGTATTCTCCCCTTATCTGTTATTTACTCAAGACATATTGTACCTTTTTTTTTGATGAACTGTCGTTGCTTTTGATTTTGCTCTCAGATTCTTTACAAGTGGTGAGGAAGCTCAAGCTGGAGAATGGATCTCGCCAACATGCTACGCCAAAGTCCCCATCCCAAGAATCCAAAAGTACAGCCACCAGCTCTGGGGCATCCTCCTCAGCGGCTAGCCCCACTCACATCATCGAGGCCCACCCTGTCACAGCGGACACTGTGACCAAAATGAAGAAGAAACTGGCCCCACCGAGAACTATAGATGAATCGTCACCGTTTGACAAACTCACCGATAAAGTCATCACAAATATATTCTCCTACTTGACGGCTAAGAGGTTGTGTCGCTGCTCTCAAGTGTGTAAGCGCTGGCAGCGGCTAGCCTGGCAGCCTTGTTTATGGACTTCAGTTGTGCTGTCCAAGAGACAGAAGGACGTTGATCATGCTCTGAAATGCCTGATTAGAAGACTCTGTCTTGAGACACCGTACGTTTGTCTGTCCGTTGTGAGGATTATATTAAATGGTTGTGAGCAACTGACTGACAGGGGATTGGGTATGATCGCTAGACATTGCCAAGATTTGATGCATATTGAGTTGGCAGGTTGCAGTAATATCACCAATGAGGGAATGTTTGAATTGGTGTCAAGATGTCCGAGCTTGGATTACATGGATCTGTCAGGTGGGTGAATAACTGAAATGTTAACAATCGTCTTTATATTGATTTTCAACTTAAAAAGTTTTGTGTGAGGCTTCAACTCAGGAAGTACTTAAGGCAAGTATAAGAACTTGACAAAATGAATGAATAATATGGCCTTTGTAGTCATGTCAGTGCTCTCACTAATTCCACCTTGGCTGCAATCCATTTTATGAAATGTATTTCATCCATACATTTTACATGTACCTGAGGGATTCCAAAACAAGAAGGAATTACAGGCAAAGGTTTTAGCCTCCCAAAAGTATTGATCAGATTGAGATGAACTTATTTCTTTGTAAACTCTACAATACTTAGCATTGACAATCTCTACGGTTCTTAAAAATGTGTCATTTATACTTGTTTCAGGATGCCAGCAAGTTAACTTCATGAACTTTCCATCAGACTACAACGCCTTACGAGCAAGTGCCCTCCAGGGCCAGACAATCCTTCTCAGACATTTAGACCTGACAGATTGTGGATCCTTAGACGATAACGGACTACGGATCATAGCCACAAACTGTCCTGGCCTTCTGAATCTCTACCTAAGACGATGCTATCAGGTAACCGATATCGGCGTGCAGTATCTCTCAGCGCATTGCTTTATGATCAAGGAGCTGTCACTCAGTGACTGTTACAGAGTGACGGACTGCGGCGTACGGGAGGTTGCTAAGCTTGAATCACACTTGAGGTATCTGAGCATAGCAAAGTGTGAACTCGTCACCGATATCGGAGTGTTCGTCATCGCGAAGTTGTGCTTCAAACTGCGCTATCTCAACGTGCGAGGATGCGCGCACGTCACCGATAAATCCATGGATGTGTTAGCACGGGGTTGCCCAAGGTTGCGGTCCTTAGATGTCGGAAAATGTCCCGCCATTACAGACAGGGGGGTGGCTAGCATCGCGATGAACTGTTCAGGCTTGAGGAAGCTGAGTCTGAGAGACTGTGTAAACATCACAGATGAAACACTGCAATGTCTGTCACAGTACTGCCCTGAGCTACAGCAATTGAACATCCAAGAATGTGATGAACTCACTGTGCGGGCATATAAAATGCTCAAGAAATATTGCAGAAAATGTATCATTGAGCACACAAATCCTGCATTCTATTAGGGAGGTGTTTCATTTACATTCCTCACCTTCCTCACAGACACGCCAAAGAAACAGTAATTCAAACCGTTTGTATATCTCTCACTGTAAAGAAAGGAGCAACATTAGTGGATTACATTTATTTAAAGTATCTCGTTCATAATAAACATACAGTTACATGCAGATCATAAAACTAACTTGTAAAAACTTCAATTCAGGGGTTCCCTAGTCTTGATTGGCGACGCAAGTTTTTGTATTAGAAAGAGGGCACAACATCAACTAACTTGGAGGGACTGGGCAAATCTACAAACTCCTGGATCCAGATGTTTGTTTGATACAGATATCTCTTCTCCAGTAATTCATGTTGGGAATTCGTGTTGCGAAATCGGCCAGTACGTTAACAAAATGAATGTCGCCAATCAATGCTAGTGGTTCCCAAGTTTGTAAGAAAGCAAAAACATTAAGCATTTCAATTTTATTATGGTCTATGAGCTAATAGTTGTTAGTCTTGAAGGCAGCTTGTCGTTGCGTCTCACAAGATGAGAGTATTTCAAGGAGAAATATTTCTTGACCTTAAATGGAACTTCTCCCAACTTCATTCCAAGTGAACTCTTTTATAATACAGAAAGCACAAAAGTAGAGCTTCCATTTTTTAGCACTGGTGTATTTTATTGCATGCAAATGATTGCCACACTAATATGAAGATTAATTCTTCATTGTTTAATAGCAAGGTTTTTCTACATTCTTCAAAACCAAAAACAAGGAGTTTGCTAGGTTTTTTTTATCGGGTTCTTAAATGGTCTTTTATTGGGTTGTTATGGAGGTGTTTAAGTAACGTGTAAAAAAAAATTGTTTGGTTGGCCAAAACCAAAATATACATTCATTTGCACTGTTCAAGCTACTTTGAGAAAAAGCTATTTCCACTATTAAACAACATGTCAGTTAACCAGTAGGTGCGAGCCAGCAAATGGATGCCGTGAATTTTGTAGTTGTGTGTGAAATTCCAAGCCCAGAACAATGGGCGCCCTTACATTCCACTACGGAGCTTGCACAGAGCATGCATGCGCCGTGCAATGCTTCATTTTACCCACATAAAGCGCCAGATTGCACTTGACTATTTTGCCATTATTTCTGCATTATGCTGGGGTTATTGTGTAATTTCCGATTCCAGACCTTTGTCCTTTTGTTCCAAGAAGAGGATTACGAGAAATTGAGGGGCTTCCACCGTTATTTCAATTTATTTCAACACATTGGAGGTAAGTCCAAGTGAACCGAGTATCCAGCCTTTGTTCCAGTTGTAGAAACAATCCTATGTCGTAGCTCACGGCTGAGATTTTGCAATTCAGGGTGCATGAATTGACAAACAAAGAAACATGGGCAACATATTGATCCCCATTTTTCACGAAGTAATGAGGCTGCACCACATCCAAAATTCCGTGTTTGGAGAAAATGGCGTTTGAAGTTGAACCATTTTTCAAACTGCTGTTTTGGAGACTGCTTACTATTTTGTTCTTCCAACTTTTCCTACCAAAAATAAAGCCGATGTCTTCATTCATACAGAACTGAAAATATGTTTTCAATCTTGCAACTGTTTTGATGAGTTACTCATTCTTAAACACATCCGTCACTTTGTAAAAACAAAAAAAAACAAGACGTGCATGCAGAGCACTGTGTCTAATGCATATTGAGATTCGTCACTTAGTAAAAATTGCTAAACTTAAATAAGTCAACAGATTTGTCTCTTTTTGAAAGTTCAAAAGTCATATCATGCGTGTTTGGCACCGTGCCAGCGCTATGTATTTCAATGGATAAAGTGGCCAATCTTGATTTGTCACCTCACTTCGTGAAAACGCAAAATGGCAAAACTAGTGACGAGTCATGCTTATTAGTGTAGTTATGAGACTGCTACGTGTTAGGTCCTGATACTTGCTGAAAATGAACAGTAATGAACATGTCAAGAACTTGTACAAAAACCGATTAGCAAAATTGTTTTGACACATTCGTCACTGCGTGACAATTGTGGCAAGATAGGCAATAATGTTTGTGAATCTGTACTGCCTGTCATAGCACTAATAAGCTCCCACAGGCAAGCCGTGTCTGAGAAACATTTCTTCCCAGAGTATCACTGGTACACTTTTTAAAAAATATTCCCCAGGTGACATTTACTAAACAGGGTCGACTGTAGTACAAATAGAAAGCCATTACTACTCCATGCGACTGCTATTTGCAATCAGACAAAACGTCGGTTACCAAATAGAACGAGGAAATAACAATTGCCTTAGTAACAGGAATGACCCCTAATGTCTCCCATAGCAACCGTCTCTCTTCATTTAAGGAGGATTTAATCCCGTAATAAAATGGATGTTAAAAACTGTCTTCCATTTGTAACAAACTCTGCTGATAGAGAAGAGCTTCAAGTAACCGTGCCAATTTTGGTTTGTTTTTCAAGGTCTAAAGAAAAAAAGAAATTCCTTAGTGTATAAGGATCACTTTTGAGACAAAAACGTAGACAATTATTGCTGTGACTGTTAGATGTTTTATTTTTCTGAAACAGCAGTCATTTTGTTTTTGTAATATGTTGTTATTATTGACAGGCCAGTAGTGTTGTAAACAATGCCAAATTAATTATGCTGCTCATGATTCTATACAACGGAAGCTTGTTTCATACATTTACACTTTGGCAACAAATTATTCGTCACTTGCATCAGGTTTACAAACTCAGTTGTAACCTTATGAACAGAGTAGATGATGATAACAAATAAGAACGGACAAGCAGTGAAATAAAGCTTGGTTGAGCTGACCTGGAGTGGGATTGGTCCACCGGAATTCAAAACAATATTTCAGTTGCTGGTCCTATACACTTACTGCAGAGCTACAGTTTGACTGAATTTATTATTTTTGTATGCCACTAAAATACACTTGAATAATTTTTATCTCTATAGACTGTGCAAGTCTCATGTGTATCGAAAACGATAAAACAAGTTGAAGGACTTATTTTTTTTTTATGAAATCAAATCTTTTAAAATTTTTATAATACAAAATTCTTGAAAATAAAATACATAACATTTTTTTTAAATTAACATTGAAACAAAATTAAAAATTGGGACGAGCATGCTTACTCGACCTCAATGATTCTAGACTTCAATCGTGCAGTGCAAATTGCGGATAAATTTGTGCAACCGTTACATAGGTTTAATGATAACAAGAACTTGAGTTGTGCAAAATTCTTAATTGTTTACAAGTAAGCTGAAACTGAGGTCAAGTCTTATTCTCGGGTTTTCTTTGTTGATTCGTTAATTTTTATTTTATTTTCCCAACAATATAATACAATTTTTGTAGCCATAAACTACGTTAAACTAAAATATTTAAGAAAGAAACAGAATCTCGCACACGTAAAACTCAATGTGGTTGGAATCAACTTGGTACCGGAAGTTTTAGTACGCGTGAGACTTGCACAGTCTGATAAGACATCCACACACAGTCTAAAGATCTGATAATGCACATGTACATTTTGTACATTGTCTTTTGCTGCAAGGTAGCAAGCACGTTCATATTCATTGCTTGACTTTGTGAAGTTAGGCACTTTTTTTATTGCCCCTAGTGAATTCAAAAACGGCCTGGTTAAGTTTTTGGTTGTCCTCTTGTTAGTATTTATATTGACCTTAAAGATTTTGGTTGGCTCGTGGTAATTTTGTTATTGTCTGAGTAGAATTGGAAATTTCCACTAGTGACTTTAATATCGACCTTAATTTGATATCGCCCTTAATTTGATATCGCCCTTATATTGATACTGCCCTAGCTGATTATGATACTGCCCTGGATGAATTAGAAAACAGATATTGTCCTGAGTAAATCTGATGTTGCCCCGGGTGAATTTCCCATTGTCTTGAGTACACTGCATATTATTGCCGCCGGTAGTCCATTAATTTTTACACACAGCCACTTGATGTTCATCCTGGCCGTTCATGACTAATCTGTAGCTGAGTGCATCCCCCAAGCCTTGCGTTCATATAATCATTCTGATGATTTTAACATTCAGGAAGTCACGCTGGCATGAGGCTCAAAGGGGAACTGGAAAATTCTTAAAATATCCAGGCTGTATTCTAGAATGGGGGGAAATGGAGTGATAACGAATTAACTTGTGCCAAATGGATTTGTGTTGTTTAAGAGGGAAGGTATGATACGACGTTGATTAGAATGGGGTTTGATGATTAGAGTAGTTTTCAAACATCTAATCGTAATAATAAGAAGAAGAATAATAATTTGTAAAAATGATTGGTTATTGAAGTAAACATTTTGTGCAGTGTTCAAACTGATTTAAACTCAGTACTTGCACAACTGTGCATTGATTCAGTCTGTGTACACATCAATATTGAGATCTTGTCTTGAAGAAGTGGAAACGAAACTTGCACAAGACACATGTGTTATTTCAAAGTATATTAAATCCCACAGTGAGATGGTGATATATAGTGGCAAAGGAAAATGTGTGGACGTATTAAACTGAATTCCCTCACGGTTGATGGACCAGAGGAAATACTGTCCATTACGTACAAATTATTTATAATGAGAAACCTTTTTACTTAATGATGGTTATAGTTGGTGGACTAATTAACCATTATGACGTCATTAACCTTTAACCCCTAATCCTGAATCCATCAGAATTCTTCAGCATATGGTTGACATACAAACCTTTGCTCTTTAATAGGATTAGACTAGAATGCCTTGCCCAATACCATGCATGGCTGATTTGGGCTATATTTCTTGTATTTATAGCAACATCTTTCCGTGCCACCTGCATTTAATCATCCATGAATCCATCCAAAATCTCCCCACCTGTAGTGATAATAATTATAGAATAGAAATTAAAAAAAAGGTGCTAATTTGATTTCAAGCTCTCACTCAGAAGAGATAATGAAAATCTACGAGTTGAGCAAATTCCATATTATTGCTTTTAGTCTCAGTACAAGCATGAAGCTCTATGGTTCAAGAAGAGACAATCTGTTATTCATTGATATGCATCATTGACTTAGAGCTCAAGTTTAATAGTTTAAGTATTTCCACAGTTAAATGCGTGTTTGAACATAATTTCTTTTTACAAATCCCACATACATTGCTTTAAACCTGTAAAGGAAACAAAGTGACATACCTTATTAGATGTTAATGAATTGATCGCAGTTTTAGTTTGACCTTGGTGCACAAGTTTGTAAGTTGTATCATATCTTAGCAGGAAAAGGACCACACAGTCTCTATGATCGTAACTCAAAACTTTCAATCAGCCATGAATAATAATATTCAGTTTTAAATACCCAGACAGTTAGTAGGAGATTGCATATACTCTGATGTGTGCCACTCATGTAAAGAGCCTTGTAAGGAGGGTAGATTTCTTGTAGAATTATTAGCTGTGGCAGATTGCTTACCGATCTGAAGCACCTCTAATGTCATGCTAAATAGTACTTAATTAGGGAATAACAGTGCGAGGACCCGGTCTTCACTGCTTGGTAATGACCGGGGTGGTGGCTGGCCGCTGTTAACGACCAAGCCGGAGGCGCGGTCGTTAACAGCGGCCAGCCACCACCCAAGGTCATTACCAAGCAGTGAAGACCGGGTCCTCGCACTGTTATTCCCATTAATAAATACCTTTTTAACGAAATAAACGGCTAAAATCGTCCATTTTGTAACTTTTCTTTCTCGGCGATACTTTCTTGTTTTGTTAGCCGGTCTTTATATCGCCGTTAATACACCCCCACGTGATCACGTTTTGACCAATCAGAATCCACAAACTGTCCTAGGTATTTATTAATGGTGATTGGCTTTGTATTTTCAACCTTGCAGGTTCTATGTATAGCAGGAGAATGGACCTAGGCTTAAAACATACATTAAATAAGACTGCTATTTTGATGAAAATGTGTGAGAGCTTGGCTCAGTGTTACTAAGCACAAACATATGATAAATAATCTAAGGATAAGTAAACTTAGGATTAATAATCTTAGGGTTAATTAAGGATTAACCATCTTGGGTTGATAATCTTAAGATTAATAATCTTAGGACTAATAATCTTAGGATAAATAATCTTAGGATTACCAATCTTAGGGTTAATAATCATAGGATTGATAACTTTAGGATGGGTAATCTTATTTTAAATAATCTGAGGGCTAATAATCTTAGGATTAATAATCTTAGGGTTGATAATCTTGGGATTAATAATCTTGGGATTAATAATCTTAGGATAAATGATATTAGGATTAATGATCTTAGGATTGATAATCTCAGGGTTAACAATCTTAGGATTGATAATCTTAAGATTGATAATCTTCAGAATTGTTATGGAAGCAAAATATCATTTAGCATTCAAAATCACTATGACAGTGAAGATTCCAAGCAGTTGGGATAACGTGAGCATTTGTGAAAAGATGCTCATGTTTCTAAGTTTTTCCTTGGTAGGTTTATTTTGACATCCGTTGTTGTTGTGATCTTCCACACCACATAACTGGGTGGCATGGGTGGTCAGTGCATAAAGCGCTCGCCTCTCTCCACTGTGGGCCTGGCTCGATTCCCGGCTAAGGCCAAACGTGAGTAGAGTTATGCATTAGTTCTCTCCTGTCCCTTTTGTTCAGGCCCTCCGGTTTTCCTCCCTCCGGAAAAATTAAACGCTTTCGATGGCTGTGCTTTGTTGTCATATATGGGTTGATGTGGCTGGCTCAAACACGTTTCAAACACGTCCTTAACAATTCAGTTTCTCAGCTGCAAGTAAGGATGATTAGTTTCCAATGATATAACTTTCCCATAACAAAGACTGATTTGAAATTCTGCAGGAAAAATTGTGTTATTTTTTTAAAAATTATTTGGCTGCTTTTTAAAACCAAACTAATAATCAAATATATATCTATGGATGTGTTCATCTTGGAATAGCAAAGGTGTTTTAAAAATTGTGAGGTTCAAAACCACTGTATGATATATAAATATTGATCAATGTGTATTAATATGCGTGCATTAGTATTCCTTTTCAAAACTGTATTTATAACATGTTTGTACTTAGGTGATAGTTTTTAAAACTCTATAATGCGGGGGGGGGGGGGGGGGTTGTGTCTTTTTAAGGACCCCTTTTTCTTTGCTTGTTTCACTCTTGTTTTTACTCCCATCGACTTTAACTGAAATGCAGAAAGAGAGTTCTTCTTTGTTGATTTTTGTTTGTCAGCTTGTTTTAACCTACACTTGCAATATTTGCATTGTTTGACAATCTTGTATATAGGATATTTACATTGTATTTTAAGTGTACTATGGAATTGAAGGAATAAAGTGGTATTCAACAGTTGTTGCCATTACAAATTGGTTGAATTTAGTTTTATTTAAAAACGTTCAAATAGTTTGTGAATTTTTTTCCTCTTTTCTTGTGCCTCTTGACACTAGGATAAGAAGGAGAAAAACAAGTTCTTTCAAAGAAAATAAATTATCTACATTTTGTTCAAACTTTAACATTTGAAGAACAGTTTAAAGTGACTGTTATATCATATTGACAACCCCCCAGGTAGATAGATATATTGCATTTATTGTCCACATTTTTAAAATATAGAAATTAAATTTTTCACCGGCATTACAATTAAATACACAGCATAAAGTTTGACAACCGTCCAATAACCACCATATAAAACAACACAAACTGACAGTTTAGAATTATACACAAAAAGGTTCAAGGTAATGGCAGAGTATCGAAAATAAGAAACAACCAAAGATGCTCAGGAAACTACGAATTACATTCCTGAATGTTAGTAATGATATTTTTTTCTCTATTTTCCCAATTTATTTTTAATAACTGCAGAGTTAACAGTGACATGAGAAAGAAAACTTCTTACTCAAAACGGCTTTATAAGAATTATCAAATTTCATAAAAGTTGCTGAACAAATCGATACGTTAAGCAAAAGTCAGCAGGGAACCAGTCACTACCAGTAATACATGTAAATTTGGCTGGTAATCTGCTTCTGTGAAAACAAAATCTGTGCTTAGCAATTCTGATGTGTTTAACCGTTTTATGAACTTGGCCTATGACTCTTTACTGCTTAAATAGTCCAGTAAGATGTGACAGAAAAGCATCCTCCCTCGTACAACTTGCCTTCTCTTAGATGAGGTCCCTACTTCCATCCTATTGGCGACAATGTCAGTTCATGGCTTGATTAAAATGTGTTGCTTGTCATGGACTAGGTGCAAACTGAGACAGATTGTGTTTTCCTTGCAGATAAGATTGCATGTGACACATGTCTAATGAAGTGCGGAATTCATTGCCTGCCAATATACTTTTCGATTCTGTGAAACCGCTGTTTTCTTTTCATCGGGAAATGCAAACCTCAAGTGGGTACCGAGATTAAACAAGTCCCTAATTACTGAGTAACATTCCATGTGAAGTTATCCGCGTAGAGTATACTCAGATTGGTAAATGCAGACTGCATGCAATTTCCAAGTATTTTATATAAAAATAAAATTGTTACAATCTAAATTGTCTAATTTCAATCTGCACTGGTTCAAGGAGGCTTTCATAGAAAAAGGTAGAAGCAGCTTTTTTTATACTCGATGAGGATCATTGGCTGTTGTAACCTTTACAACAGCCAATGATTCTCATCAATTGTAGGGGATCAAAGGGTTAGCAATGACTAGGATTGTGGGAAGTATTGAGCCACTTCCCATCCTAGAAATGTCCCATATGTCTGCATCTAAAATAGCCTCTACTAGTCAAACTCCTACTGCTTGGCTTTGCGTGTCGATCCCCAGGGCAGAGGTGTGAAAGGCGAGTTTCTGGTACCTGAAAACCAGATTGCTCTGGGCAGGTGAGGCTTATCAGCCATGGGTGGCAATTCACCAAGAACATGGTACTCCGATTCCAAACCGGGGCAGGAGGGGCGCGTTAACCTGGGAAGGCAGCCCTCCTAAGAGAAAGACTCTGATCTCAAACCACCCATCTCGGGAGAGGAGTTGCCACCATCCAAGTACTACTTTCGCAATTGAAAAGCCTAACAGCTCGAACTGCCATATGGCCTCGACTTGATTAATTGAAAGAAAGCGGAAAGACAGATAATTTGCTGCATGACCCTGTAAGGCCAAAAACAAGTTATTTCTAACCTCAACTTCAATATGTGTATTGATGCCATTAGAAAATAGTTTTATTTTTGACTTGTAATGGATATTTCAAGACAAATACTTTGATTTAAAATTATGAGACAAAATAGTTTTTTACTTTAAGATTAAGTACATGATTGATAATCATCAGACAACAAACTGATGGGTTTCAATCTTAAATCTCAATGATTATTTCAGTGTTCATGATAGTACCAATCCTCTAGAGAAATATTTCCATCCGAAATACTGTCACGTGTAAAAATATTGTCCCTCAACATGTGATAAACACAAACGAATATGCACAAAATCACTGACAAAACATAACCTACTAGTACTAAGGCCCAATTCTGATTTTGTTTTGTGTGTCCACATTATTCATGAACTTTTCTCACAGGTTATTAAAAACTATGATCATAATGAATTTGCTCTTCCAAAACCAGATGATGCACTAATAAGTGAATTTAAAAGAGTGGTGACTGGGGTCTTAAACGCCCATTTAAAACCGTAAATTATAATTTCTGACTGGATTTTTCACACAAGTGTGTAAACACCTGCAACCAGGGACCTCCTATTGTCCCTCTTTTGTTTGTACTTTTTGGCAACAGCTCTCATTGGTTTGTACATGACTTACCAAACCAGGGACCTTCACCCAGCCAGGGACCCTACTGCCCCTTTTGTTATAAGTCCCCGGTTTGAATGAGTAAACTAACTCACACACACACACACACCCACACCCTTTCTTACAAATATTATTTTGACTCATTCCCCAGCTAAATTGCTGGCATACAGAACTGTGAAAATCCCTCTTTCCACCACAGTAAAACAGTTCTTTAATTTCGTCTTGAGCTATTTGCAATGCATGGCGGATGGGGCTCCTTTACCTCCATTCCAACCCACAGTTAAAGAAAAGGAACACAATTTTCCTTCAAATCTCTCCTTAAGTTCTGAACGCCCACAAGACTGTCTAGATGTGTATGCCCATAACATATGTATGAGAGATATCATAATGAAGGACCTCAGTGTATGTACTGTAGACCTACATTGTGTGCTACTGTTTCCATAATACCTTTATCGTACCGTCAGAATCCCCGTGAACAACAACGATGAATACCGACTTTCCTGACTCCAGAAGGGGGTCAGACTATTTGCCCTTCCAGCCTGAGTTTGGTTGCATTTTTTTTAATGAGAGAGAGTAACACAAGATGGTTGCACCATGGTGAAGTTCTTTGCTCGTTAGAATCGTCTAGGCTCAATTCCATTAACCTTATTATTAGCAGAAAATACTGCTCAGTAAATTCATCTGCTAACTGAAGTAAAAGCGCAGTTTGGAAGAGCAAAATATACCCTGTCATTTTTTTGTACAAAAAATTTTCCATTTGAGATCTATTCTAAGATTCAATCTAAAATGACTCCATGTTTACTCTACAGGAAATTATTTTTCAACTACCCGATGAAATTTTGGGGGGTCTGGAATTCATAATCAGCAAGTCTGGAATTAAGATTGCAAAAATGTATTGCTTTTTCAATGCATGAGTAACTTCTCCCCGTGAAAAAAATAGCACTAATTGGCCCATGTTGGTCCGCATGAACACTTCAAATGAAACAGGCTTTTGTACTAAACTCATTCTGACCAAAGCACCTACAGGCTCAAATGTGTCTGTTGATGCAACCATTCACAAAGCAACAATGTCGAACGAATATATGTACTTTCACATTACTCGTTTGCCATTTTTTGTCACTTTAATAGTACTGGAGTTTGTAAGTACGTACACAGTACTATTAAATTGAAGAAAAAAAATGGCAAACAGGTAATACATGTAAAAATACATATAATTTGTCCGACATTGTTGCTTTGTGAATGGTGGAAACACATGTTAAACATTATCAATTTAGAAAACAAATGTTAGTGTCACATTTTCTTGTATTGAATAGGCCTTGAGGACATTACCTTCCACTAATAAGATTTTGAACTAATGGTAAAAAAAAAAAAAAAAATGTTAAAAAAAGAGGCTTACCTAGTGATTGGAACCTTTAAATCGATCCTTGCTCTATTTTCAAGTTGCCATAAACCCCAACGGTAGCAGTATTTACATCGATCTCCAAGCTTCATTGTGGCCAGGCTAGTGTCAGCACGAGAGAGTGGAAGACTACACGGTTGATCTGGTTCTCTTTACCCTCGGGGAAATTGTGGGGAACGAAGAAGATTTTTTGTGTGTAATGGTTTTTCACAAGCTGTAGCTAATGTCTTCTGAGGGTAATGCCTTGTGGGACCTACAGCAAAGCAGATTACAATTTTTCCAGTCCCAGTTGTATGAACTTGTTATGTCAATAACGATGGCCTTTATTTCAGATTATATACACACACTCATAGTGTCTGCAACAAGAACACATCAAAATGCAAGCCACGTTTCTTGAGTTACCTTTTCAGATGAAATCTAGCACTTTTTAATGTCTTCATTTAAAAAAAACCCTGAAATCTTCATTCTAAGAGGGGAGTCTTAAAGAACTGTCTCATATTTCATATTATCAAACGTTTCCCCCTGGATAGGCGTGCAAGGAGCAGAGTGGAGTAAAATGGATGCATTCTGTTTTCACATACAGATAATTTACAGAAAGGTCAACAGGTCAATCTTGATACTGTACGACAGCTGCAAGTTGAGGGAAAACAGTAAATTGTGTATAATTTTGTCTTTCTGAAGTGTTATCGAAGCAATAACGAGTCAATAGAAATACACTGAACAACCTTGTTTATGATTGCTTGTACATATACATCTACATAAAAGCATGGGCATTCAGGTTGGCTCAGTGGTTTCTTTCCCTGCCTTTCACCTCTGTTGACCCCGGTTCGAATCCCGGACTGGAGCCTTGCATGTGGATTGGGTTTTCAGTCCCTACCTGATTGCGTGGGTTTTCCTCCCACATCTAAAACTGACACTTCTCCTACATGTTCTCTACACAGGTATCTTCAGGCCTACGGGTGACAGTGCTATAGTCACTTTTGAGGGTCCCTTGGTTTCATTACCAGAAAGATATAAATAATAATAATAATAATAATGTTGATATAAGTAAATACCTAATGCACCGCAAGGTAAATTATATACATCTAGACTTAGCCTGCCCTGTCGAGCCCTTGTGGTAGCAGATTGAAGAAGTTGGCCATTTTAACAGTGAGAGTTTTTGCAACATACCTTTTTGTTATGAAACATTTTGGGTTATAATTCCTCATGTTCCCGGAATAAAGACATAACCAAAGTGTGACCGGCAAAATCAATACCGGTAATTATCGACCGAAATTGTGTTTCAAGAAAACCGAGTGTGAAAGGTTGGTCGTTTTTGTTTGCTGCTTTTCGTAAGTCATTCGGGAAAGTTAAATTCCACATAGGAATGGAAAAACATGTCTTGGGTGTAATTCTAGCAACAACTAGTTATGCCCTACTTTTTTCAAAAGAGCCATATTTTTGCTTTTGACCTTCTGCTCCGGCAAAAAGTTGTAATTTGTGTGCCAGGAAAAAGGTCATACAGTCTCATGACCTTCTTCCAGGTACACAACGAATTATAACAATAATTTTGTACGTTACGTGTTGCATGATTAAATGTAATATATTAACAAACGCAAAATATGTCAAATTCAGGGTTTTTTTATTTCCATGTCACAGATGACAAGTATACATACACTATTTATAATATTATACTGTTAAAATATTTTAAAGGCATAAAATTGTGTCACCAACCACACTGCAGTTTGCTGTAAACAATACATACTGACGGTGCATTCATATGGATAAAAACAATAAAAAACATTTTAAGCACGTTTGAATGGTGAAGTTTCTGCAGCTGAAAACAGAGCAGCGTTCGACTACACGTAACAAAATTCACAAAATAAAGAACATTAAATTTCCAGGTCACTGCAGCAGATGAATACATTCCACAGATTTGCATCTTTAACAACAAGGCCACATCTGTGTAAACGTAACTTACATACATGTGTAGGCACGCATTAACATGGTCCATGTTCATTTAACAGAAACATTTTTCTCCTGCATTAGCTAAATGGATGCAACTAGTAAAGTGGTGAATTCTGTTCAGATTTAACTACATTTAGTAGATATTTATCTAAAAAGCATCACAAAGTACATTTAGAAGATGCCAACAGCAGCATTACAGGATAAAAGCAGTTATAAAGATGAATTGCCCTGTCAGCTTGTACTACTTTTTGATATAAAAAGTGCTGGCAATTAGGCCTCATGTAATGATGTTGTAAATGACATGTTATTACTTAGTAATGTGTTCAGTGTGTTCGAAGAAGGCTTTTGACAGATTATAGACTGACCAAATATAACCACTATATTTAAACATTTATAACCAAAATATAAGTGTACAAGTATTCAAATTTCTCAAAGCATAATTAATTTATGCACATCAACATGAATGACTGTCAGAACAAGTAATGCACGCGATAAATCTAAGTCAGTTATTGCACTAAATACTATTTGCAATTCTTCATTACATTAAATTTTTCCGAAGGCTTTTAAATTTGTATCAGTCAGCAGACATTTAAGAGTAGTAAATTAGGTAGGGCTTGACGCATAATTCTTTACTCTATAAATGTATTTAATCTATGCATAAATTATCAATCAAGAGTATGCACTTACTATTTTCCATGAGAGTGATTATGACATTGTAGTTTGGCTATTTCTTTTGAAACTCTACTAACCAGTACAACTTGTTTTTGGTTGTTTTGGGTTGTTTAAGTATTTATTTCTTTTTATTTTTTTGTTTATTTCTTTATTTTTTATTTAGATATTATTTTTCTAAATTTATTTATTTATTTTTTTCTTATTTTTTTTTTTTTTTGTGGGGGGGAGGACACCACAAATCAAAGTGACAAATTTACTCAGCGGCAAAGCCAGGTTTTTTTTAACTGGGGGCACAAAGGTGGCATTGCTTTTCAGTGGGGGGGGGGTGGCACTGTAAATTTGTGAGGGACATGTGGCCCCCCCTCCATAAAGGCCCCCCCCCCTTTGACTACACCACTGTATATACATGATATACTTCAGAGAAAATGCACATAGCAAAGTCATTATACATGTAGCATACAATGAATTATGTCAAAATCGAGGCCATACGATCAGGAAGAGGCACAGCAATTTGCTCCTGGTAAAGGACACTTCTGTGACATTTCTACTGAGACTTTATAAGGGCACTGGTTCACATGTTAACTCACAATATACATCATTCCCATTTGAAATTTTAAACTGACTTTATTTTCACTTTCAAGAATGTTTTTTTTCTTTTTTTTTTTAGTCTGCCGTGTCTGGGTGAATGACAATGAAAACTACATATGGAACACTTCAATTAATATGCTTCAGGTAGCAATACCAACAACAACAACAAGTCAGCCATACTTTAAAGTAAACAAGCATGGCTGATCGACATTTGTCCGTATGATGAATACCAACGTGGAAAGTAATTAATTACATTTGCTGCGAAATGGGAATGTCAGCATTTACAGCACTTCAGCCAAGGTTTCTTAGCCTTAACATTAACAATACATGCACTGACAAATAATTAACCTCCAACATTAACATGCATTGAAACAACCGACCAGTTTTGTCTGTACCTCCAAACTCTCACTCAATTAAAAATAAATGAGCCCCCCCCAAAAAAACAAAAAACAAAACAAAACAAAAATTAAGTTGAAAGTTGAATTATTTGATCCTGGAATAAAGTTCCGAGAGCTGCTGAAACGTGTACTGGTACATTGGTTATGCTTACTTGATAAATTAATACAACCAGTAGGTAACCAGCCAAATCCTACACTTATATAAAAACAGCCAAATCCTGTTGGAATGTTTATTGAACTGTTCTGCATTATTCTACTTTACAGACTATTTTATAGGGGACTAAAATATGTTGGTGTTTCATCAAAAAAAAAAATAACTGCTTGGATTAATTTCACTGTGAAAGCTTGCTGATTATGAAGTTCATACCAGTACAGATCCTTCAGAGAAATACATCAGCCTGAAATACTGTCAAAGTCAAGAAAATAGCTTTTGAAGACCCCATAAATCACTGATTGCTTTATTCCTATTGCCGCAATCACAAGAAGCACATATGAATATGCACAAAATCCCTGACAAAACATAAACCCCTTTTCATTGTTTTCCCCAAAACTTGATAACCAAATTTTAGGGCATTTTCACAAGGTTTTTGGATGGTGTGTGTATTGAAAACTAGAGGATGAGAATTAAATTAATTAACTAATTCAAAAAACCAACCATGTACATGTACTTTCCCCTGAAACAACGATGTACAACAACTGTACATTCCCCTATTGTTTTGAATCTGAAAAGGTTATGAGGCAGCGGCGTAGCCAAGGGAGGTGCGGGGGGCACATGCCCCCCACAAATTTCCAGTCCCCCCCCCCCCAGCCCCAGGTGCCCCCTATAAAAAAATGTGGATACACATAGACCATGTGACCCTTGTTTACAAAAGAGTGACCTTGTACATTCCAGGGCAATTACTGGCAGGCAAGATACTGCATGGGACATATGAGAAATTTTACATTTTGTATCATAATTTCCACATAAATTCAATGGCTATTAAAATGAGAGCTGAACTAGTTGTGAGATGTGCCCCTTTCCTTCATATCCAAAGTTGATGACAATCGGACAGTGCAATCTCCATAAAATGAAAGATTTAAAGTATTTTCCCATTGAGCCGTGTACAAATCCTGCCTGCAGGAAGTCCAGGTTCTGTGGCTCTTTTGTAAACATGTGATGTCACAGGTAACATGGTCTATATAATTCACTGAAAAGAAATGCCCCCACCCCCCCCTCTGAAAAAAATCCTGGCTACGCCACTGTTATAAGGGCTGTGAGGCACAACAATTTGCTTAGCAACATTTTCTGCTCAACACCTTTCAAGAAATGTTTGCCCTGAATACATCACATAGAACTGACAGCATGAGACACTGTCCTCCCAAATCCATCTTCTTCCTCATCATCCAATGTGATGACCTCGTATGGAGCACATTCTTGGAGTCCGATTCGAAGGCACAGCCAGGCATAGAATCCTTTCTCCAAGTCAGTCACCGATGTCCTCCAGGAGGTCATGTACCAAGAGAGCTGATTGAAAGAGGAGTAGACGGCGATGCAGAGTGCGGCCACCGAGATGACTGGAGGAAACGACAGGATGAGAAGAGGGCAGATGACAATACGATGAATCCATCCTCTTTCATCATAGTAATAGAGGAAGATGTTATACCATGTCAAAACACCGAGATACCCTGCCACGACTAGAGAGACCACAAACACAAATGGAATACACAGAATGGTCATCAAGACGATGTGAGGACCGTGCTGAGGGCTGTATCCACAACTCTCGTCAGCAGTGTCGTCTGACAGATCATCTTCACTGTTTTGCCGATGTTTTGTTGTTTGACCTAACATGTGGCATCCACTGCAGTGTTCTGACGTACCATCTTGGTGATTGTGATGATAGTGTGGTTGCGTCACACCATCCTCGTTCTCAACAATGATTTCAATCTCAGCAGTTTGAGAACCGGGCGGCCTGCTGTGTAATTTATGCTGGTTCTCTGCCTTTCCATGTTGGTTCTCTGATGTTTGTGACCGATTTTGTGACTGCAGACTTGACCCCCTCAAATCTTCATTTAATTTATGTTTGGACGATCTGTCAGTGGCTAAACAATCATCATCAACGCTATCGGTGGCAAATTTCACGTGTTTCTTTTTAAAGGGTGACTTAGGCATGGTTGTAGCTGTTATTTTCCACTTTGAAAAAAACTAAAATCGCCCATGATAACCATTCCATCTGATGACCTAAAACAAATAAAAAAGATGGTTTTATTACTTATTCATAAATACCCTTTGGCAGTCAGTTTGGGACAATTTGGGCATTCCTATTGGTTGAAAGGTGGTCACATGACTGTTTAAGACCAGTTTTAAATGGATGATAAACACATAGCTGGAGCTGTGAAGGCACGTTCTGTGCTCATTATAGCTACACACTTGTTGGCACACTAGCTTACGTGGGTGCTAATTTACGCGTAGTGCAATCAATACATGTACATAGCGGTACTCAATGTAAAGTCTTTTAAATGTGCGCGTGTACATGCAACCGTTGAGTGTCGACCCTTCGAGAAATGGAGCCTGAGCGAGGACGTGGCAAGAATTCCAAAATATATTTTTAAAAAACCAGAAAAGTTTCACAAAATTTTTCTACATTATTAGTATTACGCTTTTTAACAAAAAGAGCATATGCCCTTCGGCTCGGTCCTTAATCACATGGCCACGACCCTGCCGGTTTTAAATGGCCGATTAAGACTTTGGTCACCACTCTTTTATTCCATTATTAATATTTAGTTATGTTATGTTTCAGTGGCTCTGACATTTTGGTTGGCCAGTGAGGGGCAACAAAATTCACTACTCAGTTTCAGAGTAATGGAGGTGTGTGTGTGGGCAAAGTAACTGGTGGTACGGGAAGAAGACAAAATTGTAACCTCTTTCTTCCCCTCCCCCATCCGTGCCACTAGGCCTACTGGTTACAGAAAAAAAATTATTTAAAACTACACATGAGCTTGAGTCACATTGTCAACCATTGAAATTGTAAACAAGTGATAGAACTCAATTTACAACTCAATTAACGTTACACTGTGCACGTTATACATGCTGATTTATAATACAAAATAAAGTTTCCTGCAAACAGTGAATAGTCAGTAGTTCAAGTTGTTTTTTTCTCTCCAATAAAGTGTATTTTTCAGACAACTTTCTAACCAAATAAATACACAGGCTCTGTCCCATTGACTGGCAAAACACAGCAATATGATTTGGATCTTGTTGTATTGTGTTGTGTACATTACTACTTTCTACTTTAAATGAAACAAAACTGAACTGAAAAACATGCAGAGAGCAAATCCAACCACTGAAATACATGTACATCAACACGTTACACATGTTACCATGTTTCTCTACACTTAAAATGACAGGTGACATGTTGCCACAGTATGTATGCCGTGGCGTCTGTGTTCAAAAGTAAACCTAGTTGGCCTATATAACTGTAGAAGTTGGTTTTTAACAAGTTAATAATTGTGTTTTAGTTAGGCCTACCATCAATTTTGCAGCCATCTGTCCCACTGGGGGCTACCACACCGTTGTTAAATCGGGAATGTGTAGATTGGTTATTCCTAAATTCCGTATCTGGTCAAAAAGTATCAAACGACCGGTTCGAATGGTCGAACACACGGACGTAAACAAAACTGTGCCACCACCTTCTCTCCTCATCCCGTGCGGATCATCCCAATCGTTCCTGTACTGTCGTGTCCCGTCGTTCCGTCCGTCGTCCGCTCCGCTGATCCACCGTCTGCATGCTACGGTTGGTCTAGCATGGGCCGCCGGGTTCGCGCGCCCACACCATGCGTACACCAACAAGTCGTCGAGTTTGTAGTCAATCATTTTGCGCGAAGGACCCAATTGTGCAAACAGTATCACTTTGCGCTTTTTGGAGATGCAACTACTTTGTGCAAAACTTGCGCGAAACTACTGTTGCAGTCATTATTCCAAAAAGGGAGAACTCCAAGTTACAGTTAATTTAATCATGGAGGAAGGAAACCAAGATTTAATATTAATAAAGAATATGAATCAGTTTACGAGTAGTATCATATTACCAATACTACTATTTTTTCATTTAAGAACAAACATATTTTTCAATTCATTTTTAAAATGAATTAATACTAAAACAAAAAACCTTACGTAATATTGTCAACAATGTAAACAATAATATGGAATCGAGTCGTCTACATCCGGGACATGATTAAAAAGAGACTCAATGCGCGCAGTATGGATGCAACTCACGAACTGCGGGCGCTGTTCTTCTGCGCCATATGGTTTATCGATGAACCAAAAAATTAGACAAGAGCGGAGGAGGTAAGAATAAGATAACGATTTTTCGTAAGATTCCAGTTTTATCGAGGATTTTGTTTTGAATGGAGTTGATATTGATACAAATTTAAATTGTTGAGGTAAAAGATTAATCAGGCTTTTGTGAGAATTTAGAGGAATTTGGCAGTGAAGTAAGACGCGGAATGTTGATTATCTGTTTGTCCGTTTGTCTTGTCTGTCTGTACTGTGTCCACAGTGTTAGGCTGAGTGAGTGCGTACACAATTACATGCTTCGGCTTATCAAATCGGCCTCCACACTGATAACTGTTCCCATTTTTGTTTCGCTTGTCTTGTCTATTCTGTACATTATTACCCTGTACATGTATATACTACTTTGTTACATACATGGTCGGAGAGAAATATAATCGAAATCTAAATTGAAGTGTTTATTAATTTATAATTAAGTATTATTTAATAGCAATTAATTATTAATTAGGAAATAATTGACATAGCCTCGACTCGACGCTCAGCTTCCCTAGGCTCCACTACCACAGCTACCTCTAAACTCCATGGTTAGCCAAAGTCAAGATGTATTGTTAGACCTAGTTTCTTTGTCGGCTCTATCAATTAAACTCTCGTTGGTCCTTCCAAGTAAGTTCCAGACCCCTTTATCGATATAGACAGTACACTGCAGGAGAGTCACAAATGCACATCAACATTTAGGCCGGGTGTCAATCTTTAAATTGAATCTCACTAAAATTGGGTTAGAAAATTGAATTTTGCTAAAATTTGGAAGAAAAATTGCCATATCCAACCTCTAGTCTTAGTTTGATGATTGTTCGACTGTATTCCTTGTTTAGAAAAATCCTCTCAAGCAGCTGGTAGTGTACTGTAAGTGGTAGTAAACACGTTAATTTTTGACATTGCAAAAATGCTGTATCGAACCTACACTAATTCTAATTTTGACAGAGAATTAACACGTTTGTCATTAATGGAGGTTGGATACGGATAGTTGCGATAACCGTAACCCTCGATCCTCTCAACGATTGCTGGACTTTTGTACGGTTATAACTTATAGCATCTAGGATACAGCAAGTTTGCTGCATTTTTTTGCACACATTAGTCTCAAGGTCTCTCTTCTGGGTGAATATGGTTGTATTATGGGTCATGAGTAAAAAAAGTGGCAATCGGATTTGATATCTTTAAGATTTTAAATGTTTAACAGGTACCTATAGGCTAACATTACATGTTTAACGCAACATGCAAAAAGCCATTGAATTGATTAACATGATGAGATGCAGCATGGAGGTAGAAATGACAGCGCTGCGGTCAACTTATTCAGACAGGGGTTTCAGTGCTTTGTCTGTAGTGTACATGTAGACACCTAGCTCTGGTACAGTAGTAAGATGTCAGTCGTCTCCGTTGCATGCACTGTCAGTGGCAGTGCAATGGAGACTAGCGCTCTACCAGGGCTAATGTAGACACATTATTCAGGGGGTAGGCATGAAAGGATTGCCACAAATATTATGTTTCTTGCTAGATGCCACCAGTGGTCTTCACTAGTGTAGTAGTACTATATATAGTGGTATTACTAATTGTGTACGCTCAAAATAGATAACAATTTCTCATTATTTTTAACACAGGAGAGAAGCTCTTATCCTACAGCAAGGTTTTGATTCAAGATGTCAACCACAGACCTTACAGACATGACAGATATGAATGTTTCCAGTTTTGAGGATTCCAGCTTTGACCAAAGTATGTCTCGTCTTGACAGGATTAACGAGACAAATTTGGTTTGATTTAGTATAAAATGTAACCCAATGCAACAGGTTATTATTTAGGGAATAACAGCGAGAGAAACTGCTGTTCCCCTGTGTGGGTTATGACCAGGGCCTGGTTTCATAAAGCTGTTTAGCAGAAATGCTTGCTTATACATAATTATTTGCTGAGCAAAAATTTGCAGGGAACCAGTCAGGAGCAGTGTAACTTACATGGCCTTTTGACTGATAACCCTTTTTCGCCTAGCTAAAGACTTCTGTGCCGAGCAAAGTCTTGTGCTTCACAGTGTTTCTGAAATTGGGCCTGGGTGTGACTGTGGCATCAGTCTGATGTCTTCTAGCCACAACAGAGCGTTCTCAATAACAAAAATACACAAGTGCTTATTATACGTAGCACTTTATCACACCCGATGGGCGTCTCAAAACGCTGTGGTTTTTCCTGCAAGATATGCAGAGTTACGTTTTTAAGTATGAGACCTGTTCCTTTACATAGCACAATGTAATGGTTTACAAGGTGTCGTGGAGCAATCTGCAGCTGATCAAACCAGGAACACGGGGGCGAACTCCTTCTCTTTGTGATAAGTGCACTGGGTTCTTTTATGTGGAGTACGCAGCACACGGGACCTTCGGCTTTACGTCCCATCCAAAGGATGCAGTAATAATGGTTAAGTGTCTTGCTTAAGGACACAATTGTCACGACCGGGACTCCCAACACACGCTCTGCTGATCAGAAACACCAGAGCTTGAGTCCAGTGTTCTTATCCGCCCGGCCGTGACACGCCACAAAACATTTCTTGTTGAAACATTGTCTATTGAGACGCTCCTTAACAGCAACCAGTATGCATGCATTTTTACTAAAGAGGGATGCCAGGTGCGCAAATTGATCTGTTGAAATTTGATTGGCTGATGATCATCGCCACACAAAAATCTTTAAATAAAGATTTCTTTAGAGGTCTGGATAACTTGAGAGACATAAGTTTTATTAAAAAAATAATAGACCTAATGCGTCTGACATCACGAAACTCATAGAGATATGTACAAGCAGCGCCCTCACTGAGGTCAAAATGGCCGTAAGTTTACTGTAGGAAAATGTCTGTGCATACCCTCTCTGATTTGATGGTGTTAGCAGTGCATACACAATTTGTGAAAAATAAATGCAGGTTCAGGGAAGAGTTATTTGCTTGTCAAGAAGTCAGTCCTTAAATCCTTTGCTCAATTTTTTTGATAGACCAATATATAAACTCTGTCAAAGTATTTATTGTATGTCTTTATGGAAACTTCTATACAGTATGATTATTTGATGCATTTCTTATGTAGGTTTTCAAGAAGACGATGGTCCTCTCTCAAGAACAACTTCTAGACAGAATAGTGCATCCTCTCTCCCTGGCATTAATGGAGGACTTCAACTGACAGGTAAGGCAGCCAAAAGACTCCCTTAACTTAACAACTGCAAACTCTCCCAAGCAATCTTCTTCATTTGCCAGGCTTTGATATCTGCGTAGCCAGGTAAACCAAGTTTGGCTTTTGGCCAGGCATCAGAGTCTATAGGTCTTGATGTTGAGTTGACTATAAAATGATGGATTCGGATAGATTCAGGTAGGCATATAACCAAAACCTCCTCATATGAGCTTGGATACAATGTCTTGAATACCCAGGAGATTGTTTTTGGCTTTGGATGAATTCAGATAAAAGTAAAGGAAAAACAAGTAGAAGCCATTGACTGTGTTGGCGTGGGGGAATTACAGTTTTACTGTTGGATGTTTTTGTTGTGTAGATGATGATGATGATACAACAGATGCATTTAAGAATTACAAGGACAGACGAAGGAATGCTCACACCGCTGCTGAACAGAAGAGGAGAGATGCTATCAAGGTGGGTATCCACACAGAACCTGATTATCCATTTCAGGAATGGTACACCGTTGATTCCATGAAGAGTTTGTTCACTCTTACATCTCATTTTCAAGAAATATAAGAAAACTGATCTGTGGAAGTTTCATGGACCTTATGCATTCGCTGCCATCTTTGAGGTCAAACGTAGCATCGGACGTGCAATGTAGATGTTTTGCCCTCTACCCTTTCCTTTACTAAATGCTCATAGTGACTTCATACGCATAAGGTCTATTAAAATGGTTGTACAAGTTACACGTTGCATGTTCGTTTGGCTCACCTTGCTTTCCCTAAAGGGTTTGATAGTGCATGTTGACCTTTGACCTGTTCAAGAACTTATTGCTTAAAGAGTGTACTGTGCAAACGATCATGCAAACTCAATTCAAGGGTGCATCATCCTTTACCAGGGATTGGCTTCCGATAGATTGAGTTACAAATAAATGATTGGTTAGAACTTGATGCACACAATTGATCAGAGAAGGCATGTTCAGATATCACCATTTATTCTTAAAACGATTATCAACACCAGATTGATGGTCTTTTAATATCGACATTGACAATCAACCGGAGCAGTCAGTGCAATCCATTAAATATTCCAACGCAAGTTACATCTCCCATTTTGAATGACATCTATAATTCAGGCCTGATACTTCACAGAGGCAACGGAGGCAATTGCCTCCTTTGCCCCTGGTCATTGTCTTGGTGCCCTTGAAATGTTCCAATAGAAAATTACAATTTCCTCATGAAGGTATTGCCTTGGTGCCCCTGCCCTTCTAAAAGCAAAGCAATCACGCCTGATAACTGATGGTGTCATTGTCTTTAAACAACAGAAAGGATACGAGGAGTTGCAGATGATTGTCCCAACATGCCAACAGGTGGACAGCGTCGGGTCACAGAAGCTCAGCAAGGCCACCATCCTTCAGAGATGTAAGTTGGATTGACTAGGATCCTTCCTCTCGCTTTAAGAAAATCCAACACCATATGGTGACTTAGCACCCAAACTGTTGCACTCTGATGAGGGAGCTTTGCCTGATCACTTTTAAAGTGAAGTCGGTTTACTTGGTTCAGTCCTCAGGCCAACAGAATCAAACAAAACATGCAGTTGGGTTTTAATGGATTAGGGGTGGTTAGGGTTAAGGGACAAGCTATGTTAGTCTTATCTCGAGTTAGGATGAGTAACTAGTACTAACTTATATGACTTGTCATAAGTTAGGACTAGTCCTAAGTTAGGACTAGTTTTGTGAAATCCACCCCTGTAAACAAAAGATGTCCACTCTTGCATTCATGGTCATCATAAATTAGAAAATTTCCTTCTTCTTTAAGAAAGGAAGTATTTTCTAATTTGTGGTTATTTGTCTCTATCTAAGGGATCAGAAGAGCAAAAATCATCTCTCAAAACAACTTCAAATGGAAATGCGAATAGTTTTTAAATGAGTTATTCTGATTTGTACAATAAAGGAATGTCCACGTAGAGTATGTAATGTAGGACTGTAGTGAGAGAAGCTGTAAGATGTTCCCAATCTTTGCAGTGCTTGGAATGTAGGATTTGAAACTCTGAAGATTCTATCTCCACAGTTGGAGATAGAATCTTGTAAGGTTTGAGGTCACATCATGTACATGAAAAATCTCTCTCTGTGAATTGTTGTTCTGAATGAACCGGTGCAGTAACAACTTGAAGTTTTGATAAATATGCTCCGATCAATAAGGAATGATCTGTGATGCTGAAGTGCTGGAATCGGATCCTTTGAGAAATCAGCTATCATTAAACACTCCCACATCAGGGACCAGCAAGTTAATTCAGAATCGGCAAAATCTATCCCCCCAATCCAGGCATGGCATCCCAGAAGAACCCAAGAGACCATTAAGATCCACAACCCTCACACCACCGTCCTCAAAATATCGGCTTCTAGATGAGTAACATTTTGGCATCCCCTCTTCCCAACTAATGGAACCCATAATATCCACAGTCACATCACCCACCCCTTGGACTTGGGTCATTTTTACCCTCAGTCTGCCCTCGGCCCCCATCCACCCTACCCCTGTGCTTGTTTTCTACTGTCGACAGTTCAGTGAGCACAAACACTCCCCACCCACCACCACTAGGATCCCAGTTCCAGCTTTCCAGCCTTCACACATCATAGAGCAATCCGTATGTACAGTAAATAGCCTGAAGCATCGGAGTCTAGCTTTCTCCTGAAGTCGATTAGAGCATACCTGTCCTTGTTCTATGAGCATGCTGATCAAAAGGTCGAGTTGGTACATCTCCGGTTCTATTCAGAACCACCACAACTCATGCTGAGAGATTTTTCAGGTACATGATGTTGCCGTAAACCGTAATGGAATGCTTGGAACGTTTCATGGGGAACACTGGTTGTTCTCAACTGGAGAGTGTGCTCCTCTTACCAGGAACATGTTCTGGTTCAGAATGCCTCCTTTTTCAACAAGAGCGTTCGATTTAAAACTTGACATCATCCTATGGAAACATCAAGTCTTTCCTGCCAAACCTAGCGTCTCTAAATAAAACATTCCTATTATGGAACAGGAACTTTTCAGTCATTTGATAAGTCTTTCCTCATGATGATGTATTCTATTAGTTTTCAAGGAGATTAAAATGTTGTTATGTTACCATGCCAACAGCTATTGACTACATCCAATACCTGGTGCAGCAGAAGAAGAAGCAAGAACAGGAAGTGAAGAATCTACGGAAAGAGGTTATGGCCCTTGAGATCATGAAAAGGTAGATACTCAAAAAGTTCAATTCATAACTCTAATATCAGGTTTTAAGTTTATGTATTTTATATTCAAAATTAAGGGAAAAAGAGTGTGGTGAAGAGGTTTTGAACTAGTTGTTTAAACATGGTGAGGCCTGGTTCTCGATAATTGCCCGCAAGTTTCAAAATTGCGTGCTTGCGTGCTACCATCTACTTCTGTGGGGTTACCAATTCAAATTGGGCCGGGCAGTTTGCACACTCTGCGCAATGGTCTGATAGCGCCCTCTTTTGACTCAATTTCCTCAGTCCATGGTTAAACACTTTGTACCATGTCTATACCGCACGACATAACACATGACCACGTGATCTCCTTTCGACCAATCAGAATAGACTGTGTAAGTCTCGCGCGTATTCGAACATAAGGGTCCGTTAAAGCGCGTGATTTTGTTTCCTTTACGTGTTACAGCAATGTGTGTGGGACCAAAATGGTGCCAAAAATATTTGAATACGCACAAGACTTACACGGTCTATGGATAAACTGTCCCAGGTATTATGAATTACTGTTATAAATTGGTAACAACAAAAATTCAAGTTTATCAAATGATTATTCCAAAGTATGATTGTAGGATTAATATAAGTATCATTAATTGTTTCTGGTTGGAATATCCCTTTTTTTTTTAGAGAGAATTATGACTTAGTATGACAAGAATGTCAAGTGTGCACTCAACTGTGTAGTGCTGTAACGAAGCATAATACTTTGAGTGCTTGCACTGTGCATACTACTTAATGGAATGTCCGGACGTGTTTACACGTCTGCTGCGAGCATCCCTGACTTTTTTTGTGAACTTGTGAATCAGACTTCCGTTTGCGTGTCCGTGAAAGTTGTGCTTTTAAAGCACGTCTTCCGGGGAAAACCGGTGAAAGTAAATGTTGAACCATCATTTTGAATGGCCAGACTTCGAATGGCTAAATACTGATTTTTTTTACTCTCTTTTGTTGTTTCAGTAATTACGAGCAAATCGTTAAGGCTCATCAGAGTACACCTGGACAAGGACAGAACCAAGTATCTGATCAGATCAAGTTCAATGTGGTAAGTAGTGCTCCTTAGTTTGTAAACAACATCTATACCTGAAATGTCCTTTGTTTGAATACATCTGGACTGTGTTAGAAGTTTGGAAGAATATGGTGGAGCAATCTTACATGAAATGTAAAAGGTTTTTGTAAGATACACACATGATGTCCATTACTCAAACCTTAGCATAGACCGGAAACACAATAAGTATACCACTTGTCTGCCGTCACCTTAGCAGTTTTCCCCAATGGTTGTAACTTCTTTCTTTTTTAAGTACCTGGAATCACCCAAAAGTGTTTCAACATGTGAGTGGACATGTTGGCTAATACTGAAAACAACTTTGAGTTGATCGTAGCGTGTTGTGGCCGAGCGGTCTAGCACACCGAATTCAAGTACTGGTGGCTTAGTCATCACAATGTGGGTTGGAGTCTTGGTCCCGGCACTTGTGTCCTTGAGCAAGACACTTAACTATGATTGCTCCTTGGCGTTTAAATCCTAACTGGAGGATCCTGCCGAGTAACAAAGTAGAAGTAGAAGTAATGATTAGTTTTTAAATTACCCTCAAATTTCATTTTTTTTTTAAATGTACAAGAAAAGGCAGGTAACTTTCTCCGCCCATTTTTGATGGAAATTTGAGGGTGAGTTAAAAAAGAAAATGTAAAAACATCACACGAATCAACTTCAGTACAAGCCTGGGCATGTCCATTCACATGTTGAAACACTTTCGGGTGGTTCCAGGTACTTAACAGAAATTACAACCATTGGAAAAATTGCCAACGGAATGGATGCAAAGTAGTACCTTTTATTGTTTCCTGTCTGGTTTTTTTTTGACACAAGCTTTTATAAGGAGGAAAACATTTAGTTTTGAATGCCTCTATAACTATTAAAACTTTGCATGGTCAGTCAACTCACTTGAAATTTGTTGAGAGTTATGGACTTATTATTTCTGTTTTCTTTTAATTTGCAAAGGATTCATTCAACAAATGAGCATTGTTTTTCTATACATGTATTAGTAATTAATAGAATGACTATCCTGTTTGTGTGATGTAATTTCACTGTAAGCCACGCCCACTTCACACAAACTGCCTCCACTCTTTACCAGAAGCTCATAGGAGTTGCATTGAGCTAGTTTTTCTTTGATGATTTATGCAAGAAAAGTTTAATAACTGGACTTGGCTTTTGTGCACGTTCTTCAAAGACTTCTTCTTCAAAAAGTCTTCTTAGAAATGAAAAGTTTCTGTCAAAAGTAATGCCTTTGAATGATGAAATTGGTGTTTTTTGGGTTTTTTTTTGTAAAATTACACACAAACATAAGCCAGCCTTGAAGCCGTAAGTAGAACAAACTTTGGGCGATTGATGCAATGACTTATTAATGGCGTGTCTTGGCCAAGCGGATAAGAACACTGGAATCAAGCTCTGGGGTTTCGGATCAGCAGAGTGTGTGTTCGAGTCCCAGTCTTGACACTTGTGTCCTAAAGCAAGACACTTAACCATTATTGCTTTGTCCTTCGGATGGGACGTAAAGCTGTTGGTCCTGTGTGTTGTGTAATGCACGTAAAAGAACCCTGTGCACTTATCGGAAAGAGAAGGGTTCGCCTCTGTGTTCCTGGTTTGATCAGCTGCAGATTGCGCAACAGCACCTTGTAAACTGTTACATGGTGCTACGCAAAGGAACAGGTCTCAAACTTCAAAACGTAACTCATCATACCTTATAGGAAAAAACACCGAGTGCTTTGAGACGCCCATCGGGTGTGATAAAGCTCTATATAAGAATGCGTATTATTATTATTATATTATTATTAACAGGACAGGACACATCTGGAACTTCTCAATACACAGACTGTTTTCAACTAGAAGTTCTAATTGGAGTACTTTGTGTACTCTTACTTGAAAAACTGAGTTAAGACATGCTTCCATTCTTACTAAAATCCTATTACTCTTATTTCATTGACCTGTAGTTCCGTGCCATCATGGATTCTCAGTTCCAGTCTTTCAATGAGTCTATCTCAGTAGCCAACTTTGCCGAGTTATCAAAATGTGTCTTCAGCTGGCTGGAAGAGTATTGCAAACCCCAGGTATGTTCAGTTAACAGCTATAATGTCTGGGGCAACAAGTCATCAGTAGGTTTAGCTTGTTTTACCCTATTTTCCTGCATAAAAAGGCGCTTGTTGTATATGACGCAGTATCCCAAAATCACTGAAACACGATTCGAGTGTCCACGTATAAGGCGCACCGCCATCCAAAAGACGCACCATGACCCCAGATAAGAGGCCCGCCAGGCGTCAGTCACTGTCGGTACATCATCACACAGGGGTTCATTGCGGTGCGTTTGAGTCAAAATGTATAGTGGGAGCCACTCATTGTTTAATTCAGACTATTTGTTTATGTCTGCCTGTTGAAAAAACAAGGAAGCTGTTATGTATGAAGGAAATCATGGTCACCTGTGTATAGAGCTATGAAGGGCAGTGTAAACCGATACCAACCGTCATGTATTCGGCCGGTACTGTGCTTGCAGTTTCCAATCATGGCCTCACTGATCAGGGATGCATGGCGTATTCATGTGGGTATTTCCCTGTTCACGTGGGTATTTCCCGGCCATGTGCAATATTTACCATACACCAATGTGTTTTAACCACTGTATACTCAGTACTTTCCCCGAATCCGGTGAAAAAAAATCCCAGGCATATTCCTCGAGTGAAAACACAAATAATATCCTAATTCTTGTTAATGTAGTGCGGCCCTGTCAGCTGCTGGTAAAAGTTGGCCACATGCAAACAACATTTGTGATTACGGCTTTGTTGGAAAACATGGCTACATAGTAATGTCAATTGAATGCATTTGTGCAAACAACACTCCTAATAACGGCATTGTCGGGAAAACTTCCATCTATGAAAAAAAACTTTACACAGTGATCATCACTTGGATCTCAAGAGACACCAGATAAAGACTCACCATTAAATAACCCTCAGTGATGTTTTTGCCTTTGAAAGTCAGATGTCGTATACACAGGAAAATATTACACTCGTACTACATGAGTACATATAAATGCTGTATCCTAAAACATCAATAATCTGTACATTGGATGAAGCTAGACATACCTAGTCCATTGTCCATAAATTGTTGGAAACATTTTTTACAGTGATATAATCCGAGCAGTTCGTCCATGGTGGTTTTCTACAATGTTCATTGTTCTGATATCATGCGCTGAGTGCTGGATTTAAAGCCCCAGCTGGGCGTCCATTCATGAGACACAATTCTGGAACAAAAAGAGTTGAAGCTGTTTTCTATTTTGTGTTTTCTTTCTTCTTATTCTGCAGACATTGCGAGAACTTGTCATCACAGTGTTACGCAAACTACATCAGAACCAGGCCCTCTGAGAAAGAACTCCAGAGGAAATTTGTATCAGTGAAGTATTTAATTTAACCAGATTTTAGGCATAACTGAAAAACTGGCTACTAAAAAGAAAATATATATTTTGCGAAATGTTTATGGTTACCACTGTTTCCCTAATAAATATTTCATCTGTAAGCACACACAGATGACAAGCGGTTATAATTACTGAGAAGCAATTCTGCTGGTAATTTTGGGGAATGCAACGGCAACGTTAATAAAAGCCCAATTTAATTCAAGAGATAAAAACGATTTAAAAGTTGTATTGCTACTTTCTCATAAACTGTAAATAGAAATGATACCTAAGCTGTACTGATTTGCTACTTCCAATGGGAGACTTTTGATGACACTAGGTGGCAGCAGACTTACCAGGTAATGCGTCGTTTCCAGATATGTGCGCAATGCTCAGAACTATGCAAACAATAGAAATTTACGTGGTAAGTCTGCTGCCACCTACCAGTCCAAAGTCTCCCATTCCAGGGGGTACACGATATAATAGGTCCTGGGGCCGATTTCACAAAACTCTTCCTAACTTAGGACACGTCCTAGGCAATGCTAAGAGATAGGACTAGTCCCTAAGTTACTCGTCCTAACTTAAGGCTAGTCCTATCTCTTAGCATTGACTAGGACGTGTCCTAAGTTAGGAAGAGTTTTGTGAAATCGACCCCTGGTCAAAGAAGGTAGAAATTACAGTGATAGTATAACATTGAATCTTGAATTTTTCTTAAGGCGATTTCAATCTTGCAAATGGAACAAACATAACCAGTTTCACTCGGTGGCCAAACTAGGGTAAAATTTTAGGGGGCACAAGGGGGTGCACCATTTTTGCTAGGGGGCACTTTTGGCCAATTAAAAATGTTCACTTTTCCTAAACAAGCCCCTTTTCAGTGCTCTTGTTATGCTGTCTACTACTTTTTACAAGATAATCTGACGTGGAGGTAAAAACAAATACACTTGCCTTGCCTTGCCTTACCTAGGCTGTGTTCATCCAATGTCGGATGTAGCCCTCTTCGTGCTCTTTCCATGTCTTTCTGTCTTGTGCCATCCTTGTCCGGGTAACACTGAGGTGGGATTCGATGTCATCTCTCCACCTCTTCTTTTGTCTTCCTCGCCTTCTTTTCCCTGTTCTTGGTTGCCAATTCATGACTTTCTGGGTCATTGCCCCGTGCCACATGTCCCGCCCATCTCCATTTTGCCTCTTTGTTTTTTTCATTTATGGCCTTGACTCCTGTTTTCTTTCTGATTCTGAAAACAAATACACTGTCTGAGTGTAAATAGAAAAAAAAAAATTCACAAAAAAACATTGAAATTACTACATAAACGCTTACAAAATGTAACATTTTACTCTGTTAATTTTTACTCTCAAAAGTCTAGATTTCAGATGGGGGTAGGGGGAGGCACATGCTTTCCATGCTTGTATCATCAAACACCCAATTCAGCCAAATATTACTGCTTGGCTGCATGTTCAATGTACATAATAGCGCCCCAAGTGTGGAGAGAATTTGCTTGGAGCTTTTTGAAACAAGGGCTTCGCCGGCGATATGGCTCAGGGTTTGTTGGTTTCTTAGTTTCTTGAGCAACGAATGCCCATAATGAAACAACAGTTATAATGTCTGAAGCTAAAACTCGATGTATAGGGTTTTTGTGTTTTCAATCTATATATTTGCTTATTTATTGGGGAAGGGGCACCTTTTGGGACGTGATGTCATTTTGAAAAGAATTGTATTGGAGGCTGGAGAGGCCTGCCAGATTCCCTTGGTAGTTTGCTGTGATCTATTATTAATTTAAAGTTCATAGATCACAAGATGGTATTAATCATTTGTTTTACAATTGTTCACTCCTTGCCATTTTTCTGTCTTCTTTTGGAAGGGGCTCTTATGTGTTCAATGAATGTAAAAGAGAAAAATAAGTTTGAAACTTTTTTGTTTTCTGCGTTTCAAGTAGTTTTTTTGTTTTTGTTTTTTTGTTTTATTAAAGAGAAAATCATATAAATTCTTGTCTGAGATATAAACGATTGACTTATGATTAGATTTTAAACAGTAGCGAATACAATGCTTGTTTGCATAACATCTGAAAAGTAATATTTTTTTATGGTAAGCACCAAACCATGGGGTGGGGGGGAGGGGTCGCTGTTCCACTCTGGAGAACAATGCAAACATTACCCAACTTACAAGTATGTTTTCAAACCAGATTGCATTGTGCACAAAGTCTGTTTGCAAAATTCAACAATCAGAGTCAATGAAAATGACATTACAATCTGGCCTAAAACCTCAACCTGACCGCAAATGATAATATTGCAAATCAGATGATTTATGTATGCTTAATTATACACTGGATAAAGATATGTTGATGTGAATTAGTTAGTTTTTTTATTTTTATTTTTTTTATTCCAGTCGACAAAATGTAAAATGGGCCAATATGCAGAGTTCCATAAAATGATTGTGGTCAAAAACTGAAGCCAATCTGCATATTTGGCAGGATGCATATTTTTTTTGTAAATAAATGGTATACACCAGTGTGAAACACATCCCATGTTCTTATTTTTGATAATAAATATAATTTGTAAAACGTGTGACCGTGCAGGTTTGATTAACACCAGTAACGTAAATTTAGCTCAGGTTCTCTTGATTTATTTTGTCTTTTTAATTTGCCAACAAAAGACTTGTGGGGAGGCTAGGTGGCTGGCAGCAGACTTAAAGGTAAATCTATTGACTCAGAAATGTGTGCAGGCTCACAGACAACCACAAAAGTCATGTATATTCATACTTCTTTATTAAAAATTTATAACAAAAGTAAGCATTGTTAATCATCACATAGACATGTATTCAACATTCTAGGAACCACCGGTTTCCATGCAATTTGTGTTAACATGTGATGTAAACAAAATCGCACACTTAAAAGGATCCCAACATTCCAATCTGCAAGATGAGTCTTTAATCCTAAAGTTTAATTTAATAGTTATGTTGTTAACAATTCGTTTCATAATTATCTTGCATATACCAGACAAAAACTACAAAAGACAACTTGTGCAAAATGTAAATAAGATAAATCCTTCGTGATTGATAACTGTGAAACAATGCATAGTAATCTTGCATATCAGAATTTATATGTTCACCCCTACATTACCAAATGCAGTACAACAAGAGAGTTGTATGTGCATACTGCATGTCATTGATAAATGAGTTTCACATTCATCAACATACATAAAAAAATGCACAGGTTTGGCAATATCATCACAGGCTAGTTTCTGTAAAATATAAAAGCTTAATTATTTGGAGATAAAATGAGTGTACATACATTTGTGAAGAAAAGCTGGTCTTAATTTCATGATACTGTTCACCACAGAGATCTGCGCTTATGGTGCCATGTAAAGTGTCTGATTCTAAGGTCCATAAGTGCAGAATTCTGTGGCAAGCAGAGCCATGAAATTCAGCCCACATCATTTATTTTAATATACTCAACCCTGGAGTATACCGATATATGGAATTTCTGACAAGATAAAATATATCTAATCCTTAATTCTCTTAAAATTATTTATTACTACGTATAAAATTACTTCATTTAGACCACATCTATTTACAAGTTCGCTCTAGGATTCAACCTTTCAAAGAATTCCCATTGGCTGTCAAGTCATGATCCATGTACCTCATTGACTATTTCCACTTCAGAATAGTTCGCAAGAGAAAACAGCAGAAACAAGATTCTACAAAAATAACAAACAGATCAATAAGCTTCGTGTAAACAAATGATCCACTTTTTTAACAATTGATTCCATAGAGTTTATCGCACTGTTCGGTAGAGAAAGTCACGAAGATAGGAGTGGGAGCTTCTAGATTGAATCCTACCCATTACAACAATTGTCGACAAATTTTATGGAGCTACTAAGCCGTTAGTATCACTTAAATTTAAGCAAAGATCAGCAGAAAGGCAGTCCCTACCAATATAAATCATAGTATTGTATAGCTGGTTACCTTTTTGTATAAAGCAAATGTTTCACCTGCTCTGGAAATTTTTGAACTTAGCCCTGGCCTTAACAACATAAGACTTTTGAATTCGAGGTTGACTCAATTATTCTTAAAAATTCATAGACCATGTGCCCTTTGTTTGCAACTAAACTGTCCTCTCTTGAAATTTGCCTAGCCTAGCAGTAGATGATTCAAAGGCAATCCTAGCCTAGCAGTAGATGATTCAAAGGCAATCCTAGTCTAGCAGTAGATGATTCAAAGGCAATCCAACCAATGATGGCACTCCTATTCAAATTTAATTTTTTGGTTTCACCATGAGGGCACATCGTTTACATGTATATTTATGCTCAGAGTTACAAATGCATGTCTGTTATGTAGCAGCTCAGAACCTATTGTTCCATCTTAACACTTAAACATTTTTTTTCCCTTACAAATATTGTGTACACTGTAACATGACATAAAATAGCACATAGATACAAAATAATGTAATAAATACAATGTCCAACGCATTGGTCGGAAACTATTTACAAAAAAAAGTTTGATAGAACCTTTGATGAATGAATTTGATCATTAAACATGTTAAAATATTTAAAGGTTTAATTATACTGTACAATTCAAATCAAACTAGAGGTTAAGATAACCTTCTTTGACAGACGAAAGAGTGAGTTCAGACTTAATATTAAAGATAAATTTGCAGTAACACCGTGTGGTATAAGATCTCTTTTGACTTTTGGCTCAGGGGCCAATTTCATAGAACTGCCTAAGCACAAAAAGTAGCTAAGCACAAACAAATTATGCTTATCAGAATAGGGTTACCAGCCAAACTACTGTGTCACGTATACAATTTGTAACTGGTATCCTGCTCATTTCTGCTTAGCGGAAAATGTTTAAGCAATATTTTCTGCTTAAGCACCTCTATGAAATTGGGCCCTGGTTTGTACTTTAGTATGCTCCGGGCCCAATTCCATAAAGCTGTTAAGCAAAAATAATGCTTAACAAATTTCTTTGCTAAGCAAAAAATGAGTAGGGCACCAGTCACTACAATGCAATGTAGACTTTATGGATTTTGGGCTGGTGACCTATTTCTGCTCAGCAATATTTTCCTGTGCTTAGCTAGTTTTCGTGCTTACAATCTTTATGAAATTGGGCCCTGGTCAACTTCTGTAGGATAACGACTTGTTTAAAAAAAAAATAGTATCAATGAGACCAACCTGTGAAAAGGCACACATCAACCATAAGTGCAAACGATACAATATTAACAAGACATTAATTACAATTTGTTGTAGGCCTACATATTTATGCAAAAGAAAGGAGAAAATGGGCTTATCAGGGTTCTTCCATGGAATTGTGGGGCATTCTGGACCCAAAAGTTCCAAGTTTGGCCGAATCACGCTGATTTGAAACAAGGTCTCCGGAATGTTTTTTACTCAATTTTTTTAGGTTTGGTTTTTAACTTCTACTGTGCAACCTTGAGCACTTCCAGTGGTTTGATTTTTATGAATTTGATCCTAAATTTAAAAAAATATATGTATATATATATGTGTGTTTTTTTCGTAATGGCAATTTTATTTCGTATAACTGCCCACAATTTGCACGTATCATTCCAATATCTTGTGCACAAGAAGAAACCTTATAAATATGTTTACATCAGACTGTCACAGATGCTGTAAAAATTACATTAAATGAGCCCTAACTAATGTATTTCCTATTGAGTAATAAAACAAAAACATCAACATTGTCATCTTGACAGGATATTTTGACTGCTAATGATTCAAAAGACAAGAAATCCTATTACCACATACCAGCTTCTCATTTCCCACTGCAGTGTTATTTGCAAATCATCTCTTGTTTTGAAACCTTTTCATATTTGTTCCTGCTACTGCTCTCATATTTTGCAATAGAAAAAGCAACCCACGCCATTCTGCCAATCTTGAAAGGTGAAAACCTACAAGACAACAGGATGCTATTCCAAGGAAAAGACCTGCTGGATTTGTTTTCAGTAATTGCCAAATGACCTTCGTTTTTCCGGAGAGAGTCGTGCAACAAAATATGTGTGTATGTGCATCAGTATCACTTGCAAACAAAATGTTTGATCTGAAACTCATGAACTGCAAGTTCTCCACGGGAAACACCAACTACAGGATAAATTACAGTTAACAGGAACAGGAAGGTGGGCGGTTTTTTTCAGGAAACAGGAAAAGTTCATCGCACAAACCAACCACAAAGACTGATGTGGATATCATACACACATGAACACACGACTTTATCAAAAATAAAATTGTTTGAAATTACGAGACTCTGAAAAGTTGTAAATTGTGTGGTGTGGTAGCCCAAGAATATCGTCATTATAAGAATAAAGGTTCAATCAAATTATATACCCAAATTGTTCTTAACTTTGTTAAAAACCATGAATAGGTTTATTTGAGAAACAATTATATCTTATTTAGAAATTACACTGCCAATCAAGGTAAATACACATGTATGACCAATTTGGGATAGCTTACATATCAAGACCACTGACTGAGAGAAAAGCGTTCTGATGAAGCAAGCCGTTTGAGTTTTTAGATGACATTACAAATCATGTTTACCCAGTGCAGACCACTGTAATCCTCATTGCCAGAATTAGATCCAAAGTAGATAAAACCTACACAACTTTAATAGCCACACTCCATATAAACCTTGTGCACATGACGTCATTTGAGTAGGGCGCCCTCAGCTAGAGGTAAAAAAGAAGGTTGCTCATTGGCTCATCCTCTGCGCCACGCTTGCAAGATGTGCGTTTTCCCATTATTTCCTCATTGTTTTACCTCTAAAATGGCCGTATGATGCCGTCAATGCACAAAGTCCTCCTAGATGGTTTGAAAATTGCTTCAAGTTGTGCGCGGCCAACGTCCATGCTACCACTGTACTCTAGGAGTGACTGAGTGAACTATAAAGGCGCTGCCAAAACCAGCGTCTGAGATCCTTCTTGGTGTAATCGCACATTGTGATGTGACGTAGAATAGTCGGTAGGACACATGGTTCCACCATGACGGGTATCAAGCGTTTATTCCTGGCACCTACAAGACAACAGTGAAATGATTGTTGATCAAGTCTTGGGTAATGTTACTATACTTGCGACCACACAAAGTGACTTGGGGGATTTATACTATCTCATAAACATCCAGTTTTTATGAACTATGTCATCAAAATAACACTGTAAAAAAAAAAGCATGATTTCACATTTGATTTGTTTTCTTGTATGTGCTTAATTTCCTGTTCTTGTCAAAGCAACTCTTATTAGAGACATAACTATAATAGCCTTCAGCCTTTGAGGAAGACTCCGCTAGGGTCGAAACGTGAGGCCATTAACATTTTTTTGCAAACATAATTATATTATACACATTCCAGCATGGCTTCTTAACAGCTAACCGAGAGATGTCAATCATAGCCTTTTTGGTCATGTTAATATTTCCCAAATTATAGAAAGTAAAAGTGAAAGTGAAAGAAACCACAAATATCTACTATTCTGTACAATTGAAATAGAAAAGATTCAACTAAAACAAGCTGAGTAAAAAAAAAAATACTACAATGACCACTTTGAGGGTATAATGTGGGAACTCAGTTCAGAAACATTTCCTTATTTATTTGCAAGATGCTATCACTGGCCCGAATTATTGCACAATTCTACACAGCTAAAGTTCCAGGAGACTTACTTGGTGCTATGCTATGAGCAAACTTTGTCTGGAAGTCACACTGCTCACTGGCTAAGAAATCCGGTGACAGAACAATAATCATTCTTTTACACCTGTAGGTAATTAGAAAAACATTTACACTAATTAATGCCACTAAAAACAAGACACATGACAAGTAAAACTTGTACATTGTGTGTGTGTTTCTAATCACATGTACATAAGTCAATTTTATAAACTAACTTCTTTTTGCCGTCAGAAGTTTTGGAGATCCCCTCTAAAGAAAAGTAAAACTTGTTTATTAATCCTTTCTGGACTTCTTTTTTTTAACCTTCAGTTTGAAGCCATACAACCTGAAACTTCCGTATAATCAGGGATCACACCCAAGTATAACCTGATTATACGGCAGTTTCAGGTTGAAAAGCTTCTGGCTGGCACCCACGAATAGAGATATTGACAAAATAAGGAGACCACCATCATAGGGCTAGATAGCTCAATTGGTAGAGCGCCGGCGCGGAGGTCGCAGGTTCAAATTCCAGGCTAGTAATTTATTCTTTGTTCACCCACAATTTGAATGAAATTTACCCAGTCAGGTTCCTTTATGGTTTAAAAATATAAACACGACAGTGGTTTGATTTGAAGTAACACAACTAGCAACATGTGGACTCTAATAGAAGCCCATGAAAAGCCCTTACAAACAGGCAATTCATGCGTGCTGCCATTTCAGTTGTATAGCAAATTTCAGCTTTCCCTTTGATTTGATTTCATAAAAAATATAGTCTTTGTCCGAATTATTTTTTCATTTTTGGTTTTGAGCGAGACTTGCACAGTCTATTGAGCTGAGCATTCTATGGTCTAACCAAACCGTTGTCCTTCCTCTATGGTATTCCTACAGAGCACTAGGCTTTGGAAGTGCTTTTTTAAAAAAATTTTTATGTAACTCACCACAACACAAGGCCCAAAAGCCACTCGAGGTGTGGGCTACTTTTTGAAGGGATAGAAACCTGCCCCAATGCGCAGAAACAAGACATGGCTAGATATAAAGGCAAGCCTCTTCCCAGCACAGCTAAGAACAGGGAGGGGGTAAATGAATCCGTTGCAAGACAAACATAACTGCCTCTTCCTCTATTGGAAGCAAGGACACAAGTGTCACGACCGGGACCAGAACCAATACCCAAATGACCCAGCCACCAGAACCCGAGGCCTGACCTACATAACTGCTCGGCCACAACACGCTACTATTTATTGGTGAATTTACCAAATTACCTGTTCTCAATAAGCTCTGCCGTGACGGTTGAATATGAACCTCCCGGCACAAGATCTCGAAAATCAACGCAGAGCTTGAGATTGTACGGTTCTTTCTCTAGTACTGATATCATTTCCTTGACGAAATCACTATCAACATCCGTGAAACAGACATAGGCATCAAATATTTCAGGTGGGCCTGAAAATCAAAGATTCAAGAAAATGTCAATATCTTATTTTGCTTATTTATTCAAACAATGTGGCTTAAAGTTAAATTTCATGAGTAGCATGAGTGAATACACACGTATGTGCTAAAGAGAAGGAAGAAAGTCTACTTTTTACATTATAGTAGCTATTAAACCAAATCAATATATCAATTTTTTTAATTATACTTTTTTTAATACCTGAAATTTCTCTTTTGAGGTGGGGGGGGGGGTGGTAATTTTACGAGGGCACTTCCATTGGAAAATCTTGTAATCAATGGACAGATTTTGAAGAGGGTGGTGGCTATGGACAATAGCGGCAGTAGCTTTTGTACCATTCCAGGCTAGTTTCTTGTTTGAAAATAAGAAATGTACAAATCCTGGAAGTCATGACCAGTGTTTTTTCTTAACACCCACGTTCCTTCCGTTTTTGCCAGACTTCCTGTACCAAATTTGGGTTTTAAATTAATCCGAGACAGGTGTTCATAACTCTGTTGACGGATGTTTTCCTCCATGTGGGTAAAAATTACGGTAAAAAAAAAATTACAGTCTAAAATTAAAGTCGAAAATATCCTGGGGGAAACTTGTCGTTCCTTTCAAAGCAAATTTCACTGACAACATAATGCTGATGACATCATACATTCTTATTTCATGACAGAGGAATCACAGATTATTTTCAGTCTGAGATTTGGAGACTTGGCACTTTGTAATGGATTGAGTAAAATACAGCATGCCTGTACAACAATAGACCTTTTTATTGTTAATAAAAAACATTCAAGCTTTGTTGACAGTCGTTGTGACCAAATTCAACATTTCCGTAAACTTTCTATTTAAAAAAGACATGTATCCCATTATTGGTTGGTTTATTCCTAACAAATTCTAAACAATTTGTGAACATATTTGGGTAAAATTTTCTGCAAACTGTGATTATCTGTTTTTGCTTTGCATTGATGTCTCCCCGTAGTTTCTGCATCAAAACTTGGGCTGTGACATTCCAAAAGAAAGGTCTAAAAAGACAACCCTAACCAAAATTGGGTTATTCCCTTATTAAGGTTTGTTAGTGTACGGGGTACCAACATGTATACCCTGGTACACAATGAAGCAGTTGCCACAACTGACCCTGTGATGACGCAAAACATTTGTGTTGCAGGGGTTACCCATACAACAAAGTACTTAGCTTCAGGCAACACTTTTAATAACAAAGATTTGCCTTGAAAATATTGCACACCACAATCACATATATGGACATACACTTCCTCAAAAGGTTACATTTTTAAAATTCTTTTGGAATACATACTTTGATAAAAATACATCGCTAGGGAACCTCTTTATTAATAATAATAATAATAATAATAATAATAATAATAATAAAAGTGCAATTCATAGAGCTCCTTACATAGAGACTACCCCAAAGTGCTGAACAAAATGTAAACCACAAAATTGTAGCAGAAGAGCAAAAATCCATTGACGAAAAACACCACAAAATAATGACTAAAAGTAACCATACTATTACTAGAAGCTATTAAAACTCCAAAACCTACATACTAAGACAGCAATACTCCTAGCAAAGAAAAACGATAAATAAAACAAAATACAAAAAAAGTCCACAAGCCATCATTATAAATAGTTGACAAGCGATTAATAAAAAAGAGTTGGTCTTAAAAAGTATTGTCAAGCTATCATTCAAAAGATGAGACTGTATTGACAAGCCTTCACTATAAAACTTTAAAAGAGTAGACTTTAAACGAATACAGATTACATGTGTTTTGCTTCTTGCAAAAACCAAATCCCCAAAAGATAGATTACACCATACGAAAGCATGCGAAGTTCTCTTGATCCTTATGAGAAATAAACTTGTTAGATAGAGGTGCTTGTAACATAAAGAATTAAAAAGCAACCTTTGCCCTCAGAGAGTGCACAAGTGCTGTGAAACTAAAACCCTCATTGGCAATGGATAAACATATAAAACACATATCATGCAAAGAACTGGTTCAAAACAAACTAGCAAGTAATTTGTTTTCAAGGAGGCCTGAGTTTGTGGTAATAGTTGCTTTTGAATATTTGACTTGTCCAAAGTGACAGACATGGCAATTTGGGCATATGTTCATAGACTTCTGCTGCTTGTAAAGATGTAATTTTAAAGCTTAAACCATTTGTGTTCATAATCATGTACATGGATGTATTCTGTACTGGTACATGTACAAATCAACCACTCTTATTGCATTAAGAATTATTCCAAACTTTAATACAGATCATTTTTTAAGTGTATTTGTTTTTGAAATTTAACCTAATACTCTGATAAAATATTCATACATGTAGATTAGATTCAAGATGTATCTCATAACAAAATTGGAACACATTGCACTCATTTACATTCAATGCCATACAAACCCTTGAATATTGTTAAGTTAAACCGAAGTTTTGATTGGTAAATTAGCAAACACCCTCAGAAGTTACCCCACCAAAAATGCAAATCATTTCCAATTGACTTTGTGAAGTGTTTTTCCACAAGAACCTTTGCATTAAATGAGCAGGGCTCGATTTCACAAAGAACTAAGATTTATCTTAAGTGCGAATCAATCTCAACTGCTATATAAAGCAGAGTGTGATTGGAGTATCGTCACATTAGGCACTCCATAGAAATAACCAAGGTTCACCACACACTAGGCGCTCCATACAAGTAACTAAGGTCATGAACTGTACATAATGCGCATAATTATCACATGCACACGTTAGTTTTCTGGATTAAGACAGTGTACCCACATTACATGTGCATTCGTCCGACTCTACCTTAATCAGTACAATATTACAGTGATGTCACAATACAAATCACTACTCAAATACTGACCACTCATCTTAAGATGAATCTTACAACCCTAACCTTGCTTACACAACAAGATCCAGCAGTTCTAAACCTGTGTTGTACTATGTTGAACAGGGAATTATGTGGCTTCCGCTCATGTTTTTGAGTGTTGTTGCATAGGGAATACAACCATAGTGCACAGCAGTGTAACTGTGTTGCATAATGTTGCTTGGGCCAAGTCATTCACAATGATAAGTTTAGCATGGTGGTGGACTGGGCATATAACACTGCGTGGTATGGTGAAAGGTTAGGGCTTCAGTGCTTTGTGAAATCCACCCCAGAAACTGTCCATGTTGTCACTTACTTCTGTACTCTAGATACTGAACAAAGACTGTACATGTTCTTTGCTTGTGAGAGTTTCATTACTGCAGCAAGGGTCCATGCTGCCTGAAAACTGAAACTGTACACTCATTGTTTGTGTTTGGCCATGTAGGAAAAACAAATACTTGTTATAAATAGACTGTGACCTGAATTTAATATTCTCAATGATTTGTCTAATAGTTTTACCGTTACATATAGTTTCAATAGAAACCATGAATTCAAACAGGAATTGAGCTTGTAAAAGTAAAACAATGTTGACTGAATGAGAGAAAAATCACATCATTTTGTAAAGTCCTTTTACTTTTCAACCAGTTAACGCCAGAAGAGGTGTATATGTTTGCACAACTTTTTTGGGACACACAAACGGAAATTGGGTAAACCTGGTTTCTATGTACAACCGGAACATTTTTCTTCTTTGTCAAAGCCAAGTGACGTTTTTTATATACCCAGACATTCTATCGTGTAGCTGTGCTACACTTCGTTTCCCCTGTACAGAGAGGGAGAAAGGGTACTGGAGTGCACGTTTGAAATCTCCCTTTTTCCTGGGCTTATTGTGTAATCCCTGATTCCAGACCTTCGTCCTTTTGTTGTACAAAAGAGGATTACGAGAGATCGATAGGCTGCAAAAATTGTTTATCATTGCATTTGGCATATGGGTGGTAAGTCCAAGATTCCATGGTTGATTATCGGCCGTGGGTTATTGTCAAGGGTTGGCCAATTCACAGACAAAGAGAACGCATTCCACGTTTTCTCAAAGAGAACCAAAAACCCCGCTGCATTTTATGAAAACATTTGTCTTTACTTGATTTAGTCATGGTTTCATTGTGACAACGACATTCTCAAAAACAAATTATTCAGAAAGTTTCAAAAAAATGCCTGCAGAGAGGCTCGAAGTTGTCAAAGACCGAAAAGTCATGTTGCTTAGTTCAGAGACCATACCATGCTTTCCAAAGCTTTGGTGAAAATAACAACAATTGTTCCATATTCAGGGTCATGTACGCACAGCATAATTTGAAGCAAATTTGAAACAAGAGCAATGCTTGTTTCCCTACTGCATGTTACATGTGTGTAAACCAAAGCGAGTTAAACTAATTACAGGTAAATAGTTGTCCTGTTTACTTTTGTTGTCTTTATTAATTACCTGATGGATGATCTTCAAGTGTGATTCCTCGTAGCTCTTTTGTTTTGGGAACATGTGGATAGCTTCCACTCACTGTATTGAAAAAACAAAACAATTAAAACAAATAAGACATTTGTTAGGTGAACTGCACGTCAAACTCCTTTTTTTAATTTTTGGAGGGAGGGGAGGGGGGAGACATGGGCTTCAAGAAATTTAGGGTGGATATGACGGGGGGATATTGGGGTAAAGCTTCTCCCAAGTCTACTGCTCATTTCCTTTGCCGCAAAAAGAACCTACTATTTAATGCCCATCAAAAGCTTGCAAAGTGTCTTGTCCTACAACATGTAAACTTAATGTTACTTTTCTTGAAACCAACTGGTTGGCCAACTTGTGGTCAAATTTGTCTTTCTCTTTCTTGTCTTTGTTGCAGCTCCTCATAGCCTTCTGAACTTAGGTGATAGGTGCTGTATACATGTCAATCCATGTTAAAGTATGATCGAATGAGTTTGTATTGATTCTTACATGTACCTTCAGGATCTTGAATAGGCTGACCGTGAACATCACCTTTACGTCTCTCTAGCCATCGGCGAGCATCTCTCTCTAAAAAATACAACAGGAGATCAAACAACCATGGTCACTTATAGAAAGTAGCTTGGCATGTCTGGCACAGCCATGAGTGCCCAGCCCTACAGAACACCAATATGTTTATTATCACTTAGGCTAAAATGAGACATCTGCTCTGCTGTGAAGAAGATCATTGGTTGAGTATAACAGGCCCTAAGTTCAAACTTCCAGTCAAGTGCAAACCAAGAGTCAACAGTTTTGTTACCATTTTCAGAAATTACAATCAATAAGGTAGAGGCTGAAAGAGGTCTTCCATCAACACTGGCCCAAAAATGAGAAATTACAAGAAATTACAGTAATACAAAAGATAAACACTATTTAATACATGTAGTTTCAACTCCTACATGTATGTAAGCCAGCCTGTCAAAATATGACAAGGGTCACTCTAGCTAAATGTGCGATCACTTTATGAACCTTTGAACACATCTTGCAGAGGATGATGCAGTGTTTTGATGTAATAACAATGATAATGGTTACTATGATTTTGACAATGCAAATTGATGACTAGATTGAGATGTGATTTAATTGTAGGCGATAATCAGCGACCAACTTCATACTGCTTAAGCACAAAAAGTAGCTTTGCACAAACAAAATTATGCTTACCATAATAGGGTTACCAGCCAAACTAGCATACGTCACATGTACAATCTGTGACTGGTATCCTGCTTATTTTTGCTTAGCACAAAACTTTTTAAGCACTAATTACTGCTGTTAAGCAGCTCTATGAAATTGGGCCCAGGATGACTTGATGATGTCAGTAATAATTTTCCGATTGGCGCTGTTTACATGTTAACAGTGGCAAGTGACATTTTGAAAGATGGTGATGATGTTTTTCAATAATGTTGATGTATTGATGATGACTGTTAAAGAGGCTGACGACAACAGTTGCAGACTGACACCAAGCTGTGAAACTGCAATGAATAAAGTGACCATAATGACAATGATCTCAAAGATTGCATTATTTCCAAAGCCTTTAACCAATAAATATGGCGGTAATTTGTCTTGTTTTTATTAATTTCATCCCGACACTATTGTTTAATACAATTGTGATAGTGCAAGGAAAAGTGTTCAGCCCTTTTTAGAGACTACAGTGGCAGGAAACGGCTTGCAGCGTACAGTGGCAGGAAACGGCTTGTAGCGGCCGCAAATGGCTGCAAGATCTGACCAATTTCTACTCAACCAAACGGTCAAAGAATAGGTCATGTCCTGAATGGACATTTCCCAATGTTTTCCATGTTTAACATTGTATCCATGTTTCTAAAACAAAACCTGATTTCTGTTTCATGTAATTTTTATCAGACACTTTTACAAGAAAAAAATTGTGTCAAAAAATATTAGCCATGTCTGGGCGCGCGTGTATTGTGATAATAGGAGACTTTTTGACGGTCCATTTTCGCAGTACTCACCAGCAGTACAGGTGCTCAGAACTACGTGCGCACAACACAATCATGTGCGCACACGCTCAGAACTGTCAAAAAGGAACATTGTGTCTGCTGCCGCCAGCGTCTCAAAAGCCTCCCATAATCCAGAAATGAATGGTCTATATAAGTTATAACGAAAGTGTTGTATTTGTAACTTATTACTTGACAACTAACAGCCATATATACAGGTTAGTCACCAACTACATAACAACTCACCCACTAGTTTTGTAATATCATGCAAAACATCATTCCTCTCTATATCTTCAAGCATATCAAGCAGGGCTCCTATAGTACTATCTTGTTGACACGTCCACTGAGCCAGTACTGCTTTCATTGGATCCCTTTCCAGGGAAATGTTCTCAATCATCTCATACTCAAAGCCCATTTCACTTGCTAACGCTGTCCAATCATTTCGCATTACTTTGGGCGGATTCAACATGAGTGAAAGGCGAGTTCTTGTGGGTACATTCAGGGCTTTTGCAGGGACCACCCGAATATCAATCTCATCAAGGTCAGATTTTGAGCTACTGGATGACGGGGGAAGTTGGACTTTCAGTTGATCACCAAGTACACTTGACGAAAACTCTGAGTCTGATGATATGGTTGAATCGGATGAGCACTGCTCTGAAGACATTGTGGTTGCTTTCACTTGTTTCAGTGGGAAAGTTGCCGAAGGACGTCTGGCACCTGTGTTGGAAGTGGAACAACTTCGTGAAAAACTAGCCATGCTGGAGGTACAGTTTCTGGCACCACCATCCGGTATCATGGTAGGTCTATTTGATGGTACTGGTAATTCTGAACACGAGTTTGAAAACAAACAAGCTTCCTTCTCGACTTCAGTTCTTCCCAATGGTGTTGTGATTTCTACCGCGCTGTCTTCTTGGTTATGCGACGACTCATAAGAACACCCGTCTCTGGGTGGACCCGGATAGAGCTTCAAACACGCTGTGTCTTCATGACCTTCACTAGCTGACTTCTTGGAAAACATGGCCGACGACATACGTACTGATTAAACAAAAGCTGCGCTGAACAAAAGTCCCTGAATATCAATTCGGTTGTTCAAACTATTGAGGGGTTCGTTTACATTGAATAATCCCGAAAAACGAGTCAATCATGCATGAAAATCGTTACAACTCTCACATAACAATTACAGAGTAACTACATCGTACGTCACACACACACACACACACTGGAGTAGAAGAAGTAGAACTAAAATTAACTGCTGCCAGTTAGTAATAATATATATATATACAGGCAATGAAAAAAGTGGCTGAGTCATACGTCATTGCATTGTGACGAATCATTATCAGGCAGCTGCTGCAGCTGCTGCAGGGCGGTGGCGCTCAGAGAAATGACTAGGCGGGTATGTCAGTGTATGTTGTGATGGGTAAATCTCATCGTGGTTTGACCGTGGATGACTAAGTAAACGACTGCTATTTTTTACTATCAATTTACTTTATCTAAACGTGAGGTGCTTACATTTTTGTTCAGCTCAGTTCAAATGTTATTTGGTTGAAATTCTGACAAAGGTTGAGTTACATATTTTAGAATGCGTTAGTCTTCTAGGCAAAACCCCCTTTTTTAAATGGATTGGTCCAAAGTGCGGTGAGGATTCGGGGCTGTCCCTTTTCCTATTGATAACGTCATCATTTCCAGAATTCTTATCTTATAGATCATTTATTATAATAATAACACTACCTGAGTCTTATATAGCTTAAGAATCTACGAACAATTAGGTATTCAAGATGTTTATTATCACCTTTTCAAGACAGGTTTTTGAAGTGTTTGGATTATGAGACTCATTTGTGTGGCAACCTAAGGGTTTACAAAATCCAAGGGGTGCTGCGGTGCGTACAGCAGCCACTGCCAGAATCACCGGGGCAAACCTTAGTGATAATGTGGGTTTTTTTTTTACCGTGTATTAACCTACGGCTTTACGTCTCATCCGAATTGTTAAGTGTCTTGCTTAAGGACACAATTATATTGTGAGATGGGTTTAGTTTTTCTGAAGCTTTGTAAACATAATGAGAAAAGAAAAACCCATTCAAAAATTCATAATGAAGTTAAAATTGCATGGCCTGATTTAGTCGCCAAAATATTTTTGTCTTCGAGTTTTTCTCCGAACATATTTTGACAGACGAAAAATATACAGACACTTGGGCCTAATGCCACTGACAATGCACATTATTGTGTAACATGCAATATTGTATATGGGTTATGGACGTGAAAAAAATGTAGGGATCCCGACAATAATTCATTTTTAGTTTTTAATTAACTACCACTTATCATTGGCGGATTTTTTTGTGAAATATCGTAAACGAAAGCCAATAACTTTCTCGATTCTATAACATTAAATTTTAATTCAATTTTGAGGTGAACAAAATTGATTGAGTAGAACGGGATTTTTACCCTCAAGTGCGACCGGAACGCTTAGCTATTTTGTCAATATCTTTGCTCGTTAACTTGGGTGTGATACGGCAAATTGAAAAAAAAAATAAAAGTTTGGTGTTGTTCACACATTCGCGGATTTAGGTGGGTGTATAAGGGTTCTGCACTTCGCTTTTACTAAGGGGGGAATTTGGTGATATTATGTATCCGCTTCTCAGATTGGACTGACTTTTGATTTGGAGCTTTCTCGTACGGGCTTGTTTTCATTGCTTCGAAGAGTATAAGACCTCATCCACAGATTCTTATTCACTATATATTAGGTCATGAGCAGTTATTTTTGGATTATACTGACAATTAGCTTACACAGCTAGCGCAGAATTCGGCGCTTACCTCTTAAGCGGCGAATGGTCTTCGTAAGCGCAGAATGACGCAGTTTAAGCAGAGCCATGAAATTGGGCCCTGCACTGTCGTCATCGATGTCGACTAAAGGCAACTGGTTGGGTCGTGGGATAGTCGCGAACGTCAGCAAAATGACGCGCAACGCAATTTATATTCCACACTGACGCCTCAGCGACCATAGACTGCAATGACAAGGCTCAGCGTCAACCGTTCACGGCGTCCTGCGATCTTCATTAGCGCGGTCAACTACATTGTATAACCACGCCTTAAATCATAACACAACCGGCCATTTTCTGGACCAGCACACTTTCAAGAGCGATTATTTTCATGTAGTTGCCTGGTTAGTTTTAACAAATTGATATGCTTGATTGGAATTTTTTTAAATAAGTAAAACAAGACTATATTTAACAAAAAGGCACTACAATATAATCTGAAAAACTGTACAACTTTACTGACCCCCCCCCAAAAAAACATTCAGATTCAGCAAAACAAAAACAAACTACGTTAAAGGCTCACGTTGCCTTCGAATTTGACGTTTTTGGAGCCATAAAAATGTTAAATGAATGTGGTTGGGAAGATATATTAAAAGTAGAATACTAATGGTTCACCTATCCCTTGAATTGTTGTTTTGTTTAATTTCGTTACAGAACACGGTCCGCCATTTTGTAAATATCAAAATGTTTGACTCCACAAAATGGCGGACCGCTGCGAGAGGGTAGGGTTGAGTAGAGGATGGGTATAAGGGGTGTAGGGGATAGATTTAGGGGGTAGGGAGTTGTGACTGTGAGGGTACAGGGGTTGGGTGGGGCAAGCGGTTGGTTGTCGGCTTGGGAATGGATGTGAGAAATCAACGAGTGGGAGGGTTGGGAACGACTGTAAAGTAAGACCAATGCTCCGCACATGCGCATTTCATTGGGAGAATCGCAGCATCGTGGTTAAGCTTCATACGTCGTGATGCACTTACTGTCAATGATGAGGCACCCTCTTAACATATCTTGCTCTCATTGTGGCACTCCCCTTGTGTGCAAAGTGCGAAGATCCTGTGGCCTCGTGAGATCACACAAAGGTTTCTGATAAATTCTTCGGTAGCCCTGAATTTCAATAACTAAAGACAGTCGCGACGGTTATGTAATGATTTGGCGAAGACGGGGGGCGCACATACCACAGAGGGTCCTTTCTTTATGGTATGACTGTTAACATCCGTGGAAGGACTTGTGAGTACGGGTTGAGTACATAGTGTGATAATATGAACAATAAGGATACATGGTAGACAAAATGAGTGGATATCAGATGCATCTTCGTAATAATGTAATACGATCATTCGTATTCGTGCAAGGATGGGTGTCTTTTTAAAGGTAAGTTGTCTTTTTTAAGGTAAGTTGGTAAATCCACTCGCAAGAATGAAGTCTTCAAATATATTTACAAGGAAAATATGCTAAATCCGACCGCAACTGAAGTTCAACCATTACAAGCAAATAATAACAGTACCTTTTTATTCACGCAAATAAAATTATGTTTTGGTCATAACGAATGCAAAAGTGACGGTTTGATACATCATATATCTTTATACCAACCAAAATAAATTTGTTGCCGGCCCACACTGAAACAAAGAGTGGCTCAGCTAAATAGTTGTAATATCTCGATCGGTGAGACCATCCTTCCAGATGTATTCCAACAAAGCATAAGATAATAATCAGTATTGTAATAGATATATGGACATGGCTGTCATCTTTGAAAACATGTTTCGATCCATAATCGAAAAATCTGGGCGAGATGTAAATTTGGACCTCTAGCCAAAGTAAATTATTGTACCGCACTTTCGTCCACAGATTCGTTGGTTAAAAAGATGTTGCTGTCTTATTTTCATTGGATGCTTGCCTTTTTATGCAATAGTATGGTCAGTCGAAAAGGAAAGTCCCCCAGGACCCAGGGAGGTCAATCACATCGTCCATAAAACATTCGCTCAATCAATTACCTGTTCGACTGGAAACACTGAAACTGCGAAGGTGGCATTTTCCAACACAGCGCAGAACCCGGGGCAGAAGGAAATGACTTCTTACAGTAAAGTACCTCAAGATCATCCGCAGCAGCCTACACAAGAGGTACGCAGAACACTGTCGATCCAGGGCTTATACGAATTCATAAGGTGGCTTTAAAGGGACATCGCACATATATTGGCGTCAATATTCGAATTTTGTACCCATCGCAAATATTGACGCCAATATTAAGGCCAATATTCACGACTTTAAGACGCAAATATTGACGTCAATATTTATACCAATATTCACGACTTGGCCCATGTTGCAAATATTGACGCCAATATTGGCGTCAATATTTGCAACTTGGGGACAAGTGGATATTGCCGTCAATATTTGCGATTAGGGGTACAATTTGTGAATATTGACGTCAATATAGGATGTACGATGTCCCTCAAAGCCATCATAAATTCCCCTCCCCTTTGGACGTAATAGACCATTTTTAGGTTGGGAATCGAACCAAGAACTTTCAATACGAATATGATCTGTAGGGAAAACGTGTTCGTCATTCAAAATTACAGCATTTCAGTAATTTTTGAACTGCATTTAAGGTTCATTTCGTAATCATTTTTTGTTTTCCTTTGGTCAGGCAATCAAAAATTTCCCCCAACATTTTCTGCCAAACATCACCAGCTCATGTTGGCGGGAACCTGGCTCAAATTCAACCGACGAGCTGCTGTGCATGCCTTACTTCTTCTTGGCGGGATTCCCAAAGTGCGGCACGACAGACGTCCATACAAAATTGTGGCAACACCCTGGTATTATCAAGCCAGTTAAAAAAGAGCCCGGGTGGTGGACCGGTGGCCGACATCAGGGTATATAATGTCATTTATTTTTTTGGGGGGGACCAAAAACGGATTAAAGACTTATTGCGTTATTGCCACATCAAATCTGCAACCAACCTTTTGTTGATTCTGTTTTATTACCCGCAGTAATATTTATTTACTTCTTTTCCAAAAGTTTTACTTCAGTCACAATCATTGTGTCCATAAAAAGATTTTAACGTGACCAAACCAAAACTAGACAGAAAACGGTGTTGAAGTAATAGCTCCCTCGATTATTAAACATAAATAAAAACAAAACAAAACAGAACAAAACAAACTGTCAGGAATCCAACACATCAACTGAAACAGTAGTTGTTGAAGAAGACGCAAAACATACTAAAGGTTGCTGTCTTACCGACAAATTATGTTTCTATGCCAAGGCAAGCGAGGATTGCACAGTTTTGAAGTTTGACTTGGACTTTTTAAAACTGATCGCTGTATCCATATTGAGCTTTTACAACCATGAACCGAATGTGAATATCATTGATCAGTAAGCATTTGTTTTTAATTTCATTTTTAATTGCTTACCCACGCATCAATGACTTTCTTTCTGAAGGTGTATCGGTATCGGATTATGTGACGAATTTTAAGACTCTGGCGAGGAAGGTATCAGCAGACTACGCAAAATATTCGACAAGTCATTTGATTACGGGTATGTTTCTTCTTGCCAAACAGGTTTAATGACTAGATTACTGCGTAACCAAAACAGAATTGGCAATATAGTAATTAACTGAACACAATGTTAATCTGAAGTTTATCTAACTTGCTATCAAAAGTCAAAGTACCGTTACCAACCAATCATCCACAAATATTTCCATTTGGAACTTGGATTCAAACCCATAATGATCAGCAGATGGCGAATTCTCAAGGGAAATACCACTATTTAGTTCCAGAAGGCAATTCCAACAAAAACAATGGTATTGTTTTACTTTTTTGTTATTTTGATCAGGGGACTCTACTGTAGCAAACTCCTGGAAGAGTGGTAACTGGCGTGATCTTTACCCTGGGCAAAGAGAGCCACCTTACGTCACGGCTGACGTCATCAGACGGTTACTTCCAAAGTCCAAAATTATTCTTCTTATTCGTAACCCAACCGGAAGGTAAGCCACCAACTGATAAAACTGATAAAGCTGTTCAATGGTAGTTTGATTTTGAAAGGGGTAATTAAGAGAAAGCAGATTCTAAATATCTGCGTAGGAAGTTTTAGTATTTTTGATTTCAAAATGCCGTGTTCGTTACGACGAGCTAGTTGGTTGCGTTCGCGAAACTGCTACTTTTGGTTTGTCCACTTTTTGTTTTGTTTTTTTAACTTCACATGAAGATATTTTTTTTGCAGATTGTACTCCGATTATCTGTATCTGGATTTTCTCTACCGGAGGAAGTACGGAACAGAAAGAGCGAAAAGGAACTCCGTAACATTCCATAAAGATGTCATTGAGTCTATGGCAATATACACATCTTGCATTGACAAGGGACAGTCGATGAGGGTGTGCTCCTATGATAATGCTGATAGAACTCCAGCGGTATGTATTGAATATATATATATATATATTTATAATTACATTTCTTTAGAGGGGTATTCCCATACAAAACCAATTTCCACTGGGGTACAGCAAACATTACATTATGATTGTGTCGTCATGATGTTAACCCAGTTACCACGCGTAGTCACATCACAGTTTGACAAAGAAGGCACCCTTTGTAATTTGACCATAGAGCAATATATATATATATATCTGTGGATTTGACAGCAAGCGAGCGCGTGTGCAGTGTCTGGATGTGAGTTCATCTTTCCATGCAGCTTCTGGTCTATATAGTCATTGACAAAGTTTGTCATTATCTAGACCAGCATACGCGAGCGTTAGCCATGAAACGAGGTGCATGCTGGGCTCACCACCATGGGCAGCGTGCCGTATCGATACCTCGGTACCAAACAAAACAAAACAAAAATATTTAAAAAAGTGTCGGGATCAATCACCCCTATTGACGAGGTCGCATGCTGGGCCCAATAGACGTTCCCCATTGTGTAAATTGTACATCACGCATGCGCACAACACTACTGGTTGGCAGAATGAGGGAAGATCGAGCCTTTCTGTGTGGGGCGTGGCGTGACGCACACGCGTATGTGCGTCTGCCTAGTGCACAACTCTATGGAGTTTGCCAACCAATAATGTCTGTACGCATGCGTGAATGTAATTAGCATATTTCATGGGAAAGGGTAAATTAATGGCTCTGCTTTACCCCCGTGGAATTCTGCGCGTATACAGCCCATAGAGTCACGTGCTTTACAGGGGTCTGTAAAGCGGAAAATTCTAATTATTTAAATTTGCTTTTTCATTTCAGAGGATTACGATTGGCCACTACGTCGTGTTCCTTCGTGATTGGTTCCGAGCGTTCCCACGTGACCAGATACTAGTGATTCGATTTGAGGACTGGGCTGTCAACTGCAAGAAATGGCTTTTAACACTGTATACATTTTTAGACCAAGGTAAAACTTATTGAGGGCTTTCAGAAATTTGCGAAAACCTCAATTTTAGATATAATATCCGTCATCCAAACTTTGATCGAGGAAAAATAACTTGTTTCTGCACTTTCTTATATCGGCTGTAATTGATGCATAATGAAATATATTGGAGCGTATTGTAGAGACTATGCAAACCGGAACAAAAAACATCACCTTGGGAAAACTGGAAGTTAATGTGTTTGTGTACATGTCTGCACATTCAAACCGAGGACTTTAACAAAAGGGTTCCGGGAAAACGACATACCGGGGACAGACCTTAGTATGGTTCGTGTACAAAACCAATGGGACGTCGCTAAAAAAAACACTAGCAAGTCCAAACAATGGGAGAACAAATTTGGATGCCCTCGGTGTACACACAAACGTGTGGGTGTGTGTGTGAGTTTGTTTAGGCATTCAAACCGGGGACTTATAACAAAAGAGGACAATAGGGTCCCCGATTGGAAAAGGTCCCCAGTTGGAAATCGTGTTCAAAACCAATGGGAGCTGTTGCTAAAAAGTTAAAGTACAAACAAAAGAGGGACAATAGGAGGTCCCCGGTTGGAGGTAAATACACACTTGTGTGTGTGTGTGTGTGCCCTTACACTCACCAACTTACGGGGCACTTTACACAATGGAACAATGCTACCCCACAAGGTTTTCTTTGTTCTAGTGCTACCCCGCAAGGGAATTCTTTAGAAAAGGGACAATAAGTTGAACAATGAAGTACCCCGCAACTGGCCATGTGTAAGGGTGTGTGTGTGTGTGTGTGTGGGTGGGAGGGGGGGGGGGAGTGGCTCGTTCCCCCGGGCCCTCATGGCTATTTTAGTGTTGATAATAGCCTATATGCATGTTTACTGTTATTTTTTCAGAGAAACTGAGCGACGAGGCTATTTCAACAATTTGCAGGATGAAACGGAAGAACATTTTCCGACAAAAAATTCAATACGGACGTTTACAAAACAGCACGAAAGAATTATTGGATCGGTGGTACAAGCCTTTCAACTCGGAGCTGGCGGAATTTCTCCATGACAACAACTATCTTTGGACGTCATGAAAGCCTGTCGTCTAAAACAACTTTGAGGGCAACCGCCCTCTACTTCAGCTATCGTGGCCCAAAGTTTTCTGAGCCTTGTTGTGTTAAAACCATCTATAGCTATCAATTTTTGACAATAATTGTGGCTATTGTTTTTGTTTGCTTTATAACAGTTTTGAACGGTCTTCAAGATAATTCATCAATGATTTAAAATTCGCTTATAGATATATAATACATGTATAATATCAAATTCGAGACTGTGTTGGCAGGCGGGTTGGGAACCCAACATTGTAACCGTCCATTGTAAACAAATAAACTGTAGAGTTTTCCAAAATGCTGTTATCAGGACCGGGGGGGGGGGCCACTAATTTTGTGCCCACCTACAATATTGTTGCGTGTTATACTTTTGAACGCTGCATCCTATACCACCAAACTATTTTAGTGACAAAATGTATCTTGGGTCATGTTGTAATGGTTTATTTTTATTTTATTTTTTTCCTTTTGTTTTTACCAGGAGTCAGCTGCTAACATGGCAATCTTTTGTTTGACCTTACGTCACTGACGTTTTTAATTTTTTGGTTGTCTTTTTCATCAAGATTTCCAATTGTACCCTCCCCCCCAAAAAAGTGATAGTAATATGTCACCTTTGGATTTTTTTATTTATGAAAAATGTTTAACCTGCTCATTTAGGCAAACTTTTCAGCCCAGAAATACTACATAATCGTTAATCATACAGGCCTCACCCCTCCAGCACCCTGGGTCCCATAACTGGCGGCAATATTGATTTTTGGGGAAACTATACTAATTATTTTGTTTACCCCAGGGGTAGAATGGGATAAACTAACGATTATAGCGCCCCAACGGTGACCCAAGTAATAAAGTATAATTTTATAATAAAAATTATTAATTATGTCAAAATAATCGAGTTTGCAAAGTTTTATATAGCATTTGGAAAAAACATTTTTGACTAACCATTTGCAAAAAGTACCAAAAATGCTCTCTAGTGGCGATTCTTTTGAATTTTCTTCACGTCATCATGTATGAAATTGGTGTGAAATTAACATTTGTGGCAAGTGTCTTAAAAAAATCGATCGAGAACTAAATAGCATATCTTTATCAGCTGTTGAGCATCAGCGAAATAGAACCAATGAGCCTCAGGTTTCATTAAAAAGTGTATGGCAACAGTAACTGTTCCGGTTTGTGAGAAATCAATAAATTTCAGATATAATCATGATATAAAATGAAAACAGCAATTTGGTCCCCGTAAGTCCCAAAAGTCCGGTCCTGATAGGGTTAAGACTCGTCTGTTTAGTTAATTAGCAAGAACTGAAATAAAACCACAACATTGTCGTTTCAAATGTTGTTTTTAAAGGATACATGTAGGTATAGTTGCTCAAATCTTCCGATAAACTTTGTCATTAATTATTTGCTTAAAAAAAAAAAGAAGGGAAAATAAATAAAAATTGTGGAATTCTAACCATGCAAAAAAACTTGTATCGTATTTGCAGGACATTTTGTAAAAGTTGGTCTTTCCTCATACATATTTAATAACTATTTATATATATTTTGATAAGAATAATGTGTTGAACTTTGATATCTTTTGATGAGCAAAGGAACACAAGTGTTATAACGCTACTCCGGACTTTACTGGTGATGATTGCTCGAAATGCCCACTAGGTGGCGCTCTTATACTTAATTTATTTGGACGGGTGTTTGGATAACAGAAAAGAAACGTGTTTAATTAAACAAATTACTTGGATCGACGAAAACATCCATGGGCTAATTTCATAGAGTGTTAATTTCACAGGTTGGCAAGCAAATTAGGCGGCCAACTTGAGTGTTCCCACCAAACATCATGTCATTCATTTGGTAAGTGCAACATGCTTTTTCCTGTGCTACGGAAGCAACGTTACTTATGGAAATAGCACCTAAGCACAAAATCGGCTGTTCAGCAGGCAGGCAACTCTATGAATTTAGGTCCAGATATTCATTGTAATCTCATCTGTTCATTTGAGCTTCCGGTTTGGACAGGAAGCAAGGTCAACTCAGGTCATCACTGTATATTAAAGTGTTGCAGTTATAGGCCCACATTTAATATTCGCAAATGGTGCAACATTTATAATAATAACAGCTGTGGCTCTCAAGATGTTACCGGTAAGAATCGTTGGTGACGTTATCATGACGTCATTGCTAATTCCGCATGTAGACATCTACATAAAGATTACTAACCTTTCAAATGAAATTGTCTACCTCCATGATAGAGTAAAAGTCCTGTGATTGAACAAGAAAACTCTGTTGACGGCTTTCAAAAGCAGAGGGCGCTGTACATAGTGACTATTGGAGAGCTATCGACAGTTGGGGACACGCGTTGCCGTTGAATGAGGTACATGCCCAGTCTAAAAATAACGAAAATTTGTCGTTATCTAGACCCATGGACGTAAATACTGGGGGGTGAGTGGGGGAATACATCCCCCACTTTTTTTCGACCGGGGGCGTGACAACCCCCAATATCTTTCCATAGTCGGCATTTAGAGCCACAATCGGCAAATTGCACCATACTTACCCGAATAAGGGCTCGGGCTGAACACACATCAATTTTGCAAGCCTAAAGATTTGCCGACTGAAGATTTTAGTTTAATCCTTGTCGCGTGAGAAGTCAAACTTTGAATTACCAAAACGAATATTCTCGGCAACGTGCAGCTCTGAAAACGCTTAAAGCCGAAGGCGTCCGGGGGCTTTGCCCGCAGTCCGCCACTTGCCGAATTTCCACCCCTTAGACTTTATTAGGGGCATTTATATATGTCCAAAAGAAGAAGGAAAAAAAATTGGCAATTTGACGGCCTTTTTCTTTAACCCTGAAAAAAAAAAATCTTGGAGCTTCCCGGGGAATTCGCCCCTGGGCCAAATCAGACTTGCTGCACCTATAAACTCCAACAGTAGGGGATTTGTCCCGAGGCCAAAAGTATTCAAAGTTTAAATTTTAAAATTACACGTTTATTTTCGGCAACTTGACGGTCCTCCTTGGCCCTAAAAGCACTTAAAATCGTAGAGCGTCCGGTGGCTTGTACTCAGTCTACTTGGTCTTGTTTTCCGTCTACCCTATTTCTGTGGCACAAAACGATCATGTACCCGTGCATAGTTTACATACAACGCGTGCACAGGTCAAAGGTGATCTTTTGCGGCAAGAATTTGTGTGTCGCGCGCTGACGAGTAGAACCAGACTGAAGTGAGCACTAAATTTGGTGCTGGCACTAAATTTGTTGCCAGCACCAAATTTCAAAAGAGTCGACAACGACCGTCACTAACGGTCAAGGTCCTTCTTAAGTGTTTGGAAATACGAGTTTCCATCTGAAATGTTTTTACAGTAAAATTATGAATTTTTTAAATTTTTCTTCATAGACGTGTTACTCACATCCCAAACCATCACTCATAGGCGCCCCAACTTAATTAGTGCACTAATTAGGTCAGCCCAACTAATTAAACAACGGCATAAAGTTAGCCCGCATTCGCATTTCATATACAGAGTGACAAATACACACGCAACTACCTAATTTTCATTTGAAATGTTTTCACAATAAAATTATGAAATTGTTATTTTTTTCTTCATAGACGTGTTCCTCGCATCCTAAACCATCACTCATAGGTGCCCCGACTTAATTAGTGCTCTAATTAGGTCAGCCCAACTAATTACACAACGGCATAAAGTGAGCCCGCATACGCATTTCATATATACAGAGTGACAAATACACACGCAACTACCTAATTTTCATTTGAAATGTTTTCACAGTAAAATTATGAATTTTTTATTTTTGTTTTCATAGACGTGTTTCTCACATCCCAAACCATCACTCATAGGCGCCCGACTTAATTAGTGCACTAATTAGGTCAGCCCAACTAATTAAACAACGGCATAAAGTGAGCCCGCATACGCATTTCATTATATACAGTGACAAATACACACGCAACTACCTAGTTTTCATTTGAAATGTTTTCACAATAAAATTATGAAATTTTTATTTTGTTTCTAATAGACGTGTTCCTCACATCCCAAACCATCACTCGTAGGCGCCCCGACTTAATTAGTCCACTAATTAGGTCAGCCCAACTAATTACACAACGGCAATAAGTGAGCCCGCATACGCATTTCATAATACAGAGTGACAAATACACACGCAACTACCTCATTTTCATTTGAAATGTTTTTACAGTAAAATTATGAATTTTTTAATTTTTTCTTTATAGACGTGTTCTTCACATCCCAAACCATCACTCATAGGCGCCCCAATTTATTTAGTCTACTAATTAGGTCAGCCCAACTAATTAAACAACGGCATAAAGTGAGCCCGCATACGCATTTCATATATACAGAGTGACAAATACACACGCAACTACCTAATTTTCATTTGAAATGTTTTCACAGCAAAATTATGAAATTTTTATTTTGTTTCTTATAGACGTGTTCCTCACATCCCAAACCATCACCCGTAGGCGCCCCGACTTAATTAGTCCACTAATTAGGTCAGCCCAACTAGTTAAACAACGGCATAAAGTGAGCCCGCATACGCATTTCATTATATTATACAGTGACAAATACACACGCAACTACCTAATTTTCATTTGAAATATTTTTACAGTAAAATTATGAGTTTTTTAATTTTTTCTTCATAGACGTATTCCTCACATCCCAAACCATCACTCGTAGGCGCCCCAATTTAATTAGTGCACTAATTAGGTCAGCCCAACTAATTACACAACGGCAATAAGTGAGCCCGCATACGCATTTCATAATACAGAGTGACAAATACACACGCAACTACCTCATTTTCATTTGAAATGTTTTTACAGTAAAATTATGAATTTTTTAATTTTTTCTTTATAGACGTGTTCTTCACATCCCAAACCATCACTCATAGGCGCCCCAATTTAATTAGTCTACTAATTAGGTCAGCCCAACTAATTAAACAACGGCATAAAGTGAGCCCGCATACGCATTTCATATATACAGAGTGACAAATACACACGCAACTACCTAATTTTCATTTGAAATGTTTTCACAGCAAAATTATGAAATTTTTATTTTGTTTCTAATAGACGTGTTCCTCACATCCCAAACCATCACCCGTAGGCGCCCCGACTTAATTAGTCCACTAATTAGGTCAGCCCAACTAGTTAAACAAAGGCATAAAGTGAGCCCGCATACGCATTTCATTATATTATACAGTGACAAATACACACGCAACTACCTAATTTTCATTTGAAATATTTTTACAGTAAAATTATGAGTTTTTTTAATTTTTTCTTCATAGACGTGTTCCTCACATCCCAAACCATCAATCGTAGGCGCCCGACTTAATTAGTCCACTAATTAGGTCAGCCCAACTAATTACACAGCGGCATAAAGTGAGCCCGCATACGCATTTCATATATACAGAGTGACAAATACACACGCAACTACCTAATTTTCATTTGAAATGTTTTCACAATAAAATTATGAATTTTTAATTTTTTTTTCATAGACGTGTTCCTCGCATCCTAAACCATCACTCATAGGCGCCCCAATTTAATTAGTCCACTAATTAGGTCAGCCCAACTAATTAAACAACGGCATAAAGTTAGCCCGCATTCGCATTTCATATACACAGTGACAAATACACGCGTATAAACTATCTAAAATTTTCATTTGAAATGTTTTCACAGTAAAATAATGAAAAAACTAATAATGTTTTCATAGACGTGTTTTTCACATCCCAAACCATCACTCGTAGGCGCCCCGACTTAATCAGTCCACTCATTAGGTCAGCCCAACCAATTAAACAACGGCATAAAGTTTAGCCGGTATGAGCATTTCCAGAGTGACAAATACATACCAAATTGTTAATTTTGTTCTTCGGTGTGTTCCAAACCTTTAATCTATGTACAAAATGCATGGCTCAAAAAGTATAGCTATTTGGTAGGTCAAAAACTACAATTTGTTTAAATAAATTGAATTTTAGATTGCTACATTTCAAAGATCGTTTAGAAAACATGAATTATTTAACCAAGAGTTATTCCAGACCATAAAAATTCATTAAAGCACACAGTGCTTTCACTTAAATTAAGCGTAATAACTGTTCAATCTGAGCACCATTGGTACAACGCTGTGTGGATTGCGCCGCTTTTCGCCGCTCAGAGTTGATAGTAAAGTTGTACACAAGTGTGCACTCGCCTTTTTTCACGCATAAATCCAATGCGGATTGGGTGTTGCGCCTGTACAGGTTTTTATTGGGAAAACTGCAAATATGAATGCGGCGGGGTGGCGTTATCTGTTAGCGTTTAAAACATCATATTGTGTTCTCAGATGTTAGTTCGGCTTTCATTAACTAATTATGATGACTGCTTATATGCTATAGCGCCCTCTATCGGTAGATGTTTTTCTGCATGAAACTTGCAGCATCTCTGCATTTTTAGGGTTTTTGTTTAAAGGCATCGCATAGGAATAAAGTTATACCACCTTGTAAATAACAAGAAATTATATTAAGGCAAACATGTTTTCGTCATCGTGACGTCATCAGGTGTCAAGTTACATTAATTCAAAGTTTAATAGTGAAAAAATCATATCTCCCGAAGTACACATCGTAGAGTCATAATCTTTGTGCCAATTTGAAGCTTATAGCACGTGTGACTTATTATTTAAACATATGACCCCTTCAGGTCCAAACAGGAAGTTCAAAACTTTAAAACATCATATCTCCTGAACTAAATACCGTAAAGTCGTAATCTTTGCGTTGTTATGTAGCTTACATCATATGTGACATTTGATTTACAGGCATTTGACCTTTACTTCCGGTCCAAACAGGAAGTTCAAAATTTCAAAATGTCATATCTTATGTGCAAAATGACGTAGAGTCATAATCTTTGTTCCATTTGTAGCTTACATCATATGTGACATTTGGTTATTTGCATGACCCCACTTGACCTTTACCTCTGGTTCAAACAGGAAGTTCAAAATTTCAAAATATCACATCTTCTCAGACAATTCTTGTAGAGTCATAATTTTTGTAACATTTGTACCTAACATCACATGTGACATTTTGTTTTTACAGGCGTGACCCCACTTTGACCTTTACTTCCGGACGAACAATTACAGTCCCAATGGCATCTATTACGTTTGCAGTCCTCATCGAAATCAAAATCTCTTCATTTCTAGGACACAATACTAATAGTAAAACATGCTTACAGATAATCGGAACAGCTTTGTGTTTGTCCTAGTGACAAACACGTAATGTCTAGTTAATATTTAATTCTGTAATCTTGTTACCGCAATTTCCCCAAAAGTATACATCTTGACATAACATAAAAGTCCTTCGTGTATTCAACTCCTTCATTTCTTCAATTATAACATTTTGTGCGGTGGTATCTTTATGATGTCACATGAATGATTTATTGTGCTAATTATGAAACTACCATAACTCAAAAATTATATTAATCTATACCCCTATATTGGGTTCTAATGAAGGCATACAATTTGGTTCAAAAGTGTTATCAAACCCTTTGATATTTTGGGGTAAACATAATCAGCTTGGGTTTGATTGACAATAAATTAGTCCTGGAAGAGTTTATTTGCTTCCAAACTGTTTTTATTTGTTAATACTTTTCCTTTGGTGACAACCGATTAAAATACGTTTCCCAGTTTATACTTAGACGCAAGTTACAGTCATCAGTTTGATCATCTTAGTTTCTTACTCTTTAGGCCAAGTGAAGATACCGGTACATAACCATAGTTCGTGCTGTGGATTCAGAGTTACCACAGCAGCACTTGTACCAACAACGCAGGGAAGATGTGGAAAAGTACATTACAAACATCAAATAACATTTCACGTAATTAAGACTACATAAACATGACAAAAGATCTATTTGACAAATCGCCAGGCGTCAAGCCTGACATGCATGGGCGTAAATTTCGGGAGATGGGGGTGTATACCCCCACTTTTTGGATATTAATTTTACGCCGCCGCATCAACTAAATACAAAAAGACTTTCAAAATCTTCTTTTTCTTCTTCTTCTTGTTCATATTGTGGCGGTTTCGTCCTCTTTCTGCGACCCGGTCAGTCTCAGCCAACGTCAGCGAGCGGTCTAGCTTGGAGGGCTGGAGATGTTGATCCGTTTTGGCTGCAGTTTACCGCCAGGCCCGCAGTTCACCTGGCACCAGTTAACCCCGAAATTGTAAGCACACACACACACCCAATGGACGGGAAAGAGTACAGCAAAATGACGGGGACGGACACAGCTCAATTTAGAGTGACTTTGATTGGTTTAGTTACTCCACACCTCAGTTCGCCTATGTTACAGAATCTACTTCGAAGGTTACACGGCTGATCTTTAATTACATTATTACCTATTCTCTGTCATTAATTAAATGTTTCCCAGTGAATTAATTAATAAAGATTACGGTAAGAGATTTCGTAAACCTGGATGGAATTTCTTAACAAGACATCGACTAACATAAAAGTATGGAGCTCTTTTCCAAGCGTAAAGCAACACTCACTTTAATTATAATCCTGATGCTTCTCAGCTGTTGCAAAGCGGGAAAAGAGAGCGATTCACGCCCGCTCCGCCCTTTTATTAATTTTAGTGTAGGCTGGCAACCCTCCAACAACTGTAACATAGACCATTACACGACGGCCAGGAACTAGCCAGGGCTACGTTGCCAAGCGACCTAAAACTTTAACCAAATCACAATCGCCGATACTACATTGCGTTACAATAATTATAATAAGTTTTACATCATTACTGAACTATACAAGACCAATTTACTTTCAAAGGGTAACGTAAAACATCATCAACCGCTGACATAAGTTTGGGCTAACTTGACAAAACCTTTTTAAAAACATATTTTCTTTAGTATTTCTCCCCTCAAATTGCTCCACCCCTCTTTAACTATTTCCTTTCAAAAAATTAAAAATTTCATAATTTTGCTGTGAAAACATTTCAGATGAAAATTAGGTAGTCGCGTGTGTATTTGTCACAGTATATAAAGAAATGCTCATACCGGCTAAACTTTATGCCGTTGTTTAATTAGTTGGGCTGACCTAATGAGTGGACTGATTAAGTCGGGGCGCCTACGAGTGATGGGTTGGGATGTGAGGAACACGTCTATGAGGAAAAAATAAAAAAATTCATAATTTTACTGTGAAAACATTTCAGATGGAAATTAGGTAGTTGCGTGTGTATTTGTCACAGTATATAATGAAATGCTCATACCGGCTAAACTTTATGCCGTTGTTTAATTAGTTGGGCTGACCTAATGAGTGGACTGATTAAGTCGGGGCGCCTACGAGTGATTGGTTGGGATGTGAGGAACACGTCTATGAAAACAAAATTTAAAAAATCATAATTTTACTGTAAAAACATTTCAAATGAAAATTTGGTAGTTACGTGTGTATTTGTCACAGTATATAATGAAATGCGTATGTGGGCTCACTTTATGCCATTTTTTAATTGGTTGGGCTGACCTAATTAGTGAACTAATTAAGTCGGGGCGCCTACGAGTGATGGTTTGGGATGTGAGGAACACGTCTATGAGGAAAAAATTAAAAAATTCATAATTTTACTGTGAAAACATTTCAGATGAAAATTAGGTTGTGGCGTGTGTATTTGTCACAGTATATAATGAAATGCGTATGCGGGCTCACTTTATACCGTTGTTTAATTAGTTGGGCTGACCTAATTAGTGAACTAATTAAGTTGGGGCGCCTACGAGTGATGGTTTGGGATGTGAGGAACACGTCTATGAAGAAAAAATTAAAAAATTCATTATTTTACTTTAAAAACATTTCAAATGAAAATTAGGTAGTTGCTTGTGTATTTGTCACTCTGTATATGACATGCGAATGCGGGCTAACTTTATGCCGTTGTTTAATTGGTTGGGCTGACCTAATTAGTGAACTAATTAAGTGGGGGCGCCTACGAGTGATGGTTTGGGATGTGAGGAACACGTCTATGAAGAAAAAATTAAAAAATTCATAATTTTACTGTAAAAACATTTCAGATGAAAATTAGGTAGTCGCGTGTGTATTTGTCACAGTTATGAAATGCGTATGCGGGCTCACTTTATGCCGTTGTTTAATTAGTTGGGCTGACCTAATTAGTAAACTAATTAAGTCGGGGCGCCTACGAGTGATGGTTTGGGATGTGAGGAACACGTCTATGAAGAAAAAATTTAAAAATTCATAATTTTGCTGTGAAAACATTTCAAATGGAAATTAGGTAGTTGCGTGTGTATTTGTCACTCTGTATATGAAATGCGAATGCGGGCTAACTTTATGTCGTTGTTTAATTAGTTGGGCTGACCTAATTAGTAGACTAATTAAGTTGTACCCATTGATCTCCATTATACTGTATAATGGAGATCAATGGGTACAACTTTGTGGTTGCAATGCAAGACCAAACTAAAATTAGCCCGTTATTGGGCCCCAAATAGCCAACCGCGTATTCGCGGAAATGCCAGCCGCGTCTTCGCGAAATAGAATACATGCGGTATAGGGAGGTGAAGAAAAGGCTTATTTTTACGAACTATCTCTGCAAGAGTCCGTATGTTATCTTAACGAAGTCTGAAGTATTTGCAACAACTTACAACTTTTAAAAAGATATTATTGTAATTTATAACCTTTTTTCCTAAAAAAGAATTAAACAAAGAAAGCAACGATGGTAAATTACAGAAAATAAGCCACAAACACGGAGACGATGTGCGTGTGTGGAATAAGTAAACGTAATAAGTAGTTTAAATACCAAAACGTAAAATGAAAACAGTTAAGTGCACCCTTCATTATGAGTAAAAAAATATGTTTGTCCAGAATCCTAAAAACCAGTACACTGGGCATACCAAATTTTTGAGCTGGCTATTTTAGTCCACTAATTAATGCTTAATTAGCAGCAAATACATAGACGCCATTTTCACATACAATAACGCACATATTGCTTTGCGGTTGAGATCAGTACCTTTTGAAAAGTATTTTTACCCTTCATTATGACTAAAAGTTGGATTTTTAGTCCAGAATCCTAAAAACCAGTACACTGGACATACCAAATTTTTGAGCTGGCTAATTTGGCCTACTAATTAATGCCTAATTAGCAACCAGTACATATACGCCGTTTTCATAGAAAAAACGCACATATGCCTTTGCGGTTGAGGCCAGTTCCTTTTGAAAAGTGTTTGTACCCTTCATTATGACTAAAGCTGGGATTTTTAGTCCAGAATCTTAAAAACCAGTACACTGGGCGTACCAAATTTTTAACTGGCTACTTTGGTCCACTAATTAGTGCTTAATTGCCAACAAATACAAAGACACCGTTTTCTTAACTAAAAATCCCACTTTTAGTCCTAGTGAAGGGTACAACCGTACAAATACCTTTCAAGAGGTACTGGTCTCGACCGCAAAGCAATATGTGCGTTATCCTGAAAATTAGAACGCATGCAGTTCAAGGCGGTGAAATTTCTGTCTCTCATTCTTTATACGTGGAACGATTTATTGTTAATTTTTTGTATTAACTAGTACAATCTTTATAATATTCATATAAATACATATTATTAAGCATACTTCAAAGTGGATATAGGTTGTTTGGCTCATTATTTAAGGAGTTATTAGCCGAAGTGTTCTTGAATGAACTTAGGTTATAATCTACAGGTCTCCTCCATGGAATCAAATCAATTTACATCATCAGAAGCTAAGCTAACGTGGGTAGATTGTGTGTAACGAAGATCAACTGACCCTGGTTCGAATCCTGGCATTGTGGTATCACGGTTTTTTTAATCTAGTTATAATACATTATTTATATATAAAGGGTACAATAGCGCAAAAAGGAAAGATCGACGTAGTGCATATCGTATGACCAGGGTTTGGTTCGTCTTTGTTTGTTTGGGCTTTATTTTTTTATTTTTATTTTTTTTATTTAAGGTCTTATGTTATTTGTATATATTTAAAATATAACTTTTTATACGGAGCACAATTAGCGCAACAGGGTACATCGATGAAGAGTAGATCGCAGGACTGGGGTTCGATTCCATGCCTGTTTGTGTTTTGTTTATTTAACTGTAAAAGTTAATGTATTATTTGTATAAAAATAAAATTGCACTTCTTACGAGGAGAACAATTAGTGCAACAGTGAAGAACGATGGAGAGCAAAACGCAAGAGCGGGAACGGGGTTCGATTCCTGGTATGTTTGTTTCTTTGTGTTTGTTTTTTTAACTGTAAAAGGTAATTAATTTACATAAAATAGCACTTCTTAGGCGCAGTACAATAATCACAACACGGTAGATCGATGAAGTGCAAATCCCAGGACCGACGTGTGATTCCTGGTTTGTGTTATTGTTTAAATTGTAAAAGGTATGTTATTATTTGTACATAAATAAAATAGAATTATTCGTGGAGTACAATTAGCACAACACGGAAGGCCGATGAAGTGCAATTCGTATGACCGGGGTTCGATTCCTGGTGTGTTCGTGTTTGTTTATTTGGGATTTTTTTTTTACTGTAAAAGGTCATATGTTATTTGTATATATTTAAAATAGTCCTTTTTATACGGAGCAAAATTAGCGCAACAGTGTAGATCGATGAAGAATATATATCGCGGGACTGGGGTTCGATTCCATTTCTGTTAGCTTTTTCAGTTTATGTAACTGTAAAAGTTAATGTATTATTTGTATAAATATAAAATTGCACTTTTTAAGAGGAGAACAATAAGCCCAACAGTGAAGAACGATGGAGAGCAAATCGCAAGAGCGGGAACGGGGTTCGATTCCTGGTATGTTCGTTTTGTGTGTTTTTTTTTAACTGTAAAAGGTAATTAATTTACATAAAATAGCACTTCTTAGGCGGAGTACAATAAGCGCAACACGGTAGATCGATGAAGTGCAAATCCCAGGACCGACGTGTGATTCCTGGTTTGTGTTATCGTTTAAACCGTAAAGGGTATTTTATTATTTGTACATAAATAAAATAGCATTTTATGCGGAGTAGAATTAGCACAACACGGAAGGTCGATGAAGTGCATATCGCAGGACCGGGGTTCGATTCCTGGTATGTTCACGTTTTGTTATTTTTAAGTTACTACAAAAGGTTACTTCTTATGTGTATATATTAGTAAAATATCACTTCTTACGTGGAGTACAGGTAGCGCAACCGGATAGTTGAGGTACTGCGAATCGCCAGACCCAGGTTCAAATCCAGATTAACAGCAATGTAAAGCAAAACCCTAAAATTCTTTTTACAAACCTGATCAAAACGTTTTAAACGAAGCCCTATATATACCGACCAAAAATAGGGTGGTGGTGGGCAAGAACTTAGCACAAAAAGTAGACTGACTGACTTGAAGTAAGGCAGTTGGGGGTTCGAATCCCTTTAAAGGTAAAAACGAAAAACGAAAAACGAAAAACGAAAAACGAAAAACGAAAAACGAAAAACGAAAAACGAAAAACGAAAAACGAAAAAACGAAGCAACGAAGCAACGAAGCAACTACGCATGTTCGCAGCGTGAGCTCCAGCGCGAGCACCAAAAGCTGCAACAAGTCTTGCTGCAACAAGTCTTGCTGCAACAAGTCTTGCTGCAACAAGTCTTGCTGCAACAAGTCTTGCTGCAACAAGTCTTGCTGCAACAAGTCTTGCTGCAACAAGTCTTGCTGCAACAAGTCTTGCTGCAACAAGTCTTGCTGCAACAAGTCTTGCTGCAACAAGTCTTGCTGCAACAAGTCTTGCTGCAACAAGTCTTGCTGCAACAAGTCTTGCTGCAACAAGTCTTGCTGCAACAAGTCTTGCTGCAACAAGTCTTGCTGCAACAAGTCTTGCTGCAACAAGTCTTGCTGCAACAAGACTTGCTGCAACAAGTCTTGCTGCAACAAGTCTTGCTGCAACAAGTCTTGCTGCAACAAGTCTTGCTGCAACAAGTCTTGCTGCAACAAGTCTTGCTGCAACAAGTCTTGCTGCAACAAGTCTTGCTGCAACAAGTCTTGCTGCAACAAGTCTTGCTGCAACAAGTCTTGCTGCAACAAGTCTTGCTGCAACAAGTCTTGCTGCAACAAGTCTTGCTGCAACAAGTCTTGCTGCAACAAGTCTTGCTGCAACAAGTCTTGCTGCAACAAGTCTTGCTGCAACAAGTCTTGCTGCAACAAGTCTTGCTGCAACAAGTCTTGCTGCAACAAGTCTTGCTGCAACAAGTCTTGCTGCAACAAGTCTTGCTGCAACAAGTCTTGCTGCAACAAGTCTTGCTGCAACAAGTCTTGCTGCAACAAGTCTTGCTGCAACAAGTCTTGCTGCAACAAGTCTTGCTGCAACAAGTCTTGCTGCAACAAGTCTTGCTGCAACAAGTCTTGCTG